>JZKD02S1186865.1:638632-676618 GCA_000966675.3 Picea glauca | reverse complement strand
TGCAAACTCAAAAATGTGAATGTTTGATTTGACGAACCTTTGTATAAAAGGTTGATGAATGTAAATTGTGTTATGAATTATGTGTTGCATGACTGTTGGGAGGGGGATGTGCTAAAATAGACCATGATGGCTAATGAGAGGTGGTGGAAGAGAACTAGAATGGTTGCGTTAACTTCCACCGAGCCAGTACCGTACTGGTTTTTACTTGCTCAAAGACCAAAGCAACTCTCTAACCCTGGAATGGATTTCCCGTCAGATTGGTAGGTGGGGAGGCTCCTCAAGAGTTAATGAGGGGATGGGGGTGAACCTCCCATATGTAACAACTCCTAGACCTGACCATAGACGGGGAAATTCACACCACACGCAATCTTGCAGAGAAAAGGCAAGAGAGGAAGTGTGGTAAGGGAGAGAGGAGAACACGTGTGACAGGGATCACGGAAGAGAACTGGAGAAAACTCCAGAAAAATAAAGAGTTATAAACATAGGAGAAGGAGAGTAACCTTTTTCCTTGACTTCCGTTGAGCTGGGAGTAGGAGACTGAATATCAAGCATCGCGGTCTAGCTCGGGGTGGCTAGTGGTAAATCCATTTAGAGTCACTGAGCCTATGGTTGGGTGGAAACGAGCACTCATCTCAGCAGTCACGTCACACCTAGTGTTTCTAATAAGTGTTTATATCTTGTATCTTGAATTGAATATCCTGGATGCATGCTCATGTTTATACGCTCATAAATGGTTTCTGTATTGAAGTGTTTGCCTTGTGTTTTGATCGGAAATAATGGATGCATGATTATACTCATATGACCATAATCGGTTTATGTATAGAATGAATAAGTTCAAAATATGAGTCTGTTCCCTTGAGATTTGTTCCATCTACTTGACCCGTGCTATGTCCTGGTTTGTTTTTCTGAAGGCACCTCCTCCCGGGAATTTCCCTCGCATTCCAGAGCCGTAGTGAGTTCCTTGAAAATACTACCGTTTTAGTAAACCCATGAGTTTACTTTACCCCTGACACAGAGTTCATAACTCAGTGAGTTAGGAAGGCTTTTCAGTCAGGTAACCAAGCCTAGGGATGATTACCCAAGAAACCACTGAAGGATCATTTGATTTGAGTCTGGAAACCTTGTACAGAAGAGAGTAGTTCTCTCAGGTTTTTGGCGTTTCAATTTTTCGACACCCGGGAAACCAAAGGGTAAGACCCCTTATTTTTGCAAGTCATGAAATCCCGGTACCCGAAACCCCGATGCACTCTATGGATGAGCCAGTTTTGCATGAATAGGTTTTGGTATTTCGGCACATGGGAAACCCAAAGGGTAAGACCCCTCATTTTCACAAGTTGCGAAATCCTGATACCCGAAAACCTGATGCGCTCTATGGATGAGATGGTTTTGCATGAATAGGTTTCAACGTTTCGGCACCTGGGAAACCTAAAGGGTAAGACCCCTCGTTTTCACAAGTCATGAAATCCTGGTGCCCGAAACCCTGACGCACTCTGTGGATGAGCCAGTTTTTTGCATGAATAGGTTTCGGCATTTCGACACCCAGGAAACCAAAGGGTAAGACCCCTCATTTTTGCAAGTCACGAAATCCCAGTACCCGAAACCCTGACGCGCTCTGTGGATGAGTCGGTTTGTGCATGAATAGGTTTCGGCATTTTGGCACACGGGAAACCAAAGGGTAAGACCCCTCATTTTTGCAAGTCATGAAATATCGATACTCGAAACCCTGACATGCTCTGTGAATGAGCCCTAGGTCACAGGGCAGAGTCATGTGGTAGAAGGAGGAGGTAGGTGCTAGTAGCTAATCAAGGGTCAAAACTTGGGAGTCGACATTTCGGGTCCCAAAAGAATCTGGACCATCCATTTGTAGGGGACACGTGGTGAAGGTCTAAAGCCATCGAGGTTATGGACATCATAGGAATAGGAGTGAAGAGCCCACCAAAAATATCGAAAGATAGAATGTATGGATTTAATCCGGGCCGTTGATCAAGCCAACAATATGGATCATAGATCCAGATGACATGGGGCTTTCGAGTCTCGGGGATTAACAAGGGAAAGGAGGAATGCTTGCATCGTGATTCCCTGAATCAAGAAACCCAGAAATAATTTAGAGGATTAGCACCAGGTTATAGGATTGGTCGTATGACAAACGACCCAAGGGAGGAGATAAGGATCTATTAAGACCCTTTCAGGTTTCGGCATTTCAAAAGACAGAGGATAGGGGAACGCTTGCATCATGATTCCCTGAATCATGAAAGATAGAAGTGCCTTTTTGGTAAGGCTTATGGTCATAGCCAACGATCACATGGGGGAGGATAAGGGAAGGGAGGGTCTATACTAGGCCCCATAGAAGTTCGAGGGTTCTGTCCCTCGAAGAAAATACAAAAAGAAAAAGAAAATCTTAGTTTCCATAGTGGGTGTGTGACATAAGAAATCTTATGAAATTTTAATGTGCTTGCATTCATTTGATTAAGGATGAAAGGGTTGTGCAAGAATTACAATACTTGATAAGACAATATGAGGTAGGGAGGGTATATCCTCTGTTGAATAAAGGAGTACATCAAGTATCTAGGAAGAGAAGGACAAATAAGGAACTACACCTTAATGCTCAGATTGGAGACTACAACATAGATTATGTGGTCCTCGACTTCGGGTCAGAATTCAATGTTATGAAGAAGCAGAACTGGGAACTGATGGGAAAACCTAAGTTCATTTACTCCCCTATCAAGCTTAGGATGGATAATCAGTAGGCAGTAAGTCCCTTTGGAATACTAGAGCATGTCTGTGTGGACATCGATGGGGTAAGGACGTTTGCGGACTTCAAGGTGATTGAGATATTTGATGATAAATTTCCTTATCCTGCACTGTTAGGAATTAATTGGGCTTTCAACAATTCCACTATTGTTGAATTAAAGAAAAGAATAATTAAATTTGAAGGTGATGGCCTTAGGGTCATTGCACCTCTTGATCCTGATGAAGGTCACAGATACATAGAACCCATCAGAGAAGAAGGTTGTGCATACGAGCTAGAGAATATATATAAATTGACAACAAGACAACATGATTACATTAATCCTATGGAAGATGGGAATTTGAGATGGAAAAGTGACAGTGCCTACTCATCATATTCGGACGAAGCACTAGATAATTGGTAGAACAAAATGTATGAGTTTTCTGCATGGAGGTGTGCCAGATTGACCAAGGAAGTTTGTTGGATTGGCACAAAAGTAAGTAATCTTCCCACATTTGATGGTTTAAATCATTTAGAAACTTTATTATTGGAATTTGAAGAAATTGTACCAGTACAACAGAGACTGTTGGCACTAGATGAATCCTTGAAAGCAACGTCGGCAAGATGGTGGGGAACACATAAGAAGAACATCGTGGAATGGGTGCAATGTCACATTTTGATGACAATATGCTTTTCAGACCAAGTAGATGGGTGTGAAGTTCGATACACAGGTCAGATGTACCTGAAGGACCATGTGCAAAGTTGTGAGGAAGCCTAGAGAAACATTCCTCAAGACCAGTGGGTGCATAAATTCATTAACACTTTGGACACAATGTCTATTAATTGGTATCTTCAAGCATAACTGCGCCTCACTACTTTAGATTGGTATGGTATGACTCAGAACTTTCTAGATACATTTTTATTTGAGATTCAATACCCCACAATAGATCAATATTTACAAGTTCTAAGACATAAAGTCTTTGAGGAGGCACCTAACCTCCCTTTCGAGCAGGAAGAAGATGAATGGACTGCACCTCTCCAGAAATTACAAGGTTGTTACAATATCAATGCTGATGAAGATGATGATCCTAGGAATGTGAACATTGTAGAAAATGAAGGACAAAGAGACATAGAAGGGCCAAGAGTTGAAATACCTTTCATTGGATAGCTAATTAAAATCAAGAAAGTTAATATTGGAACAGAGAAAGCACGTAAGCTCGCAAACGTTGGAGATTATTGGGATGATGCCACTATTGACAAGATTACATATTTACTGCATGAATATTAGGACTTGTTTCCAACCAAGTTCACCAACATGAAGGGAATTAAAGGGCCCATGGGAGAAATGAATATCCCCTTGAAACTAGATGAAAGGCTAGTCAAGAAGAGACCCTACAGACTGAACCCCAAATATAAACAAAACATCAAGATTGAATTAGACAGAATGTCGGAAGAAGGATTCATAGAACCTGTTGAAGAGTTAGAATGGATTATCCCTATGGTGGTCCAAGATAAGAAGACATGAGAGATCAGAATCTATGTAGATTTAAGAAAACTGAATGATGCTTTCTTACATGATCCATTCCCTACTCCATTTACTGATGAAGTGTTAGATAATGTGGGACGACATGAAGTTTACTCCTTCACAGATGGATTTTCAGGTTATCACCAGATCAGGATTTCTAAGGAAGATCACCATAAGACCACATTTGCAATAGAATGGGGTTCTTTACAATACACAGTGATGCCCTTCAGAGTGAAGAATGCACTAGCCATCTTTTCTAGGGTGGTGGTCGAAGCATTCAAGGAATTTTTACATTAATTTTTGGAAGCATATTTTGATGATTGGACTATTTTTAGCTTATTGAAAAATCATATTGAATGTTTGAGACTAATGTTGGATAAGTGAAGGAATTGTCATATTGCCCTGAACCTGAAGAAGTGTATCTTCTTTTCACCCTTTGGAGTGATCCTAGGACATATTGTATGTAAGCAGGGGTTGTTGGTATATCCTTCCAAGATTTCCATCATTGTTGATCTACCTCCTCCTACTTTAGTTAGACAGTTGCACACTACATTAGGGCATACTGGATACTACAAAAATTTCATCAAGGGCTATGCATAGATAAAAACACTTATGGAATAGTTATTAAATAAAGATTGCTAGTTTCAATGGTTAGATCAATGTCAGTAGAGCTTCGACACACTGAAACAGAAAATGGTCATTCCGCCTATTATGGTCTTACCATATTGGAGTAAGGAATTTCATGTGCATGTCGATGCTTCATCTATTTCATTAGGAGCAGTGTTAGCACAACCAGGAGCAGGAGATATTGACCATCTGCTACCCTTTTCTAGCAGGAAGCTCTCCATAGCTGAGATAAATTACACTACCACTTAGAGAGAAGGTTTAGCCATGGTGTATGCACTGCAGAAGTTTCGACACTACTTGTTGGGAGGAATTTTTAATATGTTCACTGATCACTCTATGTTGAAATACCTAGTCAACAAGCTAGTCTTGGGGGGAAGAATATGCAGATGACTATTGTTATTCCAGGAATATGATTTTGAGATTGTGGTCAAGCCAAGGAGAATGAACAAGGGACCTGACCACTTGTCAAGGTTATAACATGGAGAGGAACCTACTAGTTTGGAGGATACACTACCAGATGCATAGTTGATGGACATCAGAAAGGTTGATTATCACTTCACTGAGATAGTTCAGTTCCTGTCAACAGGAATCACACCTCACGAATATACAATCATTTAGAGGAAACAACTAGTAGTTCGCACTACATATTTTTCACTTATAGATGGATAGCTATATAATATGGTACTTGATGAGATCTTGCGGAGATGGGTTATGGAGGTAGAACAACCACTGATTCTAGAAGAGGCACATGAAGGCATCGCAAGAGGAAATTATGCAGGAAAAGAAACAACATAGAAGGTTCTCAGAGGTGGCCTCTGGTAGCCCACTTTACACAAAGATGATAAGGAATACTACAGAGCCTGTGATGTATGCCAAAGAGTTGGGAAACCTTCTAGAATATATGATATGCCTTTAGCACCTCAACTAACTTTACAAGTATTTGAGAAATTCGCCATTGATTTTGTGGGACCTATCAAACCACCGAGAAAGCGCACAAGAGCTCATTACATCATCACTGCGACAAATTATTTGACCAGATGGGAAGAAGCAAGAGAAATTAAGGAATGTAGTTCAACTACCACTGCGTGATTCATATTTGATGATATCATAACCCAATTTGGATGCCCAAAGATCCTTATCAACGATCAAGGTACACATTTTATTAATAAGACTATTGAGGCCCTTACTCATGAATTTGCAGTTCATCATCAGAAGAGCACACCTTACCATCCACAAGTGAATGGTACAGTTGAAGCGTTCAATAAGATATTGGAGACAACACTAATGAATATTGGCAGTGTAAACAAAGATGATTGGGATTTGAGAATACCAGTAGTGTTATAGGCTTATAGAACCACTTGCAAGAAGATGACAATGCAGACCCCCTTTAAGCTAGTTTATGGTGTGGAAGTCATGGTACCTATGGAATATTTTGTTCCTATCTTAATAATTTCATCATTTATAGGTATGGATGACACAACCATTTTGCAAGATAGACTTGCGTAGTTGGTGGAGCTGGAGGAAGACAGATTCATTTCAAGATTTCATCAGCAAGTATAGAAGGAATGAGAAAAGGCCTACCATGACAAACATATTAAGAAGAAAGGATTTATGCAATGAGATGTGGTATTGGTATATGACAACAATTTCATGAAGAATCAAGTCAAGTTCCAGACACATTGGCTTGGGCCATACGATATTGCCTATGTTACAGAAGGAGGAGCTATGCAGTTGAAGATTCTAAATGGAGAATGGAAGGAAGTCTTGGTAAATGGGAGCTGGTTGAAATTGTATTATGACAACCAACTACCTCACAACTCTCAGTAAAAGCATAAAAAGAAGGGTCTAGGTACCAGGTGCAGTTGAAACTGGTTACCAGACACAAAAAAGATAGTCTGCACAAGGAAGGGAGGGACAAAGAAGAGAGCACAGGTTGTTTCACATAGTATGAAGTCAAAGTGAAACAAAAGGTTCAGACCTGCAATGCCTCGAGACAAGTCACATGTGAGTTTTGGGGGCCTGTTGGCTCTTGGTTATGGAAGAAAGTGAATATTAAGGAAGAAAGGAAAAGTACTAAATGCACGGAAGGCACATTGAATGAGATTGGGTCAAAGTTGTTAAAGAAGTAGAAAAGAAGGAGAAAAGTAAGGGAAAACCAGTCGTTGAACGAGAAGATCGAGTAAAACAGATCAACAAAGAATATGGATCATGGACAACACAGCAAGTGGAAAAAGCCACCAACGGATGCTTTGGAGCACCTCGCGGGAAAGAAGGAAAGATAGGCTGGCAAAGACCTGAAAACATAGATCAAGTTGACCTATGGTTTTAGACACCTAGGGTTTTTGGATCTCGAGTTTTGACACCTAGACGTTTGTCATGTAATGTATAAATAAAGGTCTAGAAGACTTGGGAGGGTTCATTTGAGGTGAATTGTGTTGTTGATGTTGAGTGATTATTGTTGTTGCATGAGGAGAGTATTGTGTTGTGAGAATATTCTTGTATTGTAAGATCTTCAGCTGGGTTCGAAGATCAACCCTGCAGTTAGGTGTGTAGGGGTGAGAGAAAGAGAGAGAAGGAGAGGAAGAGATATGAAACTAAGTGCATAGATAGAACTATATGTTTCCATTTAATATATCAAGAAACATAGTTATGTGGATGTAGCCCTAGGGAGAGGGTGAACCACATATATCTTGTTTTCCTCTGTGGTTGATGATGTGTTCTTTTCTTTCTATTTCTCTATTGTTGCATTATTGTGCTAGATCTAATATATAGTTGTGTTAAGTAGACTTAAGTTGGTAAATAATAACTAGCTCTCTATGTGTTGCTTTGGACCCACTTTGCATTTCCTCTGGTTGTAGACACATGTGTCCTGCAACCCCCTTATTGCTACTTCGGGTGATACTGCATCTACTTTGTAGGTGTTTCCTAAAGGGCCAGTACTTAGGGCTTGTTGGTGCATTGTTAGAGTTGAACCCTGGGTATGCCCCTCTACCAACATACTAGGAATAAACAACAACAACATAATAATGATAATAGCATAAAACAACAAAATAATAATAAAAACAACATAATGATAACAGATCAACTCGTAAAATACATACCTCAACCTGCATGTTGGTTGATTCATTCCCTAGTTCACTTGTTCTTGTGCTTTCCCAAATTTCCCAACTGAATTATAACCTCCCAGCCAACTAGGAACAACCTTTGGTTCCCTAGCTTAAGGAATCCTTATGGTTTCCTGTCTCCCAAGCCCAAAGTTCCCAACAACAACAGTGCCCTGTGAGAATTCCCAAAACAATTGTTTTTCCAATTTCCCCCTTCTTCCCTATCTCCTTTAGAATTTCTTCCTCCTCCTTCTCCAATTTTCCCTCAAAACAAAATACCCCTCTTCCAAGTCCTCCCCCTCTTCCTTATACTCCTCTCTCAAATCCCCCTCATTAATTCCCCAACAACCTTATCCCCCCATTAATTACTTCACCTACCTTTTAATAATAAAATAATAAAACTACTCATTTAATTTATTATAATAATCAATTAAATTAAAATTAAAAACTATGATAAATAATTAATCAATTGGATTATTAAATACACCCACCCTTCAAGAAACTTTGTCCCGAAGTTAGAGTAATTTACAATACAAGGGTAATGACACATGATTCATACATCCACATCAAATAAACAACATCATCAATTTAAAACACTTATACACACTAGTGTACATGTGCAAGGCATGCATGTGTAGCTAGCACATACAAGATTCACACATGCACTAATGACAATACTTATCACTCCTAAAGTAATTATTGTATGCATCCAATCCAATCAACAATACCATTCATTTCATAAAATATAGTAGACCATTTAAAATGTTTGTGAAATCCATCAATTATAATAATTTAGAACAAGCAACATTCACTTAGATAATTGTAGTTTAGTTAAGAAAATATAAACATACATATATACATATTTTTCAAAACGAGGAAATCAAGAAATTCCACCATAAGGTGAAATCCACACACACTCTCAACTACTTCTAGTCATCCTTCCTTCCTAACCTAATTCAATATTCCATCCCTATCCTTCCTCTGTTGGACTATCTTGGAGCATCAACTATAATTACCCAACTCCAGATAGAACCTCTAAGAGGAAGTGTCAACTCTCTTGACCATTCTTCCCTAGTGGGCCTCTGGTAGTCATCATCACACATCTACAAGAGCATGAGATAACACTGTCCCCCCATGGCTCTAGGTTTCAGAGGATACACAGTGGGAAATGCCTCCACCCCTCCTAATAGAACTAGGGTCAACACCCTACCATGGACCATATAGTGGCACTGTGTTGCTGGGAATGTTTTCATTGTATATTCAATTTTAGGCAGTCTCACCACTTGAAAAACTTGCACTTGTCCACACATCATAGCAATGCATTTGAACCAATATAATTGCACATACAAGATTCATCCCATACTATTTCTTGGTCGATGTTCACGACATCACCCTTTTATCATCATTATTCTTTGGTTATTTCATAGCCTATTGATCTACAGATTAGTCTATAACACAAACCCATACATATCCATGCATTATCATCATGTAAATGCATTTAATCATAATCTCAATCTGGTATCCACGTATCAACAACTTTAAATGTTAAAATTTTCAAGTTAGAAATAGATTTCATAATATCCATCATAATTCAAATAATGTTAAACATTCATAGAATTGACATTCACATAGGTTCATATGTATTAAAAGTTCAAGTGTATCATTAATAGTTTCACAGTGAATACAAAATAAAGATGATTAGGCCTTAAGTAATTCTAGCTATCTAAGTCAAAAGGTGGCATTACATACACCCAACCTTTGAGAAACCATATTCCCGAGGTGGTCAAAAAAGTGAGGGATGATCTCTTCGTAAGGTCTATGCATCCTCCCAAGTAGCAGATCCTAGGTTATACTTGTCCCACTGGACCTTAACTTGGTCTACCAGAGGATTCTTGAGCTGTTAGACCCTATGGTCCAATATGTGTAACAGTTCGACCATGAGGGTTCCCACGTCTGATACTTGTAATTCCTTCCAATTCAGTTTATGAGATTTGTCAGCAACATAATGACGTATAACATATACATGAAAAACATTATGAGTTTTATGCAAGTGGGATGGAAATACGAGACGATAGGAAACATGCCCAATTCTCTCTTGGACTTTAAACATTCCTATAAATCAAGGCGACAAATTTGTCCCCTTTCCGAAATGAATGGTACTCTTATTAGGCCTGATACAAATGAAAAATTGATCTCCCACTTTATAACTTCGATCAGCTATAGGTGCATCAACATAAATTTTCTGTCTATCATGTGCTTCCTTTAGTCATTGTCTAATCTAAATCACCTGTTCCTCCATCTTTTGAATCAATTTTGGTCCAATTGTCACTCGGTCTTCTAACCTTTCCCAACTAAACGATGTCCCGCATGGCCTTCCATACAGAGCTTCATAGGGTGGCATTCCGATGGAGCTATGAAAACTGTTATTGTAGGTGAACTCCACCAAAGGTAGGTACTTCTCCCAATTGATTTTATTATCCATAGCATGCATCCTAAGCACGTCTTCCATAACTTGATTTACTCTCTCAGTTTTCCCATCTGTTTCGGGATGATGTGATGTGCTTGAGTTCAACTGAGTTCCCAATGTTGAT
The DNA here is from genome assembly GCA_000966675.3 of Picea glauca. Classification (NCBI taxonomy): domain Eukaryota; kingdom Viridiplantae; phylum Streptophyta; class Pinopsida; order Pinales; family Pinaceae; genus Picea; species Picea glauca. Next base: position 666,043 of record JZKD02S1186865.1, on the reverse strand, counting down.
TGTAAACTTGTCCAAAACCTAGATGTGAATCTAGAGTCCTTATCTAAAATGATATTCTTGGGTAACCCATGTAGACGGATGACCTCACTTATAAACACATGTGCCAAATCAGTGACATCATAAGTGTCTCTAACCAGAATAAAATGAGCACTCTTGGTCAACTTATAAACTATCACAAGAATGACATTCTATCTATGCGATGTGAGTGGTAATCCCACAACAAAATCCATAGAAATGACTTCCCACTTGGACATAAGAACATCATGTTGTTGTAGGAGACCCACTAGGTGGTGGTGGTAAACCTTCACTTACTGACACTCTAGGAACTTGGCGATGAAATGGAATACATCATGCTTCATGCCTACCTAGAATAAAATCTTCTTCATGTCTGTGTTCATTTTCTTCACACCCGAATGTGCACAATAAATTCCTCTATGGGATTCCTTGAGTATGATGCTTCGAATATCCGCACCTTCAAGGATGTACATCCTTCCTTGATATCTTAATAATACATCTGATTCCAGGCTATATCCTTCATAATTTTGATCTACTTTCCCAACACATGCTCCCTCATATTAACTTTTAAGGGTACCAAGGAGAAGACACGTGGTCTCCTTCTTAAGGAATGTGTTACCACATTCTCCTTTCCCTTGATGTACGTAATTCCAATATCATACTCACTCATAAAGTCACTCCATCACCTCTTCCTAGCATTGAGATCCCTTTGAGTGAAGAGATGATTTAAACTTTCATGGTATGTTTTGAGCTCAAAGCTTCGCCCCACTATATAATGCCTCCAAAGCTTCAGAGCTAGCATTACAACTGCCAACTCTAAATCATGAGTAGTGTAAATATCCTCATGTTGCTTGAAATTAATTAACACATATGCTATCACTCCCCCATCCTGCATTAGCATGACCCCCAATCCTTGCTTCGAGGCATCCATGCAGATTGTGAAGTCTTTTTCCATATTCGACACTCGTAGAATTGGTGCCCTATTCACTATTTAGTAACCTCTTAAGCTTGATGAATGCAAAATTTAATTCTTCTATCCATTCATACCTGACCCCCTTGCATTACAAGGTCATGATGGGTTTCGCTATTTTAGAGAACCCTTCCACAAACCTCTGATAATAACCCGCTAGGCCCATGAAGATTCTTATATCATGAGCATTTTTTGGCAATGACCATTCCATAATGGCCTTTACCTTTTCTGGGTCCACATAGACTCCTTAACGGGAAATGATATGACCTAAATAGTGAATTATTTTTGGCACCAGGCCAAAGTAGAAAGAAGGACGATCGTGGGAAAGAAAGCGTGTAGAAACAAAATTAATAGCTAGAGAAAGAACAACATGTGTGCATGCAAGAAAGCATGCACAAGGAAAGTGACAGCTGGAGGAAGAACAACATGCGTGCATGGGAGGAAGACCTAACGTCAGTAGGGTTAGGATTTTGGTAATTTTCAGTAAGAAGACTAAAGATCCTGAAATGTATAAATATAGATACGAAGGTATCATATAGAGGTTGGTTGATTGAGTTTTATATATTAGGTTGGATTGTTTTACAGTAAGTTTACTGTTTTGTAAGGGTTCAGGTTCTTATAACATTACATTAGAGCAATACATGAACAGAGGCATTATGCAATACTGTTATGTACCACTTTTTTAAGCTGTTGAGTTATAGGAGAGGAGAAAAGGTAGATCTGAGGATTAGATCACAGGCTCGGGAGCCTGGTGCAATCTAGTTCGCCTCATATAGATCTTACCCATCTGAGGAGAATTGTAAGCACGCGGTGCCAAAAATGCAGAACTACCATAATAGAAGAGCCAAGAGCCAAATATTTGTGGATGTAGCCAAGGATGGGGTGAACCATGGTAATATCTGTGTAATGTGTTGAATTCTTTCATACCTTTGCTTCCTTTCAACAGTTTATTGTTATGCTTAATAAATGAGTTAATATATTGTTATGGAACACGAATATGCTACTCAAGAAGTAAACTGTGTAATGGAAATGTGTACCCGTGAGGAATAGGTAGATTTTCTTCGTAGTTCATGGTGCATGGCTCTGGTTAACAAACCCCTATCTCATACTCAATCCTAGGCTGTAAACACCTGATTCTTACAACCACCTATTTAAATCTATCTCGGGTGAGAGTGTGCAGTGCATTCTGTGTACTGTGTTCCTTTATGGTTTACCAGGAGGGCAGATAGTTTTAGAGGCTTTGTTGGTAACCTTAAATATATGAACCTTGAGTCAAAAACTCAGATAGTAGAAGAGTGCAGTCAAAACCAACAAATGGTTATGTTTCCATGTTAAAGGAACAAGAGAGGACTGAGTAGATGAGATAGATTGCATGAGAAAACAATGAGTGAAAGAAGAAGACCACCGAGCCACTAGAAGGGAATGTTGATACCTTGGAACCCCATGAAAGAAGAAATTGAAGGCTGGATGAGAACCAAAGAACTAGAGTTTGCCTAGAAAGACAATAGAAACCCTAGCATCACACCTCACAAATATTTGGGTAAATATGTGTTTACGGATTTACACAAAGTATTTTTCTATGATTTTCCCCACCTACTGCAAGAGTGGATACTAAGGTTGAAAGATAACCACACGATGAACCAAATCTGAAAGCTAGATTGGACCTTAGTATAGGTTCAACAGTTACAACAGGTGAACAAAAAATTCACCCGTGTAGTTGACTTTTGGCTTGACAGTATTGTGGCAGGCTTCATCAAAGAGTTTGTAGTCGACACAACAAAGTCATACAATGCAACAGAGAAAGAATTTCTACGTGGACCTCGAGGAAGGTACATTCGATCACTGTATACTTCTATTAAAATATTGCTATATAACAAAGGTGTAATGAACATGGAATCAAACAACTAGACTTCCCTATGTGCATGGGGGAGGGGGGGAAGCACTAAGAGAGAGAGGATAAATGGAAGAAGGTGAGGATAAAGGCAAGAAGGAGGAGGAACTCTTGGACCCGATCTTGATGGATGATGACCAACTTAAGTGGATCTTGGCGTCATCAGGAACAATGCGTAGCAGAGTACCCTACCAATATAAGGTGAATACCAAGAAGAGAATCGTAGTCGTGAGGGAAGGCTTGGCGGGCGATGAGGAAGAGGTAGAGGATCTTTGGGCTATGGAAAAGATTGAGGAAATCCTACGTGCAACTTATCAGAGGAAAACAAGAGGCCAAGAATGGGAGGAGACAACAACCATCCTATCCATATTAATGTTAGTGTGGAACCCATAAACCCATGTGCAACTAATACACCAAAGAGAACACCACCGTTTAGACAACCGAAGTTCAAAGGAAGTTCGACAGCAAGAAGTACATCTACCATAGGAGAAACAACTGGAGGAGCCATTTTAGGCAGTATTGGTCAAGTATCTACACCGCGTGGCGGAGGTAGTAGTTCAGTATTTAGAATGACAGGACACGATCCCACTATCAAATTACCAAAATTTCTAGGAGAAGAATCAGAAGATCCTAAGAAGCACTTGTTCATTTGTGCAAAGACCTGGGAGGAAAAACAGATCACTAATGAAGATACCAAACTCGTGCAACTAGCGATCACACTAAGAGACTGCACACTAGACTGGTACATGAGTCTAGACACAAACAATGCCCCTGGGATGACGAGGACAATGGAAGAAATTAAGAAGCTACTGATTAATGAGTTCAAGAAGCTGAGCTTAGAGGATCAATACATGAATGAGATGATCGATATAAGACATAAACTAGGAGATTCTGTATGGGAGATTGATCAGAAATTCAAGTGATTGAAGGGAAACTAAAATACCTTATGACCGAGATGTAGCACCGACACTTGTTTGTCAACTCACTACTTCCACATCTAAAATATCCCTTACCAAAACATAAGTTTCAGACGTAGGCAGAGGCTCTGCAGACAACCTTGCAACTGGAAGAGAACTAGTACCAGCAGACAGACCCAACTATTGAGGAATTGGAGGATTTGAAGAATCTAACATTTTAGTTGAACCAAAATAAGAACAAGGAAAAATGAGAAGTTATTTGGCGCACCACATGAAGAAATAAAATACACCATAAGAACGAATGCCCAACATTCGCACAATATATGGAAATAGGTATGCCAAACCCACTACCACAGGGAGGATTATGGTGCGAAATATGAAAGAAATCGGGTCACGACCCTTATCACTGCACGATGATGTAGAAGTACCAAAAAGTTCCAAAGAATTCATATTGCATCTTTTGTAAGTTAGTGTGTCGTGAAGACAAATATTGCAGAACTATGGAGTTGATGTGAGAAAGAACATTAGATGCATATAGAGTACAGGCCAAAATGATGACTAGGAAAGAAGTGTCATAGTTCAATCAAGCCCCAACTCCATGCAACGCTGCGCAACAACAGTATAATACTGTGCAACAACCTTGCAATAACGTGTAACCACAGTACAACCTGACACAACCCCAGTACAATACCATGCAATATAATCGGGCACCACAATATGACGCGCCGAGAGGTGATCGTGCAGGCTACAGAGGAGTAGGAAGAGCCAGAGGAGGTTTCATACATGGTAGAGGACCAGTCACATGTCACAACTGCCAACAACCAGGATGTTACGCATGAGAATTCCCACTGCTGCCAGTGACTTGTATGTAGTGTCACGCATTAGACCATGATACAGAGGAATGTCCGAAACTACTAGTAAAGATTCAGGAAAAGAGGAACCAAAAAATCATAATGTTCAGTGGATTTCAGCTGAAGCAAGGGATGACAGACGAAACATCAACATAGTCACTCGTGGAGGAACGAAAACAGGAAATGACGTAGTTTGACATGAACCAACACAAAACCAATGGATAAATAATAACAATGACCCCAAGAAGTAGTTCGATGTGCCTAAAGAAAAGGATACTTTTAGGGAATCCAGACAAGAATTTCATAAGGAGGACATAGCATCAACTTCAACTGTGCAACCAATCAAGGAAGTCTCAAAATATGAGATGCCACCATTGTTGGATCATACCAAAAGAATGAAACCCAAGAGACAAGTAAGTACAATAAAAGGTTTTTTGCAATCATGCGTAAACGTATTAAGTGATCCTTCATCTGTGAAAATTTTGCAAAACATACTAGAGAAATGTAGCAGTGAGACAAAAGAAAAGCTAGAACCAAAAACCGTTAATCACCTACACACCTTAAGAAGAACAAGTATGGAATTTAGACTAAATGCTAACATTGGGGATTTCAATATGGGAGACATTATACTATACTTAGGATCCAAAGTGAATGTGCTACCTAAGAAGACCTGACAATGCATGGGAGAGCCAACATTGGGATACTCAAATGTCCAATTAAAACTAGCAAACCAGCATAGATTCCTACCAATAGGTAGACTGAAAGGAGTAACAATAGATCTTAATGGAGTGCACACTAAAACAGACTTTGAAGTCATTGAAATAGTAGATGGAAAAACATCGTACCCAACACTACTCAGTCTGGATTGGGCATTTGACAACCAGGCCATAATTAACTTGAAAACAAGGAAGATAGGTTCCCATCTTAAGAGATGGCGAAAGAGATGTGGAAGGACCACCCATAGAATTAGAAGTCATTTCCGCTCCAATTAAGATAAAGAAGGTTAACATCGGAACCGCCAAGAAGCCCAAAATAGCCAGCATTGGAGATTACTAGGATGAGCAGACCTTAGAAAGCATCACAGAATTGTTGCACGAATATAGTGACCTTTTTCCCACAACATTTACAGAGATGAAGGGTATAGCCAGAGAGTTAGGAGAAATGAAGATACCACTCAGATCCAATGTAAGACCTATTAAACAATGACCTTACAAACTGCACCCCATATATAAACATAAATTTAAATATGAGATCGATAGGATGCTCTAAGAGGGTATCATCGAACCAGTTGAGGAATCAGAATGGATAAGCTCGATGGTAGTACAGGACAAGAAACAAGGAAGAGGGATCAGGATATGCATCGACTTGAGGAATTTGAATGATGCATGCCTACATGACCCATTCCCTACACCATTTACGAATGAAGTGTTAGAGAATGTGGGGGGACACAAAGCTTACTCATTCACTGATGGATTCTCAGGCTACCATTAGATTAAAATAGCATAGGAGGATAGACACAAGACCACGTTTGCAACAGAATGGGGATATTATCACTATACAGTCATGCCTTTTGGACTAAAGAATTCACCCACCATATTCTCCAAAGTGGTCATCGCAGCATTTAAGGAATTCATCCATCAGTTTCTCGAAGTATACCTGGATGATTGGACAGTTTATAGTCTTTTGAAACATCATGTGGAAGTGTTACGACTAATTTTGGAACGATGCAGAGAGTGCCAGATATCACTGAATATCAAGAAATTCATATTTGGAACACCTTTTGGGATACTATTGGTCCACATAGTATGCAAACAAGGCTTACTAGTGGATCTGGGAAATATCTCAGTCATTGTTAATTTACCAACACCAAAAATAGTCTACCAGCTAAGATCAATGTTAGGCCACACAAGATACTACAGAAAATTAATCAAAAGCTATGCGCAGATCAAAACACCAATGGAAAAGTTGCTAAGGAAAGATACAAAATATCAATGGAATGACGCGTGTCAACATGGTCTAGACACTTTGAAGGAAAAGATGGTTACTGCACCAATATTAGTATTTTCAGACTAGGAAAAGACATTCCATGTGCATGTAGATGCATCAGTGATATCACTTGGAGATATCTTAGCGCAACCATGAGCCGGAGACTTGGATCACCTTATAGCATTTGCAAGCAAAAAACTATCAGACTAAGAATAGAATTATAACACGATAAAAAGAGAAGGCCTAGTTATGGTTTACACACTGCAAAAGTTCAAACATTACCTATTGGGAAAACACTTTAAGATGTTTACAGATCACTCAGCCCTGAAATACCTAGTCAACAAGCTAGTGTTGGGGGGGAGAATATGTCGATGGTTATTTCTATTTCAAGAATTTGACTTTGAGGTAATAGTTAAACCAGGAAAACTGAATGCAGGACCAGACCACCTATCACGGGTCAAAAATGGAAAAGAACCCACGAACTTAGAAGACAACTTTATGGATGCAAAGTTATTCTTAGTACAGATTGTTGATGACTACTTCATAGAGATCATCCATTACTTGAGCACAGGTACTGCACCGCAAGAATACACCACCACGCAGAAGAAGAACCTGGTAGTCTGCACAATCGATTATCAACTGATCGCAGGATATATATACAATATGGACACAAATAGCATATTGTGAAGGTACATGTTAGAGAATGAACTACCAAGAATTTTAGTAGAATCCCATGAAGGAATGGCAGGAGGGAATTATGCAGGAAAAGATATTGCGCAGAAGGTACTCCACGCAGGATTATGGTGGCCAATGATCCACAGAGACTCAAAAGAGTATTGTCAGAGATGCGATGTCTGTCAAAGGGTAGGAACACCCAACAGAAGGGATGAGATTCCATTACGACCGCAAGTGACATTACAGGGATTTGATAAATGGGCAATAGACTTTGTGGGACCAATTAACCCACTAGCCAAAATAACAGGGGAAAGATACATCATCATCGTGACAGAATACCTAACAAGATGGGCAAAAGCCGCACCAGTAAATGACTGTAGCGCAGAGACAACTGCACACTTCTTATTTGAACAAATAATCACCATATTTGGGTGCCCAAGAGTTTTGATGAGTGACCAAGGCACACACTTCATAAACAACACCATCCATGCGATGCTCGAAGAGTTTGAAGTTCATCATCAGAAGAGCACACCATATCATCCACAGGTAAATGACACAGTAGAAGCCTTCAAACAAATTCTCGAGAATGCACTAACAAAGATCTGTAATTTCAATAGAGATGATTGGGACCTCAAAGTACCAACAATATTATGGAAATATAGGAGGACATGCAAAAAGTTGACAAGGCACACACCATTCAAACTAGTCTATGGCCAAGAAGCAATAGTGCCATTAGAATTTTTAGTACCCATCTTATGCGTAGAAGCTATCACACAAATGACCGAATGGTGTGCAATACAGGAAAGACTGAATAAGCTATTGTCAATGGAGGAATACCAAATCCTGGCAAGATTCCATCAACAAGTACAGAAGGCCAAAGAAAAATCTTGGCACGATCGACACATCAAGAAGAAGACATTCAAGGAAGGAGATCTAGTATTTCTCTATGACAACAAATCATTTCTTCACCTAGGAAATATGAGAATGCATTGGTTAGGACCATATGAGGTAAAATTTGTAACAAACAGAGGATATGTACAGTTAATATATTTAGCAGGAACATACCTCAGAGGAATGATCAACGGGAGCCAAATGAAGCTGTACAAGGACATTCGACCACCCACCGCACAGTTAAAAAAAAAAAAAACTGAAAGGCCACATGATGTTCGAAACATGAATGCAGCAAAGGCAAGGACAACGGTTACATACCAAAGAAAAACGAGCGGGAAACAAAAATTCAACAAAAGCAGTATGCCAGGACAACAATAAGCGAAATTAAAGCACGACAAGAACTGATGGAACATCACATTAAACACGCCAATTGGAAAAAACAAAGTAATCATAATGGAAAGTACGAAATCACTGTAGATTCATTGAACCCATAGTTATGGTGCATTAATCATATAATGGAGGAGGCATCCTTGACAAGCTTCATGACAAGCCCATACAACACGTGATCACAGAAGCAACTAGTCTATTCGCGAAAGGAGAACAGAGAGAGAGCAACATCTAGAACGAATAGAGAGAGACCACAGAGCTCACTAAATTCATTCAAACTCATAAAATGTTCGACATTCACCACTATGGCACCACTGAAGCCCATATAACCAAGCCAAACAACCAGACCGACCAGGGTTCAAACTAGGTCACGACGACTGCTGGATGAAAACAAGTAGCAATAGCCGGAGATCATCGATATCGATGAGATCCCATCCCCATAGATGATACCAGTGAACTCTACACTGATACTGGAAGATATTAAGCAGCCACAAGTAGAGGCCATGAAAGAGGATACACCCGCAGTGGCGCAGGCTCCGCAGAACAAGGAAGAGGAAACCCAATGGGAAGTGCAACCAGAAAGCATTGAAGTAGCCATGGAAGTTAATAGAACGACACCAAATCTGGGAGAAATAGTGCAACCAAACAAGTCATAGGCACCCAACCTAGGTCAACCAACAAAGGAGACCACTGGAACTACCTCACCTTGGCCGGAGTGGCTTACAGGGGAGAAACTGGAAGTTGTTGGAACTTCGAACCAGCCACCACAATAGGAAGACAGAGTTCAGATACCGAGCTCACTTCGTAAGAAAAAGACAACAGAAATTGTGCTACCATGCATACTAGATGGAGTACAGGTAGATCTGCAACTACTGGGTCACGTCAAGAATATCAAGTACTCCGACCATGACGTATTAGACGAAACCAAGTACCCATAACTTGCGCCAAGGGTTTTTATGTAGAACATAGTGGTAAACCAACTTGGAGAAACGATCAGCCAACCACATCAGTGGGCAACTGGACTAGAAAAAACATGAATTTTAGGTTTGCTCAAACTTCCACATTTTGGTAGAGGCCAGTATGTGACAACATGTGTCAAGCAGCTATTAGAAGTCATGCATAGAGGGGATATATGGCTGGACAAACCCATCCCCATAAATGTTGATCTTATCGCATAGATAACAGGACTACCCAGTCGGGGTATGGATCCCATGCTGATTCTAGATGATAAATCCAAGGAGAAAACATTAGTAGAGGAAATGAAGAAGAAATATGGTACCACCAGGGGAACAATAGGTATTATAATCAAACAGATCAATAATGCAGTGACACAATTGGGCACAAATATCTTAGCATGTAAATTGTTAAGAAAATGTCACAAATACGAAGTACCAGCAGGAGTCATCACAGTTGCAGCTTAGTGCGTAGAAGGCACCTTCGTTAGTTGGGTGCATTATCTATTAAACTTGTTCCAAGTGGACTACAAGGATGCATAGGACCTAGGTACATAATTCCATTACTCATGGTTTCTCACCCTCATAGCTTTCATGGGATGGCGGGAACCAGAGTATGTAATTTTTTTTACTAGACCGTAGCCAGCGGGAGTGAGATATCTATTACTGAGATCTGGGCCAGAAGCTAGGGATAAGAGGGAGAATGGAATTGTATTTTAAGCATACCTATGAAACATACAGGTATTTATCATCTGATCATGGAGAATAACACCAGAGGCTATTGCACGATATGGGAACATGGCTAACTTCTGGGCTACACGTCAAGCCATGTGGATACAACCAAGGTAGGATCCAGATAACCAATGGCTACAGATGCGCTACTGCATTACATAGGGTGACATCGATATGGTCATCAATGAATGGCCTGATGAATGGAGAATCCCATACATCCCCCAGGAGGTACCAGAATGAACAACAAAAGGAGAGGCAGCGCAGGTGGAAACATAGCCTCCGCAAATCCTAGTGCCCAAGAAACCAAGGATGGGACAAAACAAGTTGAATCAATCAGACGAAGGGTCAAAGAAAATAGGAACTAAGAAGGGGTATAAAGAAACCAATAGATAGCCGAAACAAGCTAAGGGAGCGCAAGAGACCTCCCCAATTCCCATCACACAGGAACCAGGGGGAACCAAGAAACCGACTGTACAGGCAGCAAGCGCAACGAGAATCACGGGACTATATGATCATGGAGGATTATGGAGAAATGATCGCCATAATTGTCCAGGACTGTCTAGAAGAATATTTCGATCATGCAACACATCATAGGGATAAACTGCAAAAAGAGATGGAAGAAATGGGATAGCTCCTTAGGACACTCGGGGAGGCCCACAGAGAAAGTAGCAACAGAGGCATAGAGTCGTCGATAACATAGACCAACGAAAGAGTGGAGGTAGAAGAATGAGACCGACTCCTTCCAATGCCACACGCACATGCAACGATATACATCAAACCTAGCATGTTGTGCATGGATGAAATTGTGGGACATACACCATTGAAGGACTTAGACCACATCCAATTGGTCTTGAAGTGGATGCCATCAAGGGCACTATACAAAATGTAGGTTACCGTCGACCACAAAATGCAGTCTCAAGCACATAAAAACTTAGTCGAGCTACAACAAGCAACAAAGAAGTGGGAAGCACTGGAAAAATATTGTGAGCAGGCCAAATCTGAAACTCAGGAGGATAAATAACACAGGAACGAACTGGAATGAAGAGTGGGAGAAATTTTTGGGAAACTTCTAAGCACTGAGCAAGGAAATGAAATCCCAGCCACATAAAAGATTGACTAGATTGCATAGGCAATTGATCAATATCAAAAGGAGATCGAAGGTCTCCAAGAACATCTCACACCAACAACTCCACCATCAGCAAAGGAGAAAAGGAAGCAGGAAGCAACAACGCAACTATAAGAGATAGAGCAGCAGGTTAGCACAATAATGAAATTGTCCGATAAAGAAGCACAACTTTGGACAAGGTTGGAGGAGGATTCGTAGGTCCAACACTGGGACAAGGAAGAGGAGAGGATCAATGAAGCAATCCAAGAAATCAAATAGCGGCAGAAGACCATATCAATCCCAGAACGAGTCAAAGGGACACGGGATATAAAGAATATGCAAGCAAAACTTATCACTGCGCAAACACAAAAACATGAGCGTCAAGCTCAGATAAAGCCACTACAGGAACGAGTAGCAGAAGTACTTGCACAAGAAAAAGAAGATAGAACACAGATAACACAGACATAGGAAAAATGTGTATAATTATTGAGCGATGAAGTGGTAGTTTAGGTAGTGGATATCATTAAGGATAAGACCATGCAGGCACTGACAAAAGAAACAGAGTTGAAGGAAAAATTCCAGATGATCACTGAGGAGATCAAGGCATCTAAAAAAGATTAGGTGACTCGGGACGAGTCACATGTCAGTCTTTGGGGCCTGTTGGCACTAGGCCAAAGTATAAATAAGGATGATCATGGGAAAGAAAGTGTGCATAAATGGAAGTAACAGTTGGAGAAAGAACAACACACACAGATGCAAGAAAGTGTGCCCACGGAAAGCGATAGCTAGAGGAAGAATGACACACGTGCATGGGAGGAAGACCTAACATCAATAGGGTTAGGGTTTTGGTAATTTTCAGTAAGAAGGTTGAAGAGCCCGAAATGTATAAATATAGATATGTAGGTATCATATAAAGGTTGGTTGATTGAGTTTTATATATTAGGTTTACATTTTTTATAGTAAGTTTACTGTTTTGTAATGATTCAGGTTCTTATAACATTCCATTAGAGAAATACATGAACAAAGGCATTATGCAATATTGTTATGTACCACTTTTGTAAGTTGTTGATCTATAGAAGAGGAGAAAAGGTAGATCTGAGGATTAGATCGCAGGCTGGGGAGCCTTGTGCGATCTTGTTCGCCTCATATAGATCTTACCCATCTGAGGAGAATTGTAAGCATGCGACACCAAAAATGCAGAACTACCATAATAGAAGAGCCAAGAGACAAATCTTTGTTGACGTAGGCTAGGACGGGGTGAACCATGGTAATATCTATGTAATCTGATGAATGCTTGCATACCTTTACTTCCTTTCAGCAGTTTATTGTTATGCTTAATAAATGAGTTAATATAATGTTATGGAACACAAATATGTTGCTCGGGAAGTAAATTGTGTAATGGAAATGTGTACCCATGAGGAATAGTTATATTTCCTTCATAGTTCGTAGTACATGGCTCTGGTTAACAAACCCCTATCTCATACTCAATCCTAGGTTGTAAACACCTGAGTCTTACGACCACCCATTTAAAGCTATCTCGGGTGAGACTGCATAGTGCATTCTGTGTACTATGTTTCCTTCTGGTTTACCAGGAGGGCCGATAGTTTTATAGGCTTTGTTGGTAACCTGAAAGATATGAACCTTGGGTCAACAACTTAGGTAGTAGAAGAGAGCAGTCAAAACCAACAATTTCTTTCTGGAAGAAAGAACACTTCGACAACTTTCCATACAATTTGTTCTCTCTAAGGCATGACAACACCACTCTCAATTTTTCCTCATGTTCTCTTTCGTTCTTGGAATAGATGAGGATATAATCCAGAAAGACCTGTACAAAGCAGTCTAAGTACTTTTATAATACACCATTCATGAGGCTCATGAATATTGTTGGTGCATTGGTCAAACCAAAAGTTACTATAATGAACTCGTAATGCCTAAATCGAGTTCGAAAGGCAATTTTAGGAATATTGCCTTCCTTAATCCTTAACTTGTGATACCCTGATCACAGATCAAGTTTTGACAAAACTGTTGCTCCTTTCATCTGATCAAAGAGGTCATCTATCCGTGGAATTGGGTACCTATTTTTCACTGCAGCATGATTCAAGTCCCTATAATCTATACACATTCATAAGGAACCATCCTTCTTCTTGACAAAAATTACTAATGCACCCCAAGGTGAGACATTAGGCCTTATTAGTCATAAGTCAAGTAGGTCCTCCAAATGCATTTGCAACTCAAAAAGTTCTGGCTTCGTCATCCTATATGGTGTCTTGGAAATTGGCTCCACGCCATGTTTTAGCTCGATGGTAAAATAAATCTCTCTCTCAGGAGATAACCTTGGAAACTCTTTCAAAAAAACATCCTTAAACTATGACAATATTGGATACTGATCCAAGGAGGGTCCTTTCCCTTCATTCACTTCTTCCACTACATACAATAGAAAACCTTGCCTCATGTAATGTTTAACCTTCATGGTCAAGATAAAGCATAGAGACACTTTCCTCCATACACCATGGATATCTATTGACCTTCCTTCATCACCAACACAAAGCACCATTTTTGTGAAACAATATACCATAGCTCGATGGGATTCTAACTAGTCCCTTCCGATGATTAGGTCATATGTCCCTAGAGCAGTGACCTACCCCTTCAACCTAGTCATACACACTCCAAGGTCTACTAGACAATTATTGGTGGTAGGTCCTACCACTTGTTTTTCCCCCGAAGCCATCTCGACTTTTTTAAAGTCATCGTGCTCATAGGCTGCCAACCCACACTTTTCTAATGCACAAGGTGAATTGAAACTATATGTAGCACCATAATCAAATAAAATCTTAACATTGACATGATTTAACATACCTGATGAATCCACCATAGTGGATTGATGCTTTTCTTGGCGATTATTAACCATTGCATAAATTTGGTGGCTACTACTGGATCTTCTAATTGGGGCCTTTCCTTCTCTATGCATACAACCTACTTGTGACTCTGGAAAATCATGGTGGTAATGAGGTCCTCCACACCCCCAACAAGTAACACAAGATGAAACCTACACACTTCCCTATGATGGTCTCTGAAATGAGTTCCTTCCCCTAGAACCCCTTCCCCTACTTGCTTCTCCCTGAGAACGTCATGGACTTGCCTATGTCGTTGGTTATGAGTGGGATTTTTCACTCGCTGCCATTGAAATACATGTTGTAACTTATCTAGGTGCAACTCTATTTCCATAAGGAGGTTTCCTAGAGCTCCCTCCCCTGGAGAAATTCCTAGGGGCCTTCCCCAAAAATCCAAGATGTTGTGGAATGGTTGAACTCATACCTCCGTTTAAGCTCATATTCTCCTCCGCATACTGAGAATTTTCAACTTCTTCAACTATTGACGATGGTTTCCACATTCGTATCATGGCCCTTATCTTAGGGTTTAAACCATACACAAAATGTTTTGTCTATCGTTGATTGGTATCCATGTACGAGACTGTTGGCACAGGGGAATACCCAGGGTTCAACGCTTCAACAACGCACCAACAAAACCCTAGCTACCAGCTCTTTCGACAACACCTGTGAAGAAAATGAATTCTCACCCAAGGTAGAGGCAAGGGGGGTTGTAAGACTCAGGTGTCTATAACCAAGATGGGACACATATCTGTGATTACAACACTTAGCAGAGTACTTACACAATAATAAGAATTAGTTCTTAAGTCTCATTCACATCATATATTAAACCCTTATTACAGGTCAGTGCAGTAACAATAAAGATCAAGCACTTTAAATCACTTAGCACATAGCATTAGCCTAGATCTAGCATTCATTTATCTTTAATACCACTAAGTACTAAGAAACAACATCAGATGCATTCATCATACATTATAATAATGGTACTAAGTATATAAACAACATAATTCACATCGCACAAAGCATATCAAGACACTGGATATACATGGTTCACCCCAGTGTGGGGCTATGTCCACCAACTTCTTATTATTTATTAGTCTTCAATATCCTTACATTCACCTTCTCCTATGCACAAAGCCACATAGCCAAACTCCGCATAGGATAGGAGATCTGCGCATTGTGCATCAGATCCTCCTTTCCAAAATCAGGTCAAGGAACAAAGCCAAATCTTTATTAGCATAGAGACTTACTAACATATTGTGAAAATAGCCAACCAACCAGACTTCTTACATCACTTGCACTAGGCTTATACTAATTTATACATTACATTCCTTCCTATATATATATATTCACAAAAAGGCCTAAACATGGGTAAATCCATGGGTCGTCATCCCATAACCCATTGGATAAACTATAGTAAACTCTTTTACTGGGTCCACAAGTCCGCAAAATAAGTGAGATCCCATGATCTCAACTCCGCCTAACACTCCATATTCGACCAGCCTATCGAAATCCCAAAAGTGGTCAAACACAACCAATGTTTCCTCAAAACTTAGTCAAGGGCCAACAGGCCCCCAACACTCACCTGTGACTCGTTTTGAGTCACTCAGATATGGGCAACGCTGCTTCAAAGTCCTTGAGATTAGCTCGAGCTACCTCAACTTTCTACTTCGCTAGAGCCTCCTGCTCGACGAAGTTCTAAATCACTTTCTTTGTAACAGGCCTTTCTAGGCATTGTTCCACTGTCACAACCACTTGGTCTTGCTGCAAACCTCATCCTTCGATATATTCAAAAATTGTGCAGGCTTCATCCTGCACCAGCTGTAGTCTTTGTGTAACCTCCATGAGTCTACTCTATATGATAGTAATCTACTACTAGAATGTGTGTTGCTCTTGTGATCTCTTCATTCACTCAACCGCAATGAGTAGCTTCATTTGTGCCTACATGGTGCATGCCTACTGCTGTGCCTCCTGGACCTGTGCTTCCAGTTTCCTCAGATCCAGATCTTTTGTGAGATTTTCATGGGTTTGTGCACTTCTGTCTCTTAGCTTCTTACATTATAAGGCAAGGACCTTGATCCTTCAAACTGTGCTCTTGGTGACTTCCTCCCTTTAATCATGCACTTATTGTGGATTGCTCGACACTGCTTGGAGCTACAACTCTATTACCCTTGCTTGAAGCTATTGAATGGCCTCAACAAGCTTCCCCACTTGAATCTCGGTGGACTGTTATTCCTCTTGTGCCAAGCCAGACATAGAGCAAAGTTCTTTAGTCACTACTTCTTTGACCACAGTCTACTCTGTGAGTAGATGGTCTTTTTCTTTCTGTATATTTTCATTGTCCTCCTCGAACATCGCTCGAATTTCATCTTTCTCCTTCTCATAGGTGGTTACGCAGGACTGTGAAACTCATAGTTGATCTAAGAACTCCTCCTTTTCTTGCTTCAAGACTTATGTAGCCTGTTCATTTTATTCATGGACTCGTTGAAGTTGAGCCTCTGTTGCATATGCTAGTCTTCATAATTGGGTGGGATCATCCCCCAATTATGCAATCTTCGAGGAAGAACGTGCAATAGGTACTGCACGGCTCGAATGGATGGCTTGTTGTATCTCCTTAAACTCCTTCTCGATTCTTTCATACAACGTACCTACTTTTCTCTGTATCACTGCAAGATATCCTCTGAAGCATCCTCCATGACTACGATGATTAGATTGACGTCGTCCTATGTAAACATGGCCTTCATCTTGGGCTTACTGGCACACTTCTTATTTCTTGTTGAGGGTTTCTACGGAGAAACCTTCCTCTTCTTCGATGTTTCAGCCTCGGTAGGGGGATTCTTTGGTAGTGTAACTTCATTGTTGCCTTTATTTTCTCCTTCTTCCCCTCTTTCTTCTTGATTCACTTCATCTCCTCCTCCTCCTATGGGAAATTCAGGCCCACTTTCCTCCAAGGCGATGTCCTCCTCGTCAGTTTCTATGTTCTTCACTTCCTCCTTTTTCTTCTTTTTCTTCATGCTAGTCTGTCTGTCATGCTCGATCTGGGTGACCAAGGGACTTCCTATGATGTTGGGGTCGGAGAGTTCTATATCTTCAACTGGTACAACGAAATTCACTGGAAATTCTTTGGTGATCTCCTCCATGTATTCTTCAAACAACTTATAATAGGACTGCAACTCCTCCTTACTCTCATCCTGACGCACAATGATATAGATAAAGTGTCGATCTGCATGGAACTTTGCTAGCGTTCTGTACTGGTGCAATGTGTTCAGTGTCATGCATGGAAATGCCTCAATAGCACACTTCAGTTGCTGGTAGTAGGCATGGAACACAGTGTTCGACTTCCACTGCTTTGACATGTCATTTGTATACGACAAGGTGGAGAACCTTGTGGCCAATGGCTCTGATGGCTCAAATTCTAGAAATGTCGCTCCTTTTGGCATCTACCAAGTGACAAATGTGATCAGTATAAGTAACCAACTAAAATTGAATTCATACCCCTGATCCTGCGTTTCGCGACATTATTTCTCGAGCTCGTTGACGAGGTAACTTTCCCAGTTCATTTGCATCCCCTCCACGCACTTTCCTGTGAGGTCCACTACAAATATTGTGACCTGCGTGGGATGGTTCTTTCTAACGAGCTTTCCAGCTATAAGATGACAAGCTAGGTGCACTACGCCATTCTGGATGGAGGCTACTTTGTAGCCTCTCTTTCTCTTTTCTACATCGCCATAGTCCTCCTTTATGCGCTATGCTAGAGAGAGATTTGAATTCTTCCCTGGGTAGAATTGTTGAGGGTCCAGTACCTACATGCTCAACCCTGTGATCAGGTGGATCAATGTTGGATCCACAGTAACACACCTATTGAGCGATAGATATCCTCTGTGATATCACGACAGGAGGATTTTAACGCAAGCGTTAACCTCCTGAGGTCAGCCAAAGTGAGGGATCTTCATCACATTCAGTATTTTTTACTATGCGAGCTCCTTAATCCATGAATGGGAGACTATGCGCAGCTTCTTCCCAGTCATCTTCATCAAATATCAATGGGGCGTGAGCATGGAGTAGTTATTTCTGTCATAGATATTAAAGTTGTTATTCAGAGCTGGGATCTGTCAGAACTTGAATCCAACTACGTGTATCCCCTTCGGTATGTATGCAGTGATCAATGTGTACTCAAAGTCATGTGGGATGTTGTCGCGGGTAACCATGCCAGCCAAAGGTGGTATATAATATGGCAAGACCGATGGGATCTACTTTGCGTTAGCCAGATCATCACAATGCTTTCCTTGCTTCTCAGTTGCGGTTTGGCTAGAACAACATCTATTCAAAGGGGATGCTTGCAGTCCCCCAGTCGACGACATATGTATTCATACAGAAAATTATCTGTCATCCATTATCTTCATAAGGATCTCCCCAACAAATATTTCTAACGTGCTAGGTTCGCACTATATTCAAACTTGCAGACAATTAGATCAGGTAGGAGAATAAATGAGCGAGGTAATCCAATAGATGGTGAGGTTTAGAACTCACAATGCGATATACAATCAATTATCTGGTAGCTTGGATAATCACGGGTGGAAAAAAGTGGTTCTGATGCAACATCTAAGGGGTTAAATAAATAAGCGTCGTAATAGATTCCTCCAATGGGTAGGAATGCGTCCATTAATGTGAATCCATCCATTATGGGGTGGTCTTAATGGTCCATTCACTCATAACTATGTTTTCTAGCCATTCCAGGGCGTCATTCTAATGGTTGGGGTGCCTCCAAGAGTCATAAGCTTCATCGTGCCGAAGTCCCATTATGCGTGGTTCTGCTATTCCAGCGAGGTTCAAGTTATGTAGATATTCCTCCTATGAAGTCTTCCTTTTGTTCTCTATAGCTTACTCTAGTTTTTTTATCTTAGCTTTCTTCTTATTGAGCTTCCTATCCTTCTTTCCTATGATTTGAGCATCTCTAACAATTTCTAGAATCCTCTTCCCATTTGTATTCTTATTCTCTCCTAGTGAAAGGACTTCACACTGCTGATGTGCTCTCAAAGGGTTCAAAGGTAATACCTCTTCTCTTATTATTTCTAAGGTTTCTATACTTCTTTCCTGCATGGACAGGTTCTTTAAGCCTTCATGCATTCTTTCAACTTCGACAACTAATTGTCTTGCCCTCTATTGCTTCAACTTATCCTCTTGTTCTTCTATTAGTCGCTCTATTTTTCTGGTTATGAAGTCCCTTAGTTCTTTATTTTTATGTTTTGTAACTTCCTCCACTACTTTCCTTCTGATCTGATCCTTCTTAATCCAAGTCTTTCCTAATAAAAGTGGAAAAGGGGTGTTTTTCTTAACAAATTTAATGACTTCAAATTATTCTTCAGTCGATGTTTCATGAGAAATCATAGGTATATTAGTAACTCTTCCACATAGGGTTATCATATTTCCTTTAAACAAGCCTATCTTTCACAATGATGGTAGTATAGCAGGCTTTCCAAAAATTTCCCAAGTGCTTTCTGGCATAATATTCACGTGTGTTTCTTCATCCAGTACACAGTCTATGTCGAAGTCTTCTATTCTTGTAACTATGCATTGTTTTTCTTTCAGGATCTCTGGTAAAATGATGTCTATGTGATCATCCATTACTTCTTTTAACTGTATTAACATAGTCTCTCACTCTTTCTCTTTATAATTATTTAACATATCCTTAGTCTCTTGACCTTCTTTATAGTTTTCTTGTCTCATGTTCATCTTTTCAACTTTAGCAATCATCCTTGGGAAATCCTCAACCTCATGACCAATAGATTTACAACAAAGACAAATAGGACCTGTACCAAGGAATTCCTTAGAAAGATGTACCAGTCTTCTGCAATTATAACACAATGTCAAACCTCTCTTTCTTTTAAACGATCCCCAGCCTCTACTATATTGCGCACTGGGATCACAATGATGGACCTGCAACTTGCTAACATTCTTTCTAGGTTCCTGCATCCACTTATTAGTCCAAAAATTATTTCTATGCATAAGAATAACATATCTTTATCTATTTAGATCAATTCTTTCTTCTAACTATGCCCTACCATTCAGACTAGGACAAAACCTATCAAACATACCTAGATTCATGCTTTTGAAGCAAAAATTTCCACTTATCTTACCCTTACCAAAGCACAAATCTTTAAGATCTTACCTCTTTTCTTCAGATTAGGTTTCTTTCTTAACACAGATCTTCACAAGTCAAGTAGAATAATATGCACTATAACAACTAATCTACTGACGTAGGAGCATCACTCCAACCCAGGAACGTGCTAGCTAGACAACACAGTCAATGCACATTCAATGAAGGGAGAGGCGTCAACCCTCTCGTTTTAAAATTTCAAATTGCAATTAAATGTTTGTAAGGATGGAAGATCCTAATCGATGCCTTTGTGAATATAGTATATAGATTCGCCTTTAATGGTTGACAAGATGATAAGATCTAGATCCGATTCAGACTAGACAACCATTGAATGTAATTCAATGTAAATTAATGAGAGTAGGTAGATGGAGGGAAAGGCTCTAGGTGCCCCTCTTTTGTAAAATGTCTTTGTATATAGAACCATTAGCATAGAGGAGAAGGAAAAGGATATTATAATAGAAGAGAAGAAGGAGAGAGCCGATACTTTGTTGCAGTCTGAACTCACCCATATTGTAATCGAGCATTCATATTAATACAAAGAGCAGTTTCCCCTGCATGAGATTCTTTGTGTGTTTATGTGCTTATGAATGAATGACATGTATGTATTATTTTATGCTCTAAATGTATGTTATATTCCATATGTAGGTGATAGATAGAATTTTCTATCGGTCTGAGTGTTCTTTGATTTTAGTATGGGTTCTTTGTGGCTTCATGCAAGGGGTTTCATGACAGAGTACTGAGGACTCTATAAGCCAGTGCAAAGAGTGCATATCTGAGTTCTATGGAATTCATGAAAATACGTGCCAGCAGGGTGCACCAAAGGAATCATAAACTCAAAGGATAAACTCAAGGTTACTGAATACCTTAGAGGAAAGGCCATGTAGAGGAAGGCATAGAGAGAAGACAAAATTACTGAGGATTCTGTGAAGCTCTACCAGGAGGGCATTGAGCGTGTGCAAGGAGTGCACCAAGGAACTCTATTTCAAGTTCAGGGAGAAGAGAAGTGTCAAGGGGAAGACACTTACAGATTTATTGAATACTTTGTAGACTCAGTCGAGCATTCTTGAGCAGAATTTTCTAGGAGGGCACTTACATCCTTTCAAGGAGAGAAAGGGACATAGTTGTTGAATACTCTAGAGGAAGACTTGTGCAAGGAGTGCACCATGCCAACACTCAGTCGAAGTGTTGAAAGACAGCTAGTTGAAGGCTATTCAAAGAACAAGGAGTGTGGAAGAGTGGACTTATTCCAAGTCCAAAAAGATCAGGAGGAGTAGCGCATAAATTGAAAGCAGAGTGCAAGTACGCACCAGAGCCGAGGTCAAATTCCATTACCAAATATCAGGAGGGATAGTGTTTCCAGAAAATAGAGACAACCCAAAGTTACAGGGTTCGACGAAGAATCAAAGGTCCTAGCCTTCGAAACATTGGAAGTATTCCAAGTTAGGAAGAAGGAAAAAGAAGATGAAGAGGAGGAGCGATGGTGACCATTGGATTGGCACTAGAAATATGGGTCGTCTGATCAGAGTCTAGATAGGAGGAACGTGCATAGGAGGTGATCAGATCTGGACCGTCAGATATGAGTACCGAGGACCAAAAACGGTTGGATCCAAAGGAAGATGCATGAGGCTTAACCCTTATGTATGGAGGAGAGTGGACTTGTCAAAGTCTCGAAGTTCCAAAACTATAGGAACCGTCCATCATCAGAGGTGATAGGTGGAAACAGATCTGGGGTGTTCATGGAATCATACATCGGGAGATTTGCAAGGAGCAAAGGAGAAAACTCACAAAAGGAGAAGTTCTGAAACTATCGGAACCGTCCATTGTCTAGGAAGACAAGTGGTAGCAGATACAGAAGCTCAGGAAATTGGGTATTGGAAGATCAGAGGTGAGGAGTCTTTCGACTTCGTGAAACATGAAGTCTCGATACAAGAAGAAACGGATCAAATTGTTGGATTGTGGGAGTGTGTGGACCATTTATCTAGCATTGAGGTTTCAAAGATCGAGAGAATGGAGGTGAACTGCATTGGGGATTACCGATACGTGAAATCTCGAAACACCTTTTGAGTTGGCGCTTGGTTTATCCCGTCATTAGAGTTGAAGGGGCCTAGTGAGAGGATCTAGTGCCGAGAGAAATCATCAATCGGGACATCGGGGATCGGGAGTTCAGGAAGAAAGGAGTTAGGAGTGATTCGCATGTGTAAATCCTGAAGTTGCGAAATGCAACATGCCATTTAGGCTAATTCTTTGGTCATGGGAATGGTCACATGGGCGGAGGGAGATAACTGTCGTTAAGCCCTTTTCAGAGTTTCGAGAGTTGGGGAGTCAGGGGTGGTTCATACGTTGAATTCATGAAACACTTTTTGTGTAGGTGTTCAGTGATGGCCCATGTTCGTGTGGAGGTGAAGCTCACATCTAATGCTTGTACGCGCAGACTGATTTTCACGTTTGGATCTATGGATTTGTTTAGTGAAGGTTCCAACAGGGACCAAAGAGCCATTTTGGCTCAAAGGAATTTGAATTATCCTTGATCGGGAGGTCTGCAGACCCTATCGAGGCAGAGGTAGGAAGGGTGTCTGCATTAAGTGGTATCAGAGAGAGATTTTTTCATTTGTATATTTCAAGAGGAAGAGAAGAGGAAGACAAGGCATTGATTCTTTGTGGAAATCTGTTTGCATGTAGGCAGTAGACATTTGACAACCAAGTGAGCTAAAACTAGAGAGGAAGAAGATGGCTATTGAAGGCCATGAATGTGGTCCAAGAGAATACTGCCAACAGAAAATCAAGGCTAAGATAGACAAAGAGCTCGCTGAGATAAGAGCACAGATGGAAAATCTTGCATTTAAAATGCAGCAGGATGCATAGGTGCATTAGGTGTATGAGTGGCCCATGAAGAAGAAGGTGAAGTGGCCAGTCAAGGAATTTATTTTCAGAGGACAAAAAATGTTGTTGAGAATGTGGTTGAGGTATGTTGAAATCCTCAGAGGTGAAGAGGAGATGGTTCACATCTGTGAGCCAGACACTGGGAAGACTCTCAGTGATGATGAGAAGAAGAGATCAGATAAGGGTCTCAGAAACTACCAGGTGAGAAGTGAGGAACTTTCAGGTTGTCTAGAAGGCACTGAGATGGTATCATTGGAGGATCTCATAGACTACCAGGAGGGTAGGGCAGAAACCCCAGATTTCCAGGTGGGAAAGGGAGAGGAGATGAGACTGTCTGATAGTCTCATCAACTCAAAGGTGAGTTTATATAAAGAAAGAGTGCTGACAGAGAGGGAAGATCAGAGGAGTTTTCTGATCATTGGGGGAATTTAGATATTCCTACCAAGTAGCCCAATTAAGGTCACAATGCATGTTGCAGATGCAACAACAGGAGAAGGACAATAAGTAGTGGATGTCATAGAGGAAAAATAAATAGAGCAGACATCAGAATCTTCCCCAGCAGAAGAAGAGCATGCAATTAAGATGATCACTCCGTGGGAGAAGGAGTTAGAGATGCCAGAGGATTGGTTGAACCATCCAGAACCAGTAGATGACTTCCATGAGAAGACAAACATGCAGATTTTGGGAGAAGAGAATTCAACATAATTGCTCACAAATTTTAGTCGGGAAGCTAAACAGATGATGACTACAGCACTGAGGCCTGCAACAGAAGATGAATTAGAATTCTAGTCTAGGGAGCAGCTGGAAGAAGCTGGAGCTTAACCAGCAAGAGAAATGGTATAATATAGTTTGTTAGAGGCGACTGAGTAGCAAATCAGTCAAGAAGATACTGCAGAATTGGAGTCTGCAGTAGAGTGGCGATGTAGTTCCAAAAGGGGAGATGAAAACAACAAGGGAGATCAAGATGATCTACCCATTTCCAAGGAGGAAGTGAAACCAAGAAGAATCTAAAGGAAGAACTAGCTAGTTGAGCAGCTGGATGAGGAGATAGAAGAGATAAGAGGGATAATGTTGAGGTCAGCAACAAAAACTACCAGTGAGGAAAAGATGAGCAGAAGGAAGCCTGTCGTAGCAACAAAGAAGAAGCAACATCAAAAGGAGCAGATGGACATCTCCAAAGGAAAATTTGGGATCCAGGTGGATTTCAATAGAGCTGGGAAGATCATGAATTTTTTGCAATAGTGGAGTATGACGCAGGAGCATCACTTTAACCCAGCAACGCACCAGCCATAAATTAATGAGAGTAGGTAGATGGAGGGAAAGGCTCAAGGAGCCCCTCTTTTGTAAAATATATTTGTATATAGATCCATTAGCATAGAGGAGAAGTATAGAAGATTATAATAGAAGAGAAGAAGGAGAGAGTCGAGAATCTGTTGCAGTTTGAACTCACCCATATTGTAATCGAACATTCATATTAATACAAAGAGTAGTTTTTCCTGCATGAGATTCTTTGTGTGTTTATGTGCTTATGAATGAATGACATGGATGTGTTATTTTATGTTGTAGATGTATGTTAGATTCCATATGTAGGTGATAGATAGACTTTTCTATCTTTCTAAGAGTTCTTTGATTTCAATCTGGATTCTTTGTGGCTTCATGCAAGGGGTTGCATGACAGAGTACTGAGGACTCTGTAGGCCAATGCAAAGAGTGCACATCTGAGTTCTGTGGAAGACGTGCCAGGAGGGCGTACCAGAGGAATTATAAACTCAAAGGAGAACCTCAAGGTTACTGAATACCTTGGAGGAGATACTATGCAGAGGAAGGCACAAAGAGAAGATAGAATTATTGAGGATTCTGTGAAGCTCTACTAGGAGGGCATTGAGCATGTGCAAGGAGTGCACCAAGGAACTATATTTCGAGTTCAAAGAGAATATAAGTGTCAAGGAGAATACACTTACAAATTTACTGAATACTCTATAGACTCAGTCGGGCGTGCTTGAGAATAATTTGCCAGAAGGGAACTTACATCCTTTCAAGGAGAGAAAGGGACAGAGTTGTTGAATACTTTGGAGGAAGACCTGTGCAAGGAGTGCACCGGGCCAACACTCAGTTGAAGGCCAGTCAAAGCACAAGGAGTGTGCAAGAGTGGACTTAATCCAAGTCCAGAAATCTCAGAAGGAGTAGTGCATAAATCGCACGCAGAGCACAAGTACGTGCCAGAGGAGAGGTCAAATTCCATTACCAAAGCTCAGGAGGGATAGTGTTTCTATAACATAGACGCAACCCAAAGTTATAGGGTTCGATGAAGAATAGAAGGTTGTAGCCTTTGAAACATTGTAAATCTTCCAAGTCAGGAAGAAGACAAAAGAAGCTCGGGAGGAGGAGCGATGGTGACCGTTAGATCGACACTAGAAAATATGGGTCATCTGATCAGAGTCTAAACAAGAGGAATGCACACAAGAGGTGATCATATCTGGACCATCGGATCTGAGTACCAAGGACCAATAGTCGTTGGATCCAGAGGAAGAGGTTAACCCTTGTGTATGTAAGAGAGTGGACATTGGTAGATTTGCAAGGAGTAGAGGAGAAAACTTGTGAAAGGAGAAGTTCTTAAACCATAGGAACCATCCATCATCCAGGCAGATAGGTGGAAGCAGATCCAGAAGTTTGGGAAATTGGGTATCAAAAGATCAGAGGTGAGGATTCTTTCGACTTCAGGAAACGTGAAGTCCCGATACAAGAAGGAAAAAATTAGATCGTTGTATCGCGGGAGCGTGTGGACCATTGATTTTGGGTTGGGGTTTTAGAGATTGAGAGAACAGAGGTGAAAAACATCAGGGATTATTGATACATGAAATAATGAAACACATTTTTAGTTGGCACTTGGTTTATCCCATCATCATAGTTGAAGGGGCCTAGCGAGAGGAGCTAGTGCCGAGAGAAATCGTTGATCGAGACATCGGGGATCGAGAGTTCAGGAAGAAAGGAGTTAGGAGCGACTCACATACGAATATCCCGAAGTCACGAAATGTGATGCGCCATTTAGGCTAAGCCTATGGTCATGGGATTGGTCACATGGGTAGAGGGAGCTAACGATATTTAAGCCCTTTTTCAGAGTTTCAGGAGTCAGGGGTGGCTCATACGTTGATGTCACGGGTCATGGTTGTGTGGAGGTGAAGCTCACATCTGATTCTTGTACATGCAGACTGAGTTTCACATTTGGACCTGTGGATTTGTTTAGTGAAGGTTCCAATAGGGACCAAAGAACCATTTCAGCTCAAAGGAATTTGAACGATCCTTGACTGGGAGGTCAGTGGACCCTATCGCAGCAGAGGTAGGAAGGGGGTCTGAACCATATACGCGTAGATATTTCTCTTTTCTTCAGTTCCAAACAATCACAGTTTCAGGAACCAACAATCAGAGTTTCAGTTCCCAGCAACGGAACCATTTTTTGACACAGGGGCAGATCCAAAGTTCAACGCTTCAACAACACACCAACAAAACCCTAACTAACATATCGTTCACATAGCCAACCAACCAGACTTCTTACATCACCTGCACTAAGATTCTAATACTTTATACATTACATTCCTTCCTATATATACTTTTACAAAAATGCCTAAACATGGGTAAACCCATGGGTCGTCATCCCATAACCCATTACATAAACCCTATTAAACCCTTTGTTGGGTCCACAAGTCTGCAAAATAAGTGAGATCTCGCGATCTCAGCTTTGCCTGGCGCTTCATCTCACGATCTCAGCTTTGCCTGGCGCTCCATCTTCAACCAATCTGTCGAAGTCCCAAAAGTGGTCAAACATGACCAATCTTTCCTCAAAACTTGGTCAAGGGCCAACATAGACATATTTGACTAACTCCATGAACCTGATCTCGTACTCTTCCACAATCTTGTTTCCTTGAACTAGAGC
This sequence comes from Picea glauca, assembly GCA_000966675.3. NCBI lineage: Eukaryota > Viridiplantae > Streptophyta > Pinopsida > Pinales > Pinaceae > Picea > Picea glauca. Next base: position 638,815 of record JZKD02S1186865.1, on the reverse strand, counting down.
ATGAAATGCTCCTACCTGTTGTTCGTCGTAGTATGTAGGAAAATATTTCCTCCAGAACCTTTCCTCAAAAAGCTGTTGGAAGATTGATTGTTGTCATTGATGTCAACCCTAGTCATGGGTTTTGGACCGCAAGATTGATAAAGGTATTTGGACATGAAGGAAAATGCACATGCATATACAACA
>JZKD02S1186865.1:620982-636324 GCA_000966675.3 Picea glauca | reverse complement strand
CTCCCTTAATGTCACTCGTCCACCGCCATTTCTCCCTCTGCAAATGGTAGTCAGAGGGTTTATTTCTCTACACCAGAAGGGGGTATTACTTGTTCGTTTGGGAGGGCATGGTCACCATGGGTGGGTGACCTAGTGAGGTCGACGATGCTTAGAGCATGGACCCGTGTCTTGTGGTCTCTTATCCTCCTCGTGGTATGGCACTTGGTTTATAGGATTGGTGGACACGCAATGCAAAGAGAAACGCCTGTCTCCGACTCTCTTCATTGTGCCTTCTCCTCAAGGCTTGGTAGATTGGTCTTGGGAACTTTGGTATGGCATGTGCATGGTCGAGATATTGTTATTGTGTGCTGGTACACCTAGTGCATGAACTAACTCCTTGGTGGCTCGACACTTGATGTTGGTCTTAGGTGTTGAGTTGTGATAGTGTGTGTTGTTAAGCTTAGCTTGCGGTCTTGGAACTATAATGAAACTTGGAGTTTTGGAGCTCAAACACATTTTGAAATAGCTTATTCTCTTCTCCTTGGTCCTAGCTTGGCGCTTTGTGCATTGGGATCTAATGTGTTGATTCTTTGTTTGGATTGTGTTGATTGTGATCTTTCATGGTGAAGTAGGAAAATGGATTGTTTTTATTGGTGTGGTATTAATGCTCTTTTTTCCGAGACATTTACCAGATTGGTGGGAGATTCTAGGATTATTAATTCTTATATTGGTTGTAACACCACATTTAATTGTTGAATTAAGGGGTTCATGGGTTGGTGTTATTGTGAGTCTCATAATTGGTTCTTATCTTGTCCAAGACAACATCTGATACAATGGAGGCTTCAAAAATTATTTTGCAGAGAGTAAATGTGTTAGTAATAACCTTGGCGTAAAAACCAAATTTGTCAATTTATGTGGGTGTTCAAGCCCAGGTTTTAGTTTTGAAACTGGGCTCTGATACCATTTGTAAGGCCTACCTATTTTAGGACTCAAAATAAATAATTATTTTCTATAATCTCCTACTGAAACGACTAAAATTAAGTTTAGAATTTCTTTCATGATTTTATTACACTAGGAATAAACAACAACAACATAATAATGATAACATCATAACAACAACAACATCAACAACATAATAACAACAACATAATGATAATGGACCAACTAGTAAAATACATACCTAAACCTGCAGGTTGGTTGATTTATCCCTCGGTTCACTTGTTCTTGTGCATTCCCAAACTTCCCAACTAAATATTAACCTCCCATCCAACTAAGAACATCCTCTCTGACTCCCTAGCTGCAAGAATCCTTGTGGTTTCCTGGCCCTCGAGCCCACCAGCAACAAAGTGCCCTGTAAGAGTTCCCAAAACAATTTTTCTTCTAATTCCCCCCTTCTTCCCTATCTTCTTCATAATTTCTTCCTCCTCCTTCTCCAATTTTCCCTCAAAACAAAAGACCCCTCTTCCAAGTGATCCCCCTCTTCCTTATCCTCCTCTCTCAAACCCCCCTCATTAATTCTTGAACCACCTTATCCCCCCATTAATTACTTCACCTACCTTTTAATAATAAAATAATAAAAAGACTCATTTAATTTATTTTAATAATTAATTAAATTTAAATTAAAAACTATGATAAATAATTAATCAAATTGGGTTCTTACAGATTGATAGTCCTCGTCAAGCCATTTACAATAATAGGTGGCACACCACGTGGTTCATAGAGGTTGAGGCGTTATGCCCTCTTAATGATGAAGCCTTGAAGTATGGTAAATAAGCCCCAAATATAAGGTCAAGAAGTTATAATTCGGCCCTAAATTCAAGTAAAGGAGAAAAAGTGGTTGCAAACAAGAAGTTACAAGTCGGCTCAAGGTCAAGTAAAGAAGGTGCTTGGAAGGGTATAAATACACATTAATAAAATCTCATTTTTATCATCCAATATTGTGATCTCTTAGCACAATCCTGGTAGTGAATTTTAGAGGGAAGATGAAGTGAAGAAGGGCGAAATTCCGAGAGAAGATAAAGTCTTGTGATGGTGTGTTCTAAGGTATGTTTTTTAAAGGTCATGTTTCCATTTTCAATATAACGGTTTTTATGGAATGATTCCAATAGAGAAACTTGGAGGTTGTTGAGAATTCATATCAAGGCACATGTGGTACGAATTTCATATTATGGGTCGTTTTACTTTTGGATCTACACTCTGTGGAAGACAAGGTTTTTGACTAGTCTTGTAACTAGTCTCAAATAGGTGTTCCGGGTAAAACAATCATAATTCCTTCACAGAGGATCAAAATTATGTGAGACCAATTGCATTGGAAACGATACAATCTATAGTATTATTTTTGTGAGTTTTAGAATCAGATATCAAATATTGAGCATGTGGCATGTTGTACAAGTGCGCTCTCCAGAATAGGCCAGAATTCACGAAGGTCTATCATTTTCATTATATCTCTTTTTCATTGAAGTATAAATGATCGAAACTTGGAGGAATTTTAGAGAAGATATAAAATATGATTGGGTACAAGTTTCAAACCTTGATTCATTACAAGTACAGAGTTATACTTTTTGGAAGTTAGGGTTTGTGACTAATTCATAAACTAGTCCCAAACATGTGTTCGAGATAAATTTAAAAAGTGATGTTGGGGTTTATATGTGGACACATGTGGACATAGGATGTTTATTTGGACCTAGTTTCTAAGTGGACCCAGATTGATGTATCAGTTGTGGTGGATATTGTTTTGATGATGATGATGTATTATTTATGGTGGATCTAGTTTTGATGATGTTGATGTATCAATTATGGTGGATTTTTTTTTGATGATGATGATGTATCGGTTATGATGGATATAGTTTTGATGATGATGATGTATCATTTATGGTGGATATAGTTTTTATGATGATGATGTATCATTTTTCATGATGATGTATCAGTATCAGTGACAGGTTGAGTCTCCATTTATATTTCAGGGAGGAACGAAGGGGTAAGGAAAGTGTGTTGAAGCCTCCTTCCAGCTGGTATTGGAGAATACATGGATTCATATCTTTCTTCAGGTTGGATCCTATAAAGTAGGGGGTTGGAGGTTCCTTCCAGTTGGTGCTGGAGAATACAAGGATTTGTAGCTTCCTTCAGGTTGGAGCCTGTAAACTAGGGGGTTGAAGCCTTATTCTAGTTGGAGCTGGAGAATACATGGAGTTGTACCTTCCTTCAGGATGGATCCTGTAAATCAAAGGGTTGGAGATGGAGAATTTAGGGAGTTGTATCTTCCTTCAGAGTGGATCCTATAAACATGGGGTTGGTGCCTCCTTCTAGTTGGTGTTGGAGAAGTTTGGAAGTTGGTGCTTTTGTGATTGTCATATTGAAGACATATATTAAAAATTGTTCCATGGTTTTCTTCCATTTGGGTTTCCATGTAAAATTATTATGTATTGTGCATCAGTGGTTATATGTTTATGTTATGTTAAATGAAATCATACATGAATGGAATTTTTTATAAGTTAATCTTTAAATGTAGTGATTAAAATGGTAAAAAGTCCCCAATACGGATTCACCCCCCCTCTCAGTATTGGTGAATATTCCAACAATTGGTATCAGAGAAGGTCCTTTGGAATCAATCTAACCAATGGAAGTTAGATCATGTATTACACAGATAATGGAACACCAGTGTTTGATGGTCAAAAATATGAGATGTGGAATAGAAGGATGAAAATATTTTTAGAGACAGAGGGGTATGCTGTTTGGTACTTGGTTGTTACAGGATACACCGCTTCAATGAAACCTCTAAATACTACAACCAAGAAGGAATTAAAAAGCAACAACAAAATAACAATGGATGCCATCCTAGATGGATTAAATGATTTCATAAAAGTCAAAGTGGGAAAATGTTCATCATCCAAAGAGCTTTGGGATAAGCTACATAATATCTACTACAAGGAATCTCCTCTTATCATAGAGCCAAAGCATGTTGATCAAGATAAATAAGATGTCGAGATAGAACAAGAAGAAGGAATCTCATTATATCGGACCAATCCAGAAGAAGATTATTAAGAAGAAGGTGATGTATATCCTGAAGAAGAACTAATCAATGCCTTAAGTAAGCTAAAAGGAGGAAGGAAGGAAAACAATTCCCTCAAGGAAGAATTGATAAATATAAAGGTTCAACTAGAAGAATCCAAAGTGATTGAAGAAACACTCAAAAAACAATTGGAAGAAAACCATATTCAAAATGATTTGATGGAAGGGGGTGCATAATGTCTTATGATAGATTGATTGATTAAGGAGAAGTTTTCGAAACACATCCCCATGCATACTTGTATATTTTTGTTTGAATAGAGAGAATACTGGTGGACATATTTGATTCAACTTGAGAAGTAGGAATATGCAGTGATCCGTTGCAGCAGATTCGAAGAAGCTCTAAGAACAATGAAGTGGTAGATTAGTCAACATTCTGTGAAATTAAGTATCAAATTCATGGACAACTTTATGACATATGGACAATGATATTTGGAAGGTTTAGAATACAATACTTGAAATCAACCAGAGAATATACATGATAATGGATGAAAGCATGAGATCATGAGGAATTGCAAAAAGACAAATGGACTAGTTGGCATTGTCATCAAGAGGAATGTTCAGTAAAGCATATGACTCAAAAAATAATTGTATTGATAGGTAAAACCAACTAGTCATGGGAAGTCAAGTCGCGAGAGGTACAAAAATACAAAGGGAGAGAAACCATTATAAGGATTTATACTTTTAAGAGGATATTATTGAATGATTATGTCATTGATGTAATCTTAGTGAAGACATGAAAATAAATGAAGATTTAAAGTCAAGTAATGAAGTAAATTTGACATGAATACTTTTAATATATGTCAATGGATTACTCAATGAAGTATCAATGGACAATAAGCCCCAGAAGAGAGGAAAGGAGGAACATACATGAATCCCCACATTCATGTACATGGCATCTTGCAAAGAAGAAAGGGGGAGAGGGAGATTGTCAAAAGAAGGTATATTGTTAGGGGAATTTTCCCTTTGCCATTGATGTCAAAGGGGGAGAGAAATAAAAAAAGCAGGAGAGAAAGTTTAGAACCATAAAGACAAGAGGAGGAATGATCATAGGGAGTATGAGTGTTGCCGTCAATTCCAAAGGGGGAGATTGTTGGAAATTTGGTTTTCATTGATGTCAATTCTAAAAGAAGTCAAGAAGCCATTGGAAGTGATGAGTGTATTTGAAGAAGTCTCCAAAGTGGTTCCCTTATGGCGTATCTTTAAGCATGACCCTCATGGGAAGACACTTTGAAGAAGTATACAGTAATATCTAGAAATATGGTATGGGTGTACTTGAAGAAGTATCCAAAGTGGCCCCCTTATGGTGTAGCTTTAAGCACAAACCTCATGGGAAGATGCTTTGAAGATGTCTACAAGAAGACATAAAAATATGGTTAAGTATGGTTAAGTGTTTAAGAATCCCAGAGGTGTGGTCATGAATCCTAAAGTTGATTGGATAAAAATAGTATGAAGGACATCATAATTGGATGCAAAACTCCCATTCATTGATATTTCTCATCAAGCTATCTCCAATGGTAGGTGGCACACCATGTGGTTCCTCATGGTTGAGGATTTATTCCCTCTTAAAGATGAAGCCCCAAAGTATGGCCAAGAAGCCACGAATATAAGGTCAAGAAGTTATAAGTTGGCCCTAAAGTCAAGTAAAGGAGAAGAAGTTGTTGCAAAAAAGAAGTTACAAGTCATCTTAAGGTCAAGTAAAGAAGGTGCTTGGAAGGGTATAAATACACATTAAGAACCACTCATTTTCATAATTCAATATTGTGATCTCTTATCACAATATTGGTAGCAAAGTCCAAAGGGAAGATGAAGTGAAGAAGGGAGAAATTCCAAGGGAAGATGAAGTCCTGTGATGATGTGTTCTAAGGTATGTTTTTTAAAGGTCATATTTCCATTTTTTCTATAACTTGTTTTCTAGAATGGTTCAAATAGTGAAACTTGAAGTATGTTGAGAAGACATATCAAGGTACATGTGGTACTAATTTCGGATTTTGATTCATTTCAGTTGGAGATACACTATGTGAAAGATAAGGGTTTTTTACTAGTCCTGTAACTAGTCTCAAACATGTGTTCCAGGTAAAACAATCATAACATCTTCATAGAGGATACAAATTATGTTAGACCAATTTCATTGGAAAAAATATAGTCTGTGGTATTTTTTGTGTGAGTTTTAGAATCCTATATCAAATATTGAGTGTGTGGAATGTTGTACAGGTGTGCTCTCCAAAATAGGCCAAAATTCAAGAAGGTCTGCCATTTTCTCTATATCTCTTTTTAGGTGGCGTAGCAAGGAGAGAAACTTGGAGATATTTCAGAGATTATATCAAAGAATATTGGGTGCAAGTTTCATACCTTGATTCATTACAGGTACATATTTATACTTGTTGGAATTTAGGGTTTGTGACTAATCTAGAAACTAGTCCCAAACAAGTGTTTGAGATCAATTTAAGAAGTGATGTTGGGGTTTATATGTGGACCCATGTGGACCTAGGATATTTATGTGGACCTGGTTTCTAAGTGGACCTAATTTTATGTATCAATTTTGCTGGATTGTGTTTTTGATGATGATGATGTATCAGTTATGGTGGATCTAGTTTTGATGATGTTGATGTATTAGTTGTGGTGGATCTTGTTTTGATGATGATGATGATGATGTATCGATTATGGTGGATATAGTTTTGATGATAATGATGTATTAGTTACGGTGGATCTATTCTTTAAGATAATGATGTATCATTTTTTATGATGATGTATCAATATCAATGATAGTAATGGTGACAGGTTGAATATCCATTTATATTTCAGAGAGGAAGGAAGAGGAAATGAAAGGGGGTTGGATCCTCCTTCTAGTTGGTGCTAGACAATACAGGGAGTAATAAATTCCTTTAGGTTGGAGACTGTAAACTAGGGGTTTGGAGCCTCCTTCCAATTGGTACTAGAGAATATAGGGAGTTGTAGCTTCCTTCAGGTTGGAGCCTATAAACTAGGGGGTTGGAGCCTCCTTCTAGTTGGAGCTAGAGAATACATGGAGTTGTAGCTTCCTTCAGGTTGGAGCCTGTAAATCAACAGGTTGGAGCCTACTTCTAGTTAAAGCTAGAGAATTTAGGGAGTTTTAGATTCCTTCAGGTTGAATCTTGTAAATAGGGGATTGGTTCCTCCTTCCAGTTGGTGCTAGAGAAGTTTGGAAATTGGTGCTTCTATGATTGTAATATTGTTCTGTGGTTTTCTCCCATTTGGGTTTCCATGTAAAATTCTTGTGTACTATGCATCTATGGTTATATGTTTTTGTTATGTTAAATGAAATCATAATTGAATGAAATTGTTGATAAGTTAATGTTTACATGTTGTGATTAAAATGGTAAAAAGTGCTCAATACTAATTCACCCCCCCTCTCAGTATTGGTGAATATTCCAACATTTTCTTGCCTATTATTGAATCTAGTGGTAAATACACGTGACAACCAATAGTGATGTAAGAACAAATTTTATGAATAGTATACCACATGGTTGTTGGTGGGATTGTGCATTGAAATTGTATAAATGAATTCTTGAGATTGACTGCTATCTAGCTAGAGGGATATGGTTACAACTTATAATAGTGGGATGCTAGTGTCTGGGTAGAGATTGAGGAAAATTGATCAATTCTTCTACAATGAATTTGAGCATGGTTACTAATGAAGATCAATATATATGACAATGATGTCATTCCACTATACAATTACCAAAGCTAAAGAACACTCCTTACAAGGACCAAACTTTGGCTTATGGGGCATGCTTGTGCATAATTGTAGAGTATGACCAAATGAAGCATTGGAAATTTGGAAGAGGCTAGAATAACATTTATGGGTCATTGAGCATGATGGATCTAGAATAAATCAATTTAAAGTCCTAGAAGTATGAAAATGTTCTTTAAACACTATCCAATCAATGAATTTTTTTCTCTACATGTTTAACAAAAAGTACTAAAGAATGGAAAAATATGTCATTTGACCAAGCATTGGAAATCCCTTGATGTCCTCTATGCCCTACTTCAAATGAGATGTATTTTTGACTAGTATGTGGAAGTTATACATTTATGAAGCTAAAAAGGAAAAGGGTCCATTTTTTAATATAGGGAATTATTTTTGTTAATGAGTTTCTCATTAGATTTTTTAGTGATCAACTTTATTTGGAGATTGTTAATGATGACCAACACTTATTCCCGTGTGTTTTCAATCATCTAGGATTAGAAAGGGCCTCATCAAATCCATTATTTGGTAGTTAATTGCCTCAAATCCAACAATTGAATGTTTGGGAGTCTTTCTCAACAATGTTTGTGAGGGTTATAGAAAGATGGCACTTGATTTCAATTTTTTATTATTGGTAAATTTCCCATATGGGACAATTCGTTCACCTCCAAGGTATGTTCCATTACTTAATGAATTTTCCATATGATACAAATCACTCACCTTTGTTTCCCACAAACCATCAACCTTAATGAATCACTTGCTAAAGGGAAAATCACTCACCTTGGTTGCTTTCTTCAACTCTAGTTTAATGGATCACCTACAAGAATGAAAAATCACTCACCTCAAGTTGCTAGTTTCCACGTTAACTCAATGAATTAACTAATAGGGCACCCCAAAGGTTGATAAGCTTCCATAACTTAGTGATTTGGTATATAATCTCTATAACCCAAAAAAATTACTATTTTAGGGAAAATAAACACTAAACACTAAAGTAGAAATTTAATTCTTCTCTCCAATCCCAGTGATTTCTTACCATGTTTATGTACATGATGGATTAGCATTGCATGTAAAATTTCTCTCTTTGAAAGGAAAAACCTACCTCTTATTCATCCTTATCAATTTGGTCTCTCCTATTATTTGTTTTCCATTATGAGAGCTCCATTCTTAGCCTCCAAGCGATATTCAAGATAACATTCATGTGTTGCATAGCATTCAAGGGAAATAATACGTTTAATAACTTCTAAAGGAGAGGATGATCATATTCTTTACATAAGGATGTCAAAGATTAGAGACACAAAAGTATATTACAAATCATTTGATTTCCTATAAGGAAAGGATCATTATTGGAGATCAAAATAATGGTGATAAATCCTATGAAAAGAGTAAAATAGGCACCGTTGTGATTACTTCAACTAGCAATGGAAAAAAATTGTTGCAATGTAGATGACAAATGTTGTACATGACTAGAATTTGAAGGGAATTTTCTACCTCCCATAAGTAAGAATGAATAAACAATTAAAGAAACCCCATTTCATATAGATCTAAAAATCCACGAATATTCGATTAAAAATGGACCTAAGTATCAAGCATGAAATCCTCTCCAAGTTATGTAGTTGGGAAAGTGTGAAAAAACGGCCATAGAAAGGTTTATACTGGGGAGTATTATTTATGAAAAATCAACAATAGTAAATTTTTTTATTGCTTATTTTTTATTTATCCTCGAAAAGTAGTGAAAACCCCTTCAAAATCCAAAATAACTAGCTACATCTCAATTAAGTGAAATGATTTTCAAATGTAGCATCATACACCATTAATTGTAGCTAATTGTTTTGTTTCAAGCATTTATAAATCCACTTATCAAATAAAAAATAGATATATAGAGGGGGTATATTATAGATGCATGTTGTAGTTAAAGCATAAATGGTTGAAAAAGGAAATAAGCTTCTTGAATGTTACCTTTCCCTTGTTTACAAATTTCATTTTTACATTTCAATTAGCATCAATTAATGAAGAATATGTTATTAGCACTAATCTATCTTCACGTGATATTTTGGATCTTACAAAGAATTTTATGTGTAGGAGATGAAGTGGAGAAATAATATCTATAAGGAGGATTCCAAACCCAATTTCCTCTTACAAAGGGAAGAGTCAATCATAAACTAGGCTCATTGGAGAAAGATATAATGGAGAAAGTGATAAAGGCTTGTTTGAACAAACAAAAAGTGTGAATATGATGCAACACCCATTCAAGTGAAAATTTATGTGATCATGTTTGAAGGGTTGAGAGTATGTGGACATGCAAGAGAAAAAAAACATCCAATAAAAAAAAATCCAATAATAGGAGTACATGTCATCACAACAAGAATTTTTGATGAATCCCCCTTTGGGAAAAAATATTTCATTTTAATCATTTCATGAAGTAATTGTTTTCACATTTTGTTTGAACAATCAAATTGAGAATAAGAAAAAATTCTAATGAGTCAAGATCGAGAAGCTCAAAAACCATCCAAAAGCACTACAAGTTATCTTCATATGTTTAGGAGACTTTTATTAGATAGTTCTAGAATACTCTTGTTGAGATGTGTTTGTTCTTGGGATTTTTCTCTTGTTATTCAAATCTATTGAGTGTGAGAATTATAACCTATGGGATTCTTCTCCTATTATGGTTTTTATTCTCACTTATCTTATTCTTTCTAACTCTTGATATGAAACATGGGGCTTCTTAGTGAGTAGAGACTTTTATTTGTTTCTCAAAATATCTAATTATGTATATGCTTTAGTTGGTGGACTATTTTCCCTATTTTTACATGCCCAATAATTTTTAATCTTATCTTGGTTTCTAACTGATTTTGTGACAAGGATGTGTTATTAGCAGTCATGTCATTTCACTTCAGGATGGAATTCAAAGGATATTATTTGGATTCATTTATGGTAGTAGTGGTGGACTATTCTCTCTATTATTGGTTTTATATCCGTAGTTTGTTTCTTGCTTCTCTAGTTAGGATTTAAACAATTTCATTTTACATCTTGCATTTGTCGCATAACATTCTCTACATCTAATCTATACTCATTTTTATTTCTACTCTTTACATTCATTAGTTAAATTAGAGATTATATCATAACATCATACCCTACATTTGGTAATCAGGCCATAATTGAAGGGTTTTCCTTTTTCAAAGAAAAAATATCTAATTGGGCCCTTTGATTGGTTAAGTGTGAAGTTGATGTGGGTCATTTTCTTATTTCAACATGAGGATACTAGTGATATCATGATGAAAGGAGCTAAAATGGATAAAAATGATTTTGCAAGCTCTAGTGACATCATTGAGAACTAGCATAGAAGAATCCATTTGAAATCAGTCTAAAGGATGATATTAGTGAAATCTTAATGGAAGGAGCCTTGATGGAAAACAAAACCTTGTGAACGTGTCCTAAAAAACCCATAAGATATAGGATCGAGGAAAAGTTCTAGTGATATCATGATGGAATAATATATAGTGTAGAAAGAAAGAACATGACGAAAAATATGAAGAAGATATTTAAACATATAAGGTAGACTTTTGAGGTGAGTTTTTTTTTTAAATAATATTTTTCCAGGATTTGGTTATAGCATGATGATTAATAGTGTATCAAGGTAATAAATACTTTAAACACATCAATAGAAAAAAGTGGTTTTTATTAGAACCATCGATGTTAGAAGAATGTAGAAGATAAGCCCATGAAATGATAGATGAAGACAAATGAGTAGAAAATCATAGGATTTCATTGAAATAACCACATCTATTTATGACATGACTCACCTTGGGAAACTAAGGCAAATAGGTGGCTCTTGTATAGGATTCATTAGAGATCGATGTGAATCTTTCAGTGGGACCTACCTAGATAACCACAAAAGAATAAGAGATGCTTAGATGTTGAAGAAGAAATATTATCCAAATATGAAAAGAACTAATAAAATAAAGAGACATCAAGGAAAAATATGTAAGATTGTATTAGAAATAACCCGATGGAGATAAAGTGAAACATCCTTATAATATCTCTGATGGGATGAAAAACATATTCATTTATGATTAAGCTAGGATCCTTGGCGAAGACATCATAATGGTAGGTAAAACATGAGAAAATATCAATAAAGATGGATATCAATCCTAAATATCACATAAGAACATGAAATGAGTAAATGAAGAAAATAAGAGAATAAGAATCAAAGAGAAGAGTTGATTGTACTTACAAATTTATTGTAAAGAAAAGGACAAAAGATTTGGGAAAAAAGAAAAAAAACAAGATATAGAGAATAAGATCCAAAAATATGATAGACAAAGAGGGATGGGTTGTTTTGATAAAAACATTAATGAGGTCAAGAATGAGAAGTGGTACAAAGTAATCCTAGAAGAAAAATAACAAGAGAAGAAGGATCTAATGTTATATTTAGGGATTTATGAGGTCAAGTCCATTCTTGGAGTTGATATAATACCTAATTTGGTGTAGGTCTAAATGAAGGAATACAACCCATATGATAAGATGATAGGGGTATTAAATTAGGGAACAATGGTCTTGATTGGAATATAAACCATAAGAAAAATCTTTGAGATTCCAAGGGGTGGAGATGTGTGGAGAAGAAAACTATATGAAGATATAATCATGACTTACTTAATCTTGCTTTAGAGAAAATTATAAAAATGAAATCTATAATAGGAAGGGCATAAAGTTTTGAGAAATAATATGGGACAATGTGGCTAGAGGAGTGAATATATTTATTATTGAGATTTACATTAAATCATTATGTGGTTCTACCTTCATACCTATCCCACAGATAATAACCACCAAATTTGTGAAAGGATGGAAGATTATTTGTTGTAGAGCCACCAAGATTATATGAACATGAGTATTAAGATAGGAGTTGATGTATGTGGTTATTACATGATCATTGAGCTTCCATCCCCTTAGCTCATTCAAACAACATCATGTGGCATATGTGGATCCATTTTATGAAGATATGAAGTACATTCAAATCAAAGGCAATTCAAGTTGATTGGAGGAACCGTTATTTTTTTCGAGTTACATGGAGGACCCACTTGCACGGGTTGAATCTTATAGGGCCGTCCACTATGATTTCCTATTCCATTCATTGCATCAATTTTCTCATGCACAAATCAACAAACTTGTCACATGTGGATTGATTTGTCCACATTGTAGGAGGTTGATTGGTCAATCAATTAAAGAAGGAGGGCATCCACCTTGGGATGAGACACTTGATTATTATATTTTTTTTGCTTTGAGACATGGATAGGAGATATCATTATTTTATTTGGAAGCGAAAGTGGATATAAACTCAATGATTAAAGAACTTTTTATTTCATTTCATCCACCATCCTAAACATAATAAAAAAATCCATGTTTTCCTTTTTTCTCCATACTACAAGAAGTGAGCCTAGTAACCCATAGGGAATCCTTCCTTGAAGTGAGCCTAGTAACCCATAGGGAATCCTTCCTTGGTTAGGATTCCATTTTCCCTATCCTGAATTGTAGAAGAGAGTTGGTGAGGTGACAATGTTCAACCTCTTAATTGCACAAGTATTCACCTAGGTGCTTGGGACTTTTACACTTTGATGGGTGACATATTTTGTGGTAACATTTTGGCATTGTTTCCATTTATAAAGTCCATTTCTTGGAAGAAATTTTTAGAATATGAAATTCTTGGATGTGGGTGTAGATTCAAATATAATATTCTCATCTTGGTGATTCCATGAAGGGGAAAATCTCTTTACCCTTTGCAGATTTGAAGACTTAGTTGCTTATAGGGTGAAACAAGAAACATTATGAAGGAATAATCAAATGTTCACCTTGATGACTCCACTCCACATATTTGGTATTGGTATGAGGCATGAATATATGGATTTTTTCATATTTTAAATCAAAACCATCCAAAGAAAAACAAATAGAGTACCTAGATTATCCAATTGAGGTTTACCATGAAAAGAAGAGAGAAATAAATAATCTAATCCTTGTATTTCATAGTAATCCCTGATTAGAGTTAAGGACCGAGATAAGCAAGAAAATGGGAGACATGAATTCCTTTTTTATCTCATTAGAGAAGGCTATATGACAACCCTTCATGAAGAAGACATTTCTACCTCATCACGTATGGAAGATCAAGCACATGAAGAGCACATGGATGAAGAAGACATTGAAGATAAAGCCTATGAAGAAGACTCCAATGGTGAAAGTAATCAAGAAACAATTCTTGAAGACCAAGGTTTGGTAAGCTATAATTCAAAAAACAATCATGTTCATTTCCAGCCATGTATGGGCACATACATTGTATATTTGGGGCAATAAATAAAACAAGTTTTTTATCATGAATATTCAAAATTTTACAGCTATATTTTGTGAATGAGTTGGTTCTTAATTCAGAAAACGTTCAGCCTTATTTCCCCTTATTCACTTCAAATTGATTTCATCACTTTGGAAACATTTATGACAGTAAAATCTTAGAATATTTTCAGCCTCATCAATAATTGAGAAAATTTTCACATTTTGGATGTAAAAAGTGCTGGAAATTTTCAGTCATCAATAATTTCATATTTTTATATGTTTTCATGTGAAAGTATGGCTGGAAATTTCACGTTTAGAGTTGGAAATTACTTGCGACAATAATGTTTTCAATTTAAGATTTGTAATACTAGTTTACAACCATCCTTAAGTGGGCTACAAGCCTTGGATTGTAAACATAAATGTCTCTTTGGATATAATATATTCACTTCATAGTTGTTGGAACTTTCCATACCTTGCTTGCTTGAAGGTGTGAATGGAGATTTACATGTAGAGTTTTTTTTGGAGAGGCATATACATGATATTTTGTCGGTTGTTGAGGAGCTTGTTATCACACAAGTTGTAGGTTGGGAAAAGCCCGAGCCAAACCACAATATGGTGAAAAATAAGAGAACACCTACCCACAGTCACCTCAGATAGGTATTCCTGTCATTTTAGAGGTGAAGTGATTTCCTAAAGGGGGAATCCCAAGTGAACTTAGGGGGAAATGACATGGAAAGTGAGATGATGAGATGAATGCCTCTATAGGTCAAATTTATAGATGGAAGGAGGGTTGGAAATGAGTCTCGGTAGTAGTCAATGGTTTCCAAGAAATTCAAGCACTTGCAAATGATGATAGTACTTGCCCGAGACACAAGAAAAACCAACTATAGGAGATATATGTTAGGTGGACAAGCAATTTAATATTTTTGTCCCTAATTGAAGAAGTAAACAAAAATATATATCAGTGAACAAAGGATTATTAGATATGCTAAAAAGATGCTAAAAGTCACATAAATGATTCAAGAGCTTAAGTTAGGTATAACTAGTACAACTCAAGATTGAAAGAGAAAGACTTTAGCATAAATGTAAAGTTGTTATAAGCAAGTGTTGCGGAGATACTTTATCAGCCTTATTAATGTAGAAAACAAGTTGTTACAGAAGAAAAATCAGCCACCACAAGTTGCAAGTAATCCACCCAAAAAGTGTGTTAGGTCTAGTAGATTGTAGGGGTAAAGTATTGGCAACTATTGACGGTT
>JZKD02S1186865.1:562851-613155 GCA_000966675.3 Picea glauca | reverse complement strand
TAGCTTATAATAACTGGCTCACCAGCCTATAAAACACAACATATACACAAAGGCTCCCTGGCCTCAAAATCCTACACACTTAAGTTGTTGCACCCAGTATCCTAGAATGTGCACACTTCATCGTTTTACTGCACAGTACATGCACACACTATACCATGGAAGGTGCATACAAAAATGATATCAAACAACTCACCAACTTACGTACATTTGTATTTACATTTACAATTGGGTTTGGTCTAGGCGTATTACATCATATTTAATTCCTTGATATCCATTATCACATGGCCTAATGTTCACAACATTATACTCCCAAAAATACACCACAATCTCCCATTTTCATGGAATAGCCCCCCATTTGGAGATTTACATTCTCACACTTACCACCACATTTCATAAAGTCTCTCCCTTGGAAATTGTGAATTTAAAATTATCCATCACATGTACATAACATTTTATTTCTTCAATTAATCATTGATGGATGGAATTATGTGTATTGTTGTTTTCAATTAAGATAATCAACATCTCATGCTTGATATATCCAACAAAATTCAAGGTTTGGGGAGTTATAATTCCCAACAAAGCATGGAGGGAAATATTGGGTTCCTCACAAGGAGTCTCCCCAGTGGGTACTTCATCAAGAATAGGTGTAGTTTTCTAGATCAAGTTTACTCTTCCATTCTTCTAAAATTTCCTTGAAAGCGATTGATGAATCCATATATATGACAAATACTTTTTTTTTCTTACATCTATCCCCTCAAAACAAAATTCATCAGAGTGATAATATATGTTGAGATATTGTCAGAGTCAACTTGTGGACCCAAAGGTGTTGAAAATGAGGTTTAGGAGGCACAAAAGGGGAATGTGACCGTGGGATGAAATTGAGTCATACCTTATTCATACCTTATGTTCTAATTTCCAATATATCAAATGAATCAATAAAGTCTTCTATTGTGTGGTTTTGGACAACTTGGTCAACATCTCCAAAAAATGAATATTAGTTTTAAATCTATCATAAATGGGCCATCACATATTGGGCCAAGGTAGTGTACCCCACACATGCCTTTTTATTCCATTTATACCACTACCAACACTCCATGTCCATATATAACATCGACACTTCGAGTTTTAGTTTTTCATGATCAATACTCTACAAAGAAAAATAATGTTCCATATGACCCACACATATTATTAGATAGAGACACACAAATTATTTAGATATGCCATAAGAAATTTGTGCATCAAAGTGATTCATGTTAATTACTCTAGTGATGAATAAAAATAAAGATAAAGAAAATTGAAGGTCTATAATGAAGAATAAGTGCCCCTGGGGTGTAGGGAAGTCAGTGATGGAGTGTATTGTTAAGGAACTCCATTATGTTAAGTCACTAGTTCAAAACCCTGACTCAACTTGTGTGTCACGTAAGGGGCATTTTGGGCACACCTGGAGGTTATAGTGGTGGCGATCATAATCGACCTTGTGTCATGCGAGTATGAGCCTGACTAGTTGTCAATTCTACCAGTCACACAAACAAAATGATAATGAAGAACAAGAAAATGCACAAAAGAAAGAGAAAGAAGAAAAAGACAAAAAAGAGGAAGAATACAAAAGACAAGAAAGAAATAATAAAGAGAGATAAGATAAGGAATAAAAAGAAAGAAATGAGAAATAATAATGATCCAGGAGGAGCTCTCAAAGAGGTCCATAAGGATCTAGAAATTCTCAAATTTTTATAATCTCAAATTATCTCTAAAACAAATTCAATGTGTATATATCGACGATATATTTCCAATGGTGCAAAAATTGCCTCAAATAGAGTTTGTATGCAAAAGTTATGGCCAGTCAAATTTTTGGTCAAAGATGGTCAAAAGTCAAAGAGGAAGGTGACATGTGGCACCACTAGAAGGGTGACAAGTGACACGTTCATACATGACCGTATGATCTTGACATTTCAATACCAGAGAGATCCATGTGGCACATTGTATAACTGATTGGACAAGGTGACAAGGCGATTGTACAACACAAGTGGACAAATCAAATTTTGACATGTGGAATACAGACACATGTGGGAAAATGAGAGGGTTCCACATGAAAACCTCATATTGGCCTTTTCCGATTAAGGTTTATTAAAATTTTATAGGTTGACTGGAGTTGAACCCTGACCTCATGCCTACAAGTCTAACAACTTACCAATATGCCAAAGGTTGTGACTTAATAGTCATATGACATATAATTTATTTGAGTTTTTTTTAAGTTTGAATCGATAGGAAAAGGGGTCAAGGGATAAGCCCCGAAACCATTGTATATATGTTACAATGTAACTATAACCTAATATCATGGGGAGATCATAAATATCTTCCACAGGAATACAAACCAATGCCAACCAAATATAGTATGTGGCTCTAACAAAGTGTCGATAGAGGAGAGGTTTGTGGGCTCGACCCTGTGACCTCCCCTCCACTATACCAATTCATTAACCACCACGCCAAAGGTTCCTATTGATTTGGGATGCCAACAAACCACATTAAAAGTTTTCCAAGGTCTAGATCACAGCTAGGGTCCACGCCCTATTTAAGCCAGTGCTCATATCAAGGCAAGGGACACAATATGATACAATATAGAGTGCATAATTTTAGAAATGCATGCCCAAGTTATGCATGTGTGCATTGAATTTTGTGCCACAAGGGTATCTAGACTTTGAGTTTGCACCATAATGCATGCCAAAGGGTTCCTTAAGGAAAATATAGGGTGTTTATACTCAATTTTCTCATAATTTCGAGAGGACTTCGATGGTGCACCTTGTTTCTGAGTTTGAGCAACATGTAAAAAGGCCATTTTAAAGACACAAGCATTTGAGAATTAATAAAGTGGTCTCGATTGGAAGCGGACCCGAAGACTTAGCCCAAATCGGGTGAACTCCGTTAACAAACTTGTGTATGTGATATATTATTGTTGTTCTATTTTGCTCAGTTATCTTGCAAGTTATTTATCATTGAAGTGATTTTGGATAGATAAGTAAATTCACATGTGTTATGCAAATCTCCAATGATCATTATTATTTTGAATCAAGTTAAATTCTTATGTGTAATTAAGAAATTAATTAATTTCTAAGGATTTTTTGGATCAAGTTGGTATCAGAGTAGGTGTTGACAAGTGTTTGCAAGTGAATGCTTAGAAGGTCCAGTTTCAATCTTGGTAAAGGAAAGATTGCAAGTTATAATCTAGAGATTCAAATGCTATTTCATAAGCAAAATATGTCTTCTGAAGGAAAGGAAGGACAATATACTCTCATGAGACTCGAGGAATTTATGGATACACTTCGTTCCATGAAGGAAATAATATATTAATTGTATCGAAGAGTTCAAAATAGTGGTGACAAAGAATATTCGGTAAAAGGTGAAGGAGGAGGTGAAGGTAGTGGACCCACAGAAACCTATTCACCATCATCCTCACCATCATATACCAATGGAGAAAGTGAAGATTCTTCTCATAAGAATAATCCCTATAAGTATCCTTTCTCTCATACTCATGATTTTCCTTTATTGAAATTAGATGTAAAGTTTGACTTGCCAATTTATGATGGAGAATTGAATGTAGAGAAGTTGGACAACTGGATCAAACAGATTGAAGTATATTGCAAGCTACAAAAGATCGTGGATGAAACTATAAATATACAACTAGCTACTCTTCATCTGGGAGGCATAGCCTTGATATGGTGGGAGAGTAAGACACAAGTTGATCTTGTTCAACAGGATAAAGTAATTTATTCTTGGGATGAATTTACTGCTACAATAAGAAAACAATTTTATCCATTGGCTTAAGTTCAAACTGCAATAATAGAATGACAATATCTAAGGCAAGGAAAAGGGAAACATTTTCAGGTATATACATAGGAATTCAAGAAGAAAGAATTATCTTTAGGAATTCCATTATATACTTTTGAAACTCTTTTGAAGTATATTGGTGGTATGCATTCATATCTTCGACACACTATATTGATGTTTAACCCTACTAATATTAATGAAGTGTCAATACAAGCTACTCATATGGAAGTTAGTAAGGGAAAGCATGTGATTGAGGATAAAAATCCACACAAGTTTGAGAATAAGTCGAAAGGGAAATGGAAGAGTCAAAAGTCAGATACAATGAAGCGAGCTAAAGAGAAAATTACATGTTATCATTGTAAGAGAGGGACATTAGGAAGCACAATGTTGGAAGTTCCATCCAAAATTACGACCGAAGAAGTTCCAAGATAAGGGGAAACAAAATAATGTTGCATCATCTTGATAGGATCTGGGATCAAATTCAGGATATGAAACTAAGATTATAGCAATGAGAAGAAAATGTATATGTACTACTAATCTTTTAGTTAAATCTGCTAAGTTGGAAAGTGTTATTGATCAAAAGAAATGAAGCGAGCTTTTTCATGTCATAGTTATAGTGAAGAATACAAAGATATATACTTTGTTTGACAATGTATCTCAAAATAACTTAATATTTGAAGAAATTGTTAAGAAGTTGGGTTTGAAGACGATACCTTATGTGAAACTATATCCATTAGGCTGGGTGTGTGACAATGCTAAGTTGCAGGTGATGAAACAATGTAAAATCTAATTTGAAATTACAAATAAGTTATTTTATGAGGTTGAGTTAGATGTCATGCCACTTGAAATTTGTGGCATTGTCTTGGGTAGTCCATATTTATTTGATAGGAAAGCTGTATTTTAACGAGAAGAGAACAAATGTCACCTTTTCAAGGATGGGATTGAGTATATTTTCAGAGCTCATCGTATCAAAACTAATTTTTTTTTAGTGAGCACAAGACAAATGAAGAGACTCATAAATCTAAGTAAATCCTTTGTTCTCATGGTGGTGAAACAAAAGGAAAAAGATATATCATATGATTTATCAAGTTTTGATCCAAATCATAAACAAGAATTGGAAAAAATCATTTCTAACTGTGATGAGTTATTTCAGGAACCTATAGGGTTTCCTCCTAGGAGGGAGGTTGAACATGAAATCTATCAGCAACAAGATGCTCCACTTTATAACATTGGTATGTATAGGTCATCAGTGACAAATAATGAAGAGATAATAAGTAGGTTCAAGAGTTTCTCGATAAAGGAATCATAAGATCGGGTTCCTCTTCATGTGGATATCCTATTGTATTAGTTACAAATAAATATGATACATGGAGGATGTGTATTGATTTTCGAGAACTGAACAAGATCACAGTAAAGAACCAATATCCTCTCCCTAGAATTGATGATTGGATCAATTAAGAAATTTGTTTATTTTACTAAGTTAGATTTGAGAAGTGGTTACCATCATATCAGAATTACAGAAAGTGACATATGGAAAAATGCTTTCAAGACAAAGTAGGGATTGTTTGAATGGTTGGTTATGCCATTTGGCTTTTTCAATGCACCTGCAACATTTATGAGGGTAATGAACACGTGTTTAGGAATTTAATATATGATTTTTTCATCGTCTACTTAGATGATATATTGATCTTTAGTTGAACATGGGAAGATCATATAATGCATGTTAGAACATTTTTTGAACTTCTGAAAAAGGAGAAGTTGTATATAAATATGTCTAAATGGGAGTTTGGAAAAACTTCTTTGGTGTATTTTAGTTACATAGTATGGAATGGTAAATTAAATATAAACCCCTCAAAGGTGGAATTTATTATGAATTGTCACAAGATAAATAATGCCATAGAAGTCAGGAGCTTCTTAGGAGTAGTACAATATTGGAGGAAATCCATTTCTAACTTATCTTTCATAGAAACTCCTTTGCATGCATTGACAAGTATGAAACATGTATTTCAATAGGGAGGAAAGAAACAAAAAGCCTTCGAGACATTGAAGGAAAATATAATCACCACACCAGTTTTGGCTCTTCCAGATTTGCAACAACAATTTGAGATTCAAACCAATGTAAGCGAATATGCCATGGGAATAGTCTTGATGCAACGAGGTAAACCTATATGTTATAATTTTGAGACTTGTACTCAATCGATAATTAACTATCCAACATATGACAAGGAATTTTATACATTGGTACAAAGTGTTAAAAAATGGTAGAATTACTTGATGGGAAAGGAGACAATAGTTCATACAGGTCATCAACAACCATTACAGTATTTTCAATCACATACCAAGCTACAACAACCACAACATTTTAGGTGAATGGGTTTCTTACAAAAATTTCATTTGGTTATTAAGTATAAGAAAGGTATTCATAAGAAGGTTGAAGATATGTTATCAAGATCAATGATCAATGCATCTACAATATTAAAGCATAATTATTTAGTTCATGAAAGTTATGTTTAATAATATTCTAGGGATGATGATTTTAAAGATGTATATATGGATTTAACTCATGTAAATCAATAATTGGATTATCATATGATTGAAAACTTATTATATCATTTTGGAAAGTTTTTTATACCTAGGGATGAAAGAGAAAATGTAATCATAGAAGCTCATACATCTCTCATTTATGGTAATTTTGGGGTAGGTAAGATAGTAGCATAGTTGCAGATATATTGTTATTGGCCTCAAATTAATGAAACAATTTCCAAGTATGTAAAAGGGTGTGTTATTTGTGCCACAAGAAAGCCTAGCAACAAAATAATGGGATTATTGTTAGTTACTTGGGATGACCCAGGTTCTGATCTCAAATAGGTTTCCAACAAAACCCTCAAAACTATTGGCCCTCTTGGTAAACCAGAAGGCAACGTTGGATGCAGAGTGCACAATGTAATCTCACCTAATATAGATTTATGGGGGACTACAATACTTAGGTGTTTGCAGTCTAAGAATGAGTGGGGACTGTGTTTTGATTCTCTCCCTTATACATAATCATTTATCATTCATTTATTTCTAGGATCCATTCATCATTGACTTATGCATGCATGTTGTTATAGTTAGATTTAACCATTCATTATTTAACTGATTGCTAACGGAATAGTAAAATAAATCATTCAAAACACATAGAACACAATATTTTATCATGGTTCACAACCTCTTGGGGATACGCCCACAAATATTTGTCTTTTCTACCCTTTTATTCATTCTGCTGCAAAATTTGCACTGCACGCATTACATCTTTAGGATTACAATCAAAATGAGGGTAAGTACCCTCTAGGAGGCTGACTAGATCACACTAGGCTCCTTAGCCTATGACCTAAACCTAAAAAACTAGCTTATTCCACTCTACCACAATAACCATAATAAAAATCACTACAATAAATAGCTTACGAACCCCCAACCTAGACCTCCTAGATATTTATTAATACTACTCTACTGGCTTATAGCCGTTACAAGATTATAGAAAACACTAAACCTAGCATAGTTAGGCCTCCCTACATGTGTGCCACGTTTCTTTTCCTTCTTTTTCTGCATGTTTCTTTCCTGCCTCCTAAGGCGCACGCTCCAAAAATAGATCTTCTCTTCCAAAATTAGGCATGTGCCCAAAATAAATATTTCTCCCAAAATAGGCCTGTGCCAACAGACCCCCAACACTGACATGTGGCTCATCCTGAGCCACTAAAGCATTGTTTTCTCCCTGCATGACCTTCTCCAAGTAATAAAACATTCCTTCTAGTTCCTCCCATTTGGATTTTTCTTGTGCATCTTTCTCTGTGAGATCCTCTAGCATATATCTTGTAATGTGTTCCTTCAGAGACTCTACACTCTCTGCATGAAACTGATCCATACTTGTCTTCTCCTCCTCTAGTTAAGAAATTATTTGTGTTGCTTGCTCCTGGAGAGGTTCCAATTGGGATTGCCTTGCCTGCTTGTTGATCTATCTAGTATTCAATTCTATTTACAGGGTCTTCATCTCCTATGTGCCTTTCAATCATTTTGTGATACTCATGTCCTTCGATCACAACTTTAATTCCTACATTGCAGTACTGATTTTATCCTCTTGTTGGTCCCACTGTTGGATCCTCTCATCTTCCTCCAAAATTATCCACATGTGCACAGTCCTGTCCAAATGTTCTGTGACCCCTTTGGATTCTCTTTCGATCATCTCTACTTGCAGGGCTACCTGTTGTTCCCTTTTAGTTGTGACATCAGGAGGAGTTGTCAGTGTTAATTTTTCATTGAGTTCAATGATATCCTTCCTGTACCCTTCGAGAATCTGCGTGATAATTTGAATTTGTTCTTCAACATTGCTCACGACTACCTGTGCATTGTCTGAAATATTTGTGAAGACTTCCTTTAGCTTCTTCTCAAGGTTATATTCTTGTTGCTTCTCCTCATATGTATCAAACTTGAATTTCTCTACCATAATTTGTAGTGCATCCTTTCCATCTCTGGTGACTTACAATTCTATCACATCTTCCCTGGCTTGTGATTTCACATCTTGTGTGGCACTGACTTGCAACTTGTACAATGCCCTAGTTGGTATTTTAGCCAAGACCAACTCTACCTGCACCAAGTATTTAAGTGGTGTATATGCCATGGCCTCCTCAAGTTACAACATATTTTTCGTAATGTGGAAGCTAGGACTAGTTTGCGTTATAAGTTGGATTGTTTCTTCCTCATTCTGTGTGACTCTATCCTCTGCCTATGTCGCTTGTAGGATCGATTCTACTCCCCTATCTTGTGCTTGTGCTTCTTGTATATTTTATAGGAGTTGTTTAATACCGACCAACTCCTTTGTGATCCTTTCTCATTGATTCTCTACCTCCTCATATTCCTCCACTGCACGATCCTGAACCTTCTATACTACTAATTCAATGTCATCCTCGATGATTGTGTATTCAAGGATGTCCTTATGGGCCTTGGCCTTCTTGTTCACCTCCCTATATGTATGATTGGTCATTTGGGTGGCCTTGCATCTTATGAAGTTGTTTTCGTCGAGGTTCCGTGTACTTCTATGTTCCGCCCTCCTTGTTCCTCCTATGGGGGGACACTATCTTTGTTTCTTGTCTGCACATCCTTCTTTGGGGAGTTTTCCTTCTTCTAGTTCGTCTATTGCGTTGATTTATTGGCCGTGGCACTTCCTCCTGCATATGTATTATATGAACTTTCTTCAACTTATTTCCCCTTGGGAATGTCTTTGGTGATGATTGGAATCTTCCAGTCATCCTGCTAGTCCTTTATTTCCCATTCTACTTCCTCTACGTTGACGCATAATCGAAGTTGTAGCCATTGTTTGTCTGGATCCCCACATGCCTAGATCCACATATTTTTTCACGCAACCTTGAAGTTTTCTATCCCCTAGTACTACGCGACCACCTCGGGAGTTATTCACTAGGTATTGGCTATCTTCTCTTGCATATCACTAAGACACATAGAAAACATGTTGGTGTTTCCACTTCTCCGCTTTGAATCATATGTGATCCCCAATGATGTGTAACATGTTGCGCAACATCATCCTACTCTATCATAGAAGTATGAATAGGTAGGCTCTTTCTAGCTGATCAACACTATCAGCATGATGAGCCACTAATAGTGGAACTTAGTCCCCAAGTCTTGCACATACTTGCAGTCATCTATGAACATATTTAATAAGTATGGGGCCCAAATGAGCATGGTTTCATTTGTGAACTGTGTTGCAACTATGAAAATTCCTGCAGGGACCTCCTCCTTGCGACATTTTCAAAGGAGTTTACACACCATCAAATTTGTTTCCATCCCAGTGGTTGTATCACTGATCCACTTTATTATAATTCCATGCCCTTTTCAGTTCGATAGGTTTTCTTCATTTCTTCCACAAGTTCCTTTTCCTTGGTTTTGTCGTCCATATACTGCGTGATCTTATCACCATTTGATGGAAGTCCTATGATGAACGAAATTAATTCGACATTGATGGACACAGGTTTGTCCATCCACAAAAATATTCCATGGAGGACCGCCAGTAACTACTTGACGTAGTTGTTCATGTATTTCCCCCTACCAAAGTGAGGAATCTCTAGCAAATGAAGTATCGATGTATTTACTAGGCCTGCTACCCACTTCTTAGGAAACAACACTAGATCTCCTAACAATCATGTTCCCATGCTTTCCATGTACACATGTTGTGCAAAATTCAGGAACTTGATGGTGTCAGAAACATCGTTCTATTCATAACTTAACCTTTTGACGCAGCCCAACAAACTTCGTTCGGCATGCACCCCATCTGGAATGCACGGAAAAACTATAGAGGCCTTGGGATTCTTGCATGAGGACCTCGCAATGGGTTGTTTCCCCTTTCTTTGTGTTGGTGCACTAGATGGCCCATCCTCTAGTTCCATTTCTTCCCCACCTGACTCTGGTTTCCCCGTGATGTCTTCAAGTTGCACTTCCATGTTGTGATTGATCCGAAATCGGGTTTAGAAGGCTGTCAGGGCATGAAAAAGCTCAAAAATGAAAGTACTCTGAATCCGATGAAACCAACACCATTGCGTCTGGCTCGTCTTCCTGATTCTGGTGGTATAATTTTTATGTCAAACGGAGTCCGTATGAAGAAGATATCGCATTCTGTCCGTCGAGCCAAACAGGCAAAATTTTGGGATGCTGACTGTACCTGTCCGTACAGTGACACGTGTCAGTCCATACATATGACGTGGCATAACCAGGATGAGACACGTGGCAGCACCAAAGGATGACACGTGGCAGGTCCGTACGACAACACGTGGCAGATCCGTACAGGTGACACGTGGCAGCACCAGAGCATGACACGTGTCAGGTAGATTTGGTGTTTTGGACGTACGGTTGGACCAATCCCGAGGTGACACGTGTCACCACTGGAAGGGTGACACGTGGCACGGGATGAAATCAGCAGCATACATGGCGGATGATGTCAGCATCGTACGGCAAGTGACGTGGCAGTGACGCATGGCAGTGACGTGGGCCAATGAGCGGTTGACAAGTGGCATGTTCCGGTTGGTTGTCTTCATCGAATCAACGGTTGACACGTGGCATGCTTTGGGCGAATGGTGAGGTACCACGTGGCCCAATCAGCGGTTGCCACATGGCACCCCGGGTTTAGCCAATGAAAGCTATACAAAAATATTTTGGGCCCGGGGGTTTCGAACCCGGGACCTCTCCGACTGTAACGCCTTCGTGTAAAGGCTCCGACCGCTAGACCACCGCATGAATCTTGGTATGTAGGTGGGCGGAGGGGTATTTGAGCTTATTTTTGTTTAAACAAAAAGGGGGGCTCGGGCCGGGGCTTAGCCCCGACCCGTAGCCTTTGGTTCTGCATTACATGTGACCCCGTTTGTAACCATTGTAACGTGACCCGGCGCGGTTTAAAATTATGGTTTAATTTATGCACGGGATTTTAAAACTTTAAGCCCACGATTCTACATATATGCCATATGACCGTAATGCAGTGGAGTGTGCAGGCTAGGGGTCAGCGCTTAGCCCTTTGGGCTAGCGCTTGGCCCTATGATGCCATGTGACCTTATAGAAGGTGCGCACGCCCAACAAGAGGGGCTTAAGCCCGTTTTCAAACTGCTATATAGTTACAAGTGGGTTTTTCAACCACTTTGTGTAATTTTAATGTAACTAATCCTTTTTTAAGGGTTATTAGACATTTTTAGAGCCTAACTTCTTGGAGGAAGTTGGAGATGGGAAACTAACTTTCCCACTATTTAACCAAGGCCATGTTGAGGCCATTTGGTGAGAGAGTTTGAAGCCTTTGGAGAGATTTTGAGGCTTTTGGAGAGCATTCAGAGTAGAGATGCTGATGCAAGGCCAAGATAAAGCCAGTTTGAGGCAGAGGAGCTGTTGAGGTAGAGATGATGTCGGACGATTTCTGAGAGTTCGGTATATCCGTTTCAGGTGCCGTAAGTTGTGCAAGATTCTAGAGATCATGGCGAACAAGACCAGATCAGTCTAGGAGCCAATCGACAATTGTAAAKATGTACTAATAATCTTTTGAAAAGAAATCAAGAAGCCTCCCTCACAGAGAAAAGGCCCGGAGACGTAGGCAAAGTTGCCGAACTCCGTTATCAAACTTGTGCATTATGGTTTGCTGATTTTCATTGTTTTTCAGATTTGCAAATATGTTAATGGCTGTATAATGCATTTTCTTTTCTCGCTATTTCATTAAAGTTTCCCAATGGTTAATTAATGCATGCGAATAAAACTCAACCATAGTCATTTCGAAAAATGCTTTCCATGTACACATGTTGTGCAAACTTCAGGAACTTGATGGTATCAGAAACATCGTTCTATTCATAACTTAACCTTTTGACGCAGCCCAACAAACTTCGTTCAGCATGCACCCCATCTGGAATGCACGGAAAAACTATAGAGGCTTTGGGATTCTTGCATGAGGACCTCGCAATGGGTTGTTTCCCCTTTCTTTGTGTTGGTGCACTAGATGGCCCATCCTCTAGTTCTATTTCTTCCCCACCTGACTCTGGTTTCCCCGTGATGTCTTCAAGTTGCACTTCCATGTTGTGACCTTGGCCCGTCAGATTTTGTCCTTTCACTATCAATGCCATTTTTATAGTGGATGTCTTCTTCCCTATAAATTTTCTTTGGGTTTCCTTTTGGCGATGGGTTTTTTCCCCCTTCACTACCCTATGAGTCGATGTCCATCCTGACCATCGTCAAGGCCTTTCCCTCTTCCTCAACCAGCGTGGTTCTCACTGGTTCGACTTGTGGTGAAGGAATTGCATCGACATGGACGATTCCCTCTGGATGTGTAAAAATGTGTTCTTCTTGTGTAGGTTCCTGCGATGACCTATGGCTTCTGCATGTTTTTCATGTTGTTTGTCCAGGTGCGCCAACTTTTGGAGGTGCCATCCTCTGTAATTCTTTTTTCTGCGGTTGAAATTTGGCTGCTAAGATATTCAAACTCACCTGTTCACCACCTGCCTTCATGCTCCTTAGCTCTGCAAATATGTAAATTCATAACGAGTATTGTTTGGCCTGTGTTTCATTTATATACGGGGTGTCATAAATTCCTAAAATATTCGAAGATGCTTCTCCGATGGCCATAAATGTTTTAAATTTTCTTAATAATGGTTCATTAATTTTCATAAATGATTGGTTCACTCCTTTTTACCCAAATGACCGGTTGTTTCTTTTTCGACTGTTGGCCCATTTTCCGGTGCATTGTAACTTTTCAGTGTGTCGCACATTTCTCCTGTGACTTTTCTCTGGCACACTTTGTTTTCTTACTGTTAGTCCTATGTTGTGCACGATAAAATTTTACTTCTTTTCACGCTGATTTCATTGTTTGTTGCACACGACATTTCCAAATGTTTTGTATTTTCCTTTTTTTTCTACGTTTATTTCCTTTTTTTAGTTTTGTTTTCTAATATCTAATATAGTACACTATATACATGGTTTTCTTACTGTGATGTAAATTTTAAGAGTTAGTAGGTCAAATGTACCTGTACAGTTTCAGTTGACTGTCGTTGACCATTCCTTTCATTTATGTTCCTCCCAAGTACTTTTGCTGCACAAATCCTCCATATGTGAAATTTTTACTTCATATGGCCCTAGAAAATGCATTATGAACTTACCAGGGTGTTGCAAAATTTTTCTCTCATAGAGGAGAACTAGGTCTCCCTCCTTAAATATATTCTTCTTTATGTGTCTGTCATGCCATGCTTTGTCCCTTTCTTTCTGTACCTCTTGGTGAAATCCTACCAGAATCATGTCTTCTTCCATTTCCATCAGTTGACCTAACCTCTCTTGTACTCCACCTCTTTCTATCATTTGGTAATTGTTGCTACGTGCAGACTGGGTACCATAAATTCTAATGGCACCATTGCTTCCTATCCATACACCAATCTGAATGGTGTTTATACTACCAACTTATTGCATGTAGTCCTATATTCCCATAGTATTGTTGGTATTTTCAAATCCCAATCATCCCTGTTAACATTGTAAATATTAGTCAAAGCATTTTCAAAATCTTGTTGAATGCTTCTACTGTCCCATTTTCCCCAGGATGATATGGTGTACTCTTCCGGTGATAGACTTCATGTTGGGTATGTGTTATATTATTTTCACGACTAGATCTAATGTTTTCTATGTTGCACCAGGTGCACAAAGGGGTTTGAGGTGGGGCCTCTAGGCCCCCCCTCAGGGGTAGTGCCCCCGAGAATTTTTTCCCTTGGGAAATGTGTCGTATTTTTGCCTCACTTTTCATGTCACCTCCATATTTGTTTCCATTTTTGGGCAATTTTTCGGCACATGGATTTTTTAGATGATTTTCTATTTTTGGTTAAGGAATTAGGGTTGTTGAATAATCCAGGTCATTAGGTTAGGGTTTTGGATGCCACCGGCTCCTATATTTATATTGTATTGTAAACAATGTATCACTATGAATGAATATAGAATATGTTGGTTTTCTTGGTTTGGGTTTCCATGGGAAAAATCTTTGTGTAATGTGTATATTTTCCATTGTATATTTTTTGCTCTTTTATTGAAAATATATTTGTAGTAAAATATTGTACAAGGTTAAAATACAGATTTGGTATCAGAGCATTGTTGGCTTCAGGGGGACGCCTTTGTGGTCAAGGGTTTGGCTCGGGACTGTGATAATCTTAGTTACAGTGGGAGAACTGTGGTATTGATTTTTCAGGTGAAAATAAATGATGAGCAGTTCAAAAATGGAGATCGAGAAGTTTAATGGGAAAAATTTTGAGTTGTGGAAGCTCAATATGGAAGATCTATTGGTGTAAAGAGATCAGTGGATCTCGGTCGATCAAGGTACTCCACCTACAATAAATTCAACAGATGACTGGAAAAAGTTGGATAGGAAAGAGAATAACACAATCTAACTGTGTCTCTCAGATTCAGTATTACTGAATGTGTCAATGGAAGCTACAACCAAAGATTTATGGGATAAGTTGGGGAATTTGTATCATTCTAAGTCCCTAGTAAATAAAATTTTCCTAAGAAATAAGTTGTATAAGTTTAGGATGAAATATGGAGAATCGGTTATAGAGAATTTGAATGCCTTCAATACTGTGGTAAGTTAGTTAGTATCTTTTGAGATTAAAATTTCATATGAAGATAAGGGTGTCTGTTTATTGTGCTCTTTACTAGAATTGTGGGATAGTCTGGTTGTGGCCATAGGTAGTAATACAACTTCCTTGAAGTTTGATGAAGTGGTCTCATCCTTGTTTTCGAAGGAGTTGAGACAAAATAACATGGAAGGATAGAACACATATTCACTATTTGCAATATGACGCTCCTAGGAAAGAAATATATCTAAGTCCTCAAGTGGTAGATAAAAGTATAAGGGTAGATCTAAATCTCCCGGGAATTTTGTAAAGGTATGCTGGAGATGTGGAAAGAAGGGCACTACAAGAAGAAGTGTAGATCCAAAATTTAGAAAAATAATGGATTTGAAGAAGATCCTTCTATAGAAGAAAATACCTCTAAGGAAGAAGGAGGGGATGTTGACTTAGGTGCATCCTTTCATATGACTCCCCATAGGGAGTGGTTCTATGAATATGAAAGGTATGCTGGAGGTAATTTTTTCCTAGGCGATGAATCGACAACCAAAATCATAGGACAAGGAAAATTCAAGTTGAGTTTCATAGATGGAAGGATTAGAACACTACCTGGTGTTCTACACATCCCAGGTTTGGCCAAATATTTGATTTTTGTAAGAAAAATGGACGATGTAGGGGTAAAAACAATATTTGAAAAGGAAACCTACAAGATGGTTCAAGGAGAAATGGTGTTGTTGAAGGGAGTTCAGTTTGGAACTATGTATAAGATGCAAGGAAGAACTATTAGTGATGGGTGTAATAGTTCCATTGTTCCTGATATTGGAGTTGAGGAAGAAAGGTTATGTTTTGGCATCAAAGACTGGGGCATATCCAAGAGAATGGTCTTTGACTACTACATGGTAAAGGTATGGTTGAAGGTATCTCTAAATTCTCTTTGGATTTTGATTTCTGTGAAAATTGTGTATATGGGAAGAAAAATCGGGTAAGATTCCCCTATGGTGCAACGAGGGTAGAAGGAATTTTACAGATAGTTCACAATGATGTATTGGACCTGTGTCAGTTCCATCATTAGGAAAATCTATGTAATATGTCTCATTTATAGATGACTTCTCAAGAAATACTTGGATATATTTCCTCAGGAAGAAATATGAAGTCTTTGATAGGTTTAAAGAGTTTAAGGCTCTTGTTGAGAATCAAATAGAGAAAATAAATAAGGTATTGAGTACATATAATGGTGGAGAGTTCTGCGGGAATGAATTTGAATAATTCTGTAAGAAGTGCAGTATATAAAGGTAGAAGACTACTCCATATACACCTCAAAAAAATGTAGTTGCAAAAAGGATGAACATGATGCTGGTGGAAAGAACAAGGTTCATGCTCAGTGGTGCCAGGTTAGGGAAAGAATTCTAGGTAGAGGTAGTGGGTAATAAATGTTACCTGGTCAACGGATTACCCTCATCAATGCTAGATGAAAAGACTCCACAAGAGGTATGGATTGGTAAGAAACCTTCTCTCACACATATCAAGGTATTTGGTTGTGAGGATTATGTTCATGTTCCAAAGGAAAACAAAAGTAAGCTAGATAAGAAGGATGCAAAAAGTATCTTTATTGGGTATAAAGATGGTCTCAAAGGTTATAAGCTTTGGAACCCAAAAAATAAGAAGGTTGTGTATAGCCAAGATGTGGTATTTAGAGAAATGAAGGATTTTTTTAAACAAAAAGTCCTACCAAGTAAGGAAGAACCCAAGAAAATAGAGTTTGATTTAAAGGATGATAATCAGACTCTACAAAAGAACAAGAATTAGAAGAAGAAGATCCTCATACTCTAGTATTGAGGAGATCAGTTCGATAAAGAAGGCTACTGGAAAGGTATACTCCATCTAATTTCCATTCAAATTTTTCTTTTTCTATTACTGATGGTGATCCTAGAACTTTTAGGGAGGAAGTGGATTCAAAGGATGGAAAGATCTAGAAAAAGGCCATGGATCAAGAAATGGTAGCCTTGGATAATACTGAGGCTTGGGATCTCGTGGAGTTTTCGACTAAAATAAATACCATTGGAAGAAAATGAGATTTAAAAAGAAGATGAATGTAGAAGGAAAAGTGGAGAAATACAAATCTCGGTTAGTAGAAAAGGGTTATTCCCAGGTTGAGGGAATTGATTTTGGTGAGATTTTTTCTCTTGTTTCCAAGTTAACTTCTATAAGATTTTTGTTATCTGTCATTGTTGCATTTGATTTTGAAGTAGAACATATGGATGCGAAGAAAAAATGCCTACATGGGGATATGGAAGAAGAAATCTATATGAAGCATCCAGAAGGCTTTGTTGTGAAGGGAAAGAAGGAGTTGGTATGCAAGATGAAAATGTCCCTATATGGTTGAAAACAATCACCAATGTTGTGGTATCAAAAATTTGATACTTATATGCTAGGATTTGGCTTCACAAGAAGCAAAGAGGATCATTGTGTGTATTTTAAATTAATTGGTGATCATTTGATTTATTTGGTATTGTATGTGGATGACATGTTGTTGATAGGAAACAACAAGGAGATTATCCAGGATGTGAAAACTCAATTGTCCTCTAAATTTGACATGAAGGATCTTGGTGCTTCAAATTTCATTTTGGGCATGGAAATTAAAAGAGATCGGAAAAAGAGGAAACTATGGTTAAATCAGAGAAATATGTCAAGACTATATTACAGAGGTTTAATATGTAGGAATGTAAACCAATCAAGGTCCCTATTTCCATTGGTGTAAAGTTATCTATGGATTAGTGTCCTAAGACACAAGAAGAGGAGGATAACATGTGTCATGTTCCATATGCGAGTGCAGTTGGCAGTTTGATGTATGCATTGGTATGTACTAGACTGGAAATTGCACATGCAGTGTGATTTTTGAACAGGTATATGTCAAAAACCATAGAAGGAGCATTGGACAATAGTAAAAAGGGTTTTCAGATATTTGCGAGGCACTGCTAGCTATGGATTGTGCTACCAAGGAATACCATGATTGGATAGAGTGTTGGACATACATGGCTTTGTGGATGCAGACTGAGCTAGAGATTTGGATCTACAAGAGGGTGTGTGTTTAACATTTTTGGAGGAGAAATCAGTTGGATGAGAAAAAAATAGGTTGTAGTGGCACTTTCAACTACATAAGTTGAATACATGGCAACCACTCATGCAAGTAAGGAAGAAGTATGGTTACAAGGATTGTTTTGAGGTATTGGGTTGGTACAACAAGCTGTAAGGATAGATTGTTACAGTTAGAGTGCAATTTTTCTGATGAAGAACCTGACTTATCATTCAAAGAAAAATCATATTGATATTCAATATCACTTTGTGATAGACATGGTTGAAGAAACGAAAAATGTTGCTAATGAAGGTGGACATTTTGAAGAATGTTGCATATTCATTAAACAAAATCTATGATCACTAAGAATTTCTCTTGGTGTAGAGGATCCATGGGCATTGTTTCCTTGGATTGTTGATTATGTAACCCTATAACCCCCTGTATGAAAATAAAACAACAAGTGGGAAATGTTGGGTATGTTTTATATTCTTTGCATGACTAGCTCTAGTGTCTACTACGTTGCATCGGGTGCACATGGGGGGTTTGAGGGGGGCCACTAGCCCCCCCCTTTGGGGGTAGAAGGGAGGAATATCCCCCCTGCATGGGGATTCAGGGGTAGTGCCCCCAAGAATTTGTTTTTCCCTCAGGAAATGTGTATTATTTTTCATCATTTTTCATGTCACCTCAATTTTTGTGTCCATTGTTGGGATGTTTTTCAACACATGGATTTTGTCGATGGTTTTCTATTTCTAGTTAAGGAATTAGGGTTGTTGACTAATAAAGGTCATTAGTTTAGGGTTTTGGATGGCGTTGGATCCTATATTTATATTGTATTGTAATCAATGTATCATTATGAATGAATATAGAATACGCCAGTTTTCCCAGTTTAGGTTTCTAGGGGAAAAATATATGTGTAATGTGTGTATTTTCCATTCTATATTTTCTGTTCTTTTATTGAAAATCTATTTGCATCAAAATATTGTACAAGGTTAAAATCTACACTTCAAACTCCTCAGTCATAGCTTTGATGGTACTATTAATAAAATGGGTGCCTTGGTCACTCATCAAAATCCTGGGACATCCAAATCTTGTGATCACTTTCTCAAATAAGAAGTGTGTTGTTGTCTCTGAGTTGCAATATTTGACTGGTGTTTCTTCTGCCCATGTGGTTAAGTATTCAATCACGGTAATGATATATCTAGCTCTTAACCTTCTTGCTAGTGGATTAATAGGTTCGAAAAAATCTATTTCCCACTTGTCAAATACTTGAATAGTTACTTGTGGTCTTAGGGCCATCTCATCCCTCCTGTTGGTTTTTCCAACCCTCTGACAAACATCACAGTTCTAGAAATATTCTTTGGCATCTTTATGAATTATTGGCCACCATAAACCTGCGCACAATACCTTCTGCGCGATATCTTTTCCTACATAGTGTCCTCCAACTATACCTTCATGAGCTTTTTCTAAAACCTTGGGTCGTTCATTTTCTACTACACACCTTCTAAAAATGATGTATGTTCCCATATTATATAAATGACCTGCAATGAGTTGATAGTCTGCAACTATGACTACCATATTTTTCTTCTGCGCAGTACTAAACTCCTATGGTGCAATTCTTGTACTTAAGAACTCAATGATATCATCAAAATATTCATCAGCTACCTATACTAAAAATAACTGTGCATCAGGGAAGTTTTCTTCCAAGTTAGTAGGTTCTTCTCCATTGGTTACCCTTGATAAGTGATTAGGTCCTACATTCAGCTTCCCTAGTTTGACTATTACTTCAAAATCAAATTCTTGGAATAATAACAACCATCTAAATATCCTTCCCCCAAACATTGGCTTGTTGATGATATATTTGAGGGAAGAATGATCTGTGAACATTTTAAAATGATTTCCCAATAAATAATGTCTGAATTTCTGAAGTGCATACACCATGTCTAGGCCTTCTCTTTCTGTGGTGTTGTAATTCTTCTCATATTTTGATAACTTCCTCCTTGCAAAGGCTATAGGATGATCTAAGTCCCCTGCTCCTGGCTGCGCCAGAATTGATCCAATTTCTATTGTTGATGCATCTACATGCACATGAAATGTATTTTCCCAATATGGAAACACTAATACAGGTGTTGTCGCCATATTTTCTTTTAGAGTATCCAATCCTTGATGACAATCCTCATTCCACTAAAATCAGGTGTCCTTCTTCAACAATTTTTCCATTGGTGCAGTAATTTGCGCATACACCTTTATAAACTTCCTGTAGTAGCATGTATGTCCCAATCTGGCTGTTAACTGGCGCACTGAATTTGGTGGTGGTAAGTTCACAATGACATAAATATTGGCAGGGTCAACCAGTAAGCCCTGTTTGCACACTATATGTCCCAACAATATTCCAAAAGGTGTATCAAAAATGAATTTCTTGATGTTTAATGATATCTAACATTGTATGCATCTTTCCAACATTAGTCTTAAAACTTCTACATGATATTTCAAAAGACTATACACATTCCCTTCATCCAGATATACTTCTAAAAACTGATGTATAAATTCCTTAAAAGTAGTTATGACTACACTTGAAAAGATAGTTGGTGCATTCTTCAGTCCAAAGGGAATGACTGTATATTGGTAGGATCCCCATTTTGTAGCAAAGGTAGTCTTATACCTATCCTCTTGAGATATTTTGATATCATGGTAACTTGAGAATACATCTATGAATGAATATGCTTCCTGGCCTCCCACATTACCCAAGACCTCATCTATAAAATGGGTGGGGAAAGGATCATGTAAGAATGAATCATTGAGTTTTCTCAATTCTACACAAATCCTTATCCCCCCTTTCTTCTTTTCCTAGATTACCATGGGACTGATCCATTCAGATTCCTCCACTGGCTCTATGATACTAGCTTCCAACATTCGGTCAATTTATTCTTTCTCTTTCTTCTTGTACAATGGATTCATCCTATAAGGTCTCTTTCTGATAGGTCTAGCATCTGGTTTTAGGGGTATATTCATCTCACCTAACTTACCTGCTATGCCTTTCATCGTTGTAAAGGTTTTTAGAAACATGTAACTATATTTGTGCAATAACTCTATTATCCTTTATAGTGTTTTCTCATCCTAGTAGTCTCCAATGCTTTCCATTTTAGGGTTTTCTTCTTTCCCAATGTTAACTTTCTTGAATTTGATTGGTGTAGAAAATTCCTCTGACTCCAGAGATTGACCTTCCACCTCTCTCTCTCATTCAATCTCTGTGATATGAATGTTGCATGGATCATTTTCCTCTGGTGTTTCCTCTTCGACATGATAACATGAGAATAAATCTTTGACTG
This sequence comes from Picea glauca, assembly GCA_000966675.3. Classification (NCBI taxonomy): domain Eukaryota; kingdom Viridiplantae; phylum Streptophyta; class Pinopsida; order Pinales; family Pinaceae; genus Picea; species Picea glauca. The sequence continues at coordinate 591,826 of JZKD02S1186865.1, read as the reverse complement.
CCTGTCTATTATGTTGTTGATATTCTATTATAATTTTGACCTCTGGTTCATAAACAAATAGCACTCCTTGTATTAGCTTCAAAGATGAATCAATGTTGGGGTTCTCATGCTCAAATGAGAAGGTTACTAAAAAATTGTGTTGTAATACTGTCCATTCTATAATTCATCTGTGCATTTCTTGGTCTATGTACCAATTCCCTGGGATCCCCTCCAATGTATGAATGAAGTGATGAGGCCACTCCTTTGGTAGTGTCATCCTCCATTGTGTTATAGATTTCTCTAGGTGTTCCTCGCCCATCATACTTATGTACTATATTTCTCCCCTATTTTGCACCGAATCTAATGCACAATAGTCATTTACACTGATATGAGCCCTTAATTGTTTCTTTGTGTGCACCCCACCATATGGCAGGTGTTTCCTTCAGTGCAACACCCAAGGATAACAAACTTTGATTTTCCAACACTTCCTCCTCATATTTTGTCAAGAATTCCTCTAAGTCATTCAACCCATGAAAAATGGGAGGTTCCCTTATCTTTGTACCAACCCACCTTATTGCACAGTCTATTCTTGCGCACCTCATTGTGGAGACTTCATGTAGTCTCTGATGCCAATTATCCAAACCTATATCTGAGTATGAAGCACACGATGTAATGCATCTCTAGTTGAGTACCCCATTTGTAGTTGAGTTGACGTAATCTTCTTCTCGCGTAGTGGTTCTGTATAACTTATTTATTTCTTCCAAATCCAAACATGTGGCCTCTACAAACATTTGTCCTTCTAAAGGATCCAATGGTGCAATAACTCTATATTCTCCTGATTCAAAATTCATTTTCCTTGTATTCAAGTTAATAATAGCCTGGTTATCAATTTCTCAATCTAATCCAGATAATGTTGGGTAAGGTGTTGTACCATTCACTATCTCTATTAATTCGAAATATACCACAGTGCACACTCCATCCAAATCTACTATCACACCTTTAATCCTTCCAATTGGCAACACTCTGTGTTGATTTACTAGTTTCAACTAGACAGGTGAATAGTCTAATGTGGGTTCCCCCATACACTGCCATGTCTTCTTAGAAAATATGTTTACTTCAGAGCATAAATCTAGTACAATATCTCCCATGTTGAAGTCCCCAATGTTGGCATTTAGCCTGAATTCTCTTCTTGTCCTTCTTATTGTATATAGATGATTGAGTGTTTTCTTCTCTAACTTCCGTTCTACCTCTGTGTTGCATCTTTATAGAATATTTTGTAAGACCTTAATAGATGATGGATCATTTAATTATTGAACACAATATTGCATAAAAGTATTTATGGTACTTACTTGCTCTAAAGGTTGTCCTCTGGTGTGATCCATTGAAGATGACATCTTGTACATTGGTAGGTCCTGAGTTTGTTCTGCAACTGATGTAGATGCAATGTTCTCCTTGAGAATCTGATGTCTAGCCTCCTTAAATGTTTATTTTTCTTTCCGTGCGCCAAACTTCTTTTGTGGCTCATTATTCTTCTTTACCCATTGGTGTTGAGTTGGGTCTTTTTTTGATGCATCAGATCCTATCTTGGATCCTCCTTGAGTGACTATATTGATGTTTTTCTCATCATCCCTAGATTCTATAGAAATCCACTGAACGTTTTGGTTGTTCTGGTTCCTTTTTTCCTGAATCTTTCCCAAGAGTGTTGGGAAGTCTTCTATGTCATGGTCTATTGCGCAACAATACATACATGTCACAGGTGGAAGTGGATAATTCCTTGCATAATGTCCTATTTACTAGTAGTTGTGGCACACTATTAGTCCTATACCTCCTCTACCTCATCCTCCACCTTTGAATCCACTTTTATCTCCTCGTGGTGCATTGTATTGGGGTACTTAGTTGTACTACATGGGATTATACTATGGGTGGGCATTGTTGTACTACGATTGTGTGGGATTGAATGATGGTGGAAACTGGTTGAACTAAGGTGAAAAACTCCCTATCATCATCTTTTCTTGCACCCTATTTGTCTGAAGTCCGTTCTCTCACCAGTTCCAGTGTTCTACAGTCTTTATCATCGTGACCCATTGCTTTGTAAAAAATGCAATATGAACTTGTTGGTATTGTATTATACTTCTTCATCATTGGACAATGATATGGATCATGCCCATGTGTCTTACAAATCTTACACCATGGTCCTCCTATTGGAAAGGGGTTTGGAACCCTTGCTTCCAAGTAATACACAAAAGTTGGACATTCATTCTTATGATGTCCTTCTGTCCTGCATAACGTACACCAAACAACTTCCCTCTTCTATTTTCCCTTATTTTGTTTCAATTGAAATGTCAAATACTTCATATCCTCCTTCAACTCCTCTATTGTTGGATCTCTCTACTGATACTAGTTTTCTTCCAGTTGCAGGGATGCTTGCAGAGCCTATGCCTAATTTTGGAACTTTTGTTGTCTCAATGGATACTTCAAGTGTGGTAACAATGAGTTCACAAATAATTCCCTATGTTTCATATCAGTAATTGAATATTTCAACTTATCTTTCATGTTTTTTAACCTCTGATCAATCTCCCAAAAAGACTCACTTGGTTTTTTCCTTATTTTGATCATTTCATTCATGTAATGGTCTTTTGATCTTGGCTTCTGAAACTCGTTTACCAATATTTTTTTCACTTCTGCGACAATCATTAGTATTCCTTGTGGACTATTTACATCAAGGCTCATGTACCAGTTCGACGTGCGGTCTCTTAGTGTGATAACTAACTGCATGAGTTTTGTATCCTCATCTGTGATCTTCTTTGCTTCCTATATATTTTCACATAAGAATAAGTGTTTTTCAGGGTCCTCTGATGTCTCTCCCCTAAACTCTGGTAATATGATCGTGGGATCTTGTCCTTCCATTTTGAACTGCATTGAACTACTGCCTCCGCATGATGTAGATAATTGAATGTCACTTCCTAAACTTTCTCTCCCAGTTGATTGTCCTTTATTGGACCCCTGTCCTTTTGCTCCTCTTCCACTAAAATTTGATTGTCTAAATGTCGGTGTTCTTTCAGGTGTATTAGTCACACATGGGGTTGTAGGTTCCACACTGACGGTGATCTGGACTGGAGTTCTTCCTTATGTTCCTAACCCTGGACCTCTTGTTTTCCTTTTTTATGTTGCGCAAAGGATTTCCTCAATCTATTACACATCCCATATATTCTCTACCTCTTCTTCATCGCTCGCCAAGACTTCTTTGTCGGCTATGTCCCTCTTCTTTTTATTCATATTATATTGGTAAGGTCTTCCACTACATGTATTTCCAACTTTTTCCATTATATTCTTTATCTGGTATGCTTCCATCATAATTGGGTCCATGGCCTCCTTCTTCCCCTTATCCATATATCAAACTCCTTCTAATGTTTACCCCCTTCCCTCATGCACGTAGGGAAGTTTAGTTGTTTGATTCCATAGTTATCACACCTTTGTCATACAATAAAATATTGATTGAAGTATACATTGATCTGATGTACCTACCTATGGGTCCCTTCATAAAATCATTCTCTGAAATAGTGTAGGACTTTGTAATATCTACTACAAATTCAATGATAAACCCTGCAATAATATTGTCTAACCAAAAATCTAATGTGCGTGTAAATTTGTTATTAACTTGTTGTAACTGCACGATCTCCACAAGATGCCACTCTAGCTTTCTGATCTGATTTGTAGGGTGGTTTTCCTTCAACTTAAATAACCACTCCTGCAACAAATGTGGGAAATCACAAAAAAATACTTGATGTAAGTCGCTAAACATGTATTTCTCGAGATACTTGTGTGGTGTCAACTTAGGGTTTTTATTGTATTTCTGTGAAAAATCGATTTACTTTTTCCTCAACCATCTTTCAATATCCACCTTTGTTTGGTCCATGGCATGAACATTCCCTTCTATGATTTTCTTCTAGTGATCCCATCCACTCAATCCTGTGCAGTTCTAGCTAGCAACAAAACCATTTGTTGGTTACTTGGGTTGACCCGGGTTCTAATATCAAATAGGTTTTCAACAAACCCTCAAAACAATTGTCCCTCCTCATAAACCAAAAGGAAACGATGCGCACAGAGTGCACAACATAGTCTCACCCAAGACAACTTTATGGGGGACTACAATACTCAGGTGTTTACAGTTCAGGAAGGAGTGGGGACTGTGTTTTGATTCTCTCCCCTATACATAATCATTTATCATTCATCTATTTCTAGGATTCATTCATCATTGAATTATGCATGAACGTTGTTGTATATTTAGCCATTCATTCTTTAACTGATAATTAACATAATAGAAAAAGAAATCATTCACAATACATAGAACACTTTATTTTATCGTGGTTCACCCCCTCCTGGGGCTACATCCACAAAAATCTAGCTCTTGTGCTCTTTTATTCATTCTTCTTCAAAATATACTTTGCGCACATTAGATCTTTATTATTACAATCAAAATGAGGGTAAGTACCCTCTTGGAGGATGAATAGATCACACCAGGATGCTCAACCTATGACCTAACCCTAAAATACTAGCTTATTCCACTCTACCACAATAACCATAAAAACCTCACTACAATCAATAGCTTCCGAACCCCCAACCTAGAACTCATGGGTATTTATTTATACTACTCTAGTGGCTTATAGCCATTACAAGATTGTCAAAAACCCTAACCCTAGCATATTTAGGCCTGCTTGCATGCACGCCACAATGCTTTTCCTTTTTTTTTTGAATGTTGCTTTGCTGCCTTCTAAGGCGCGTGATCCAAAAATGGACCTTCTATTCCAAAATTAGGATTGATCCCAAAATAGGCCTGCGCCAACAATTATATAAGTCACTTCCAATACCTTCTCAGCCATGGGAAAGTGTGTCTATGGATTTTGATGGAGGTTTTATGATGTCCATAATAGGTCACGATTGGTTATGTGTTGTGGTAGATAGGTTCAATAATATGTGTATTTTAATGCCATGCAAGAAACAAGTCACAACTGAAAAAACAACACAGTTGTTCTTCACTAATATATGGGTTCATTTTGGGATGCCTACATCTATCATATTAGATCGAGACTCTCACTTCATGGGGAAGTTTTGGTCTCATTTATGGGAGCTGATGGACATTAAGTTAAATAAGATTGTTGGTTATCAATTCCATTTTCGGGTTATCTGAGTTATTGACCCAGGGTTCATGTCATTCAAGGTTCCAACAAAGCCTCTAAAACTATCGGCCCTCCTGGTAAACCAAAAGGAAACACAACACCCATAAGGTACTGCGCAGTCTCACCCGAGATAGATTCAAATGGGTGGTGGTAAGACTCAAGTGTTTACAGCCTAGGACAGAGTAGGGGATAGGGGTTTCTTCATTAAGGCCAAATACCGTGAGCTATAAGGGAAACTACTTATTCCTTGGAGTCACATACATATATCCCACAATTTAATTTAAGCAAAGTATAAACAGATTCATAACAATGTATTAACTCATTCTTCAAGCTTAACCATTAATCGTTGAAAGAAAGAAGAGACATGCATACATTCAACATATTACATGAGTATTACCATGGTTCACCCCCTCCTGGGCTATGTCCACAAATATTTGGATCTTGGCTCTTTTATTATGATAGTTCTGCATTTACGATGCCTCGTGCTTACAATTGTCCACAAAACTGGGTAAGATCTATGTGAGGCGAGCTAGATCGCACCAGGTTCTACAGCCTGCGGGCTAATCCTCAGATCTACCTTCCCTCATATCTTCTTTTCTCAATAGCTTACAAAATCGGTTCATACAACTAAAAATAACAATTCCCAACCTATATGGTACTTTCGTATCTGTATTTATACATTTTGAGCTCTTCATCCTTTTTTCAAACATTACAAAAACCCTAACCCTTATTACATTAGGTCTTTCTCCCATACGCATGTTGTTATTCCTTCAATTGTCGCTTTTCTTTGTGTAGGCTTTCTTGCATGCGTGTGTGTTGTTCTTTTTCTAGTTGTTCCTTCAGTTTTCTGCACACTTTCTTTCCCACAATCATTCCTCTTTCCCCTTCGGCATGATGTCAACAGGCCCCCAACACTGACATGTGACTCTTCCTGAGTCACCTACTTGAACTGTTCTTCCTCGATATCCTTGGTGATCGTCTGGAACCATTCCTGCAACTCTTCCACTTTTTTCAGTGCCTGCGTGGTTTTCTCCTTGATGGTGTCGACTGTCTGATCTACCACTTCCTTGCTCATGAGTCCTACACATTCTAGCTGAGTCTGTGCTGTCTGTTTTCTAGCTTATTCTACCTACACAAGTATGTCTTCTACCTGTTCCTGCAACAGTTCTATTTGAGCCTGACACCCCTGTTTCTGTGTTTGCATAGTGATAAGTTTTGCATGCATCTTCTTCAACTCTTGTGTTCCCTTGACCTGTTATGGAATTGGTATGGTATTCTGTCACTGCTTGAGTTCTTGGATCGGTGCATTGATCCTCTCCTCCTCCTTGTCCCATTGTTGTACCTATGGATCCTCTTCCAGCCTTGTCCAAATTTGCGCTTCTTTATCCAACAAGTTGGATATTGTGATAACCTATTTTTATAGCTCCTGCAGTTGCATTGCTGCTTCCTGCTTCCTTTTCTCCTTCACTGCTGGTGGAGTTGTTGGTCTAATCTGTCCGTTGAGAGTCTCGATCTCCTTTTGATACTAATCAATTGCCTATGCAATCTGGTCGTTCTTTTCTGCAGCTGGGAGTTCATTTCCTTGTGCAGTAGCTGGGAGTTTCCCAAAAATTTCTTTCACTCTGCATTCCAACTCGTTTTTGCATTCATTCTCCTCTTGAGTTTCTGGTTTTGCCTATGAACAAACTGTTTCTAGCTCTTCCCTCTTCTTTGTTGCTTGTTGTATCTCGAATACGTTTTTATGTGCTCGATACTGCATCTCATGGTCGACGCTAACCTGTAGTTTGTGCAATTATTTTGATGGAATCTGTGTCAAGACCAATTGGATATGATCCAAATCCTTCAGTGGTGTCTGTCCCACAATTTCATCCATTCACAACATGCTAGGCTTGATGTAGACCGTGGAATGTGCATGTGGTATCGAAAGAACTGGGTCACGTTCTTGTACCTCCACCCTTTCTGTGGTCTGTGTGGTTAGTGGCTCTATGCCTCTACTACTACTCGTGATCTGGGCTTCCACAAATTTCTTAAGGAGCTGTCCCATTTCTGTCAGTTCATTCTGTAGTTTATCCCTATGGTGTACGGCATGATCAAAATCCTTTGCTAGGAAATCTTGGACCGTTCTAGAAATCATCTCTCCATCATCCTCCGTGATTGTATAGTCCAGTGGTGCTCGTTGTGCCTTCATTTTCTTGCACGCGCCTGCTTCCTGTACTGTTGGTCTCTTAGTTCCCCTTGGTTCCTGTGTGATGGGGTTTGATGCATTTTCCTATGCTCCCTCATCTAGTTTCCGTTGTCCATTGGTTTGATGAGTGGTTTCTGTCCTCCCCTTCTGGGTCCCTGACTGCTATGAGTCATCGTCTGCCTGAGTCGACTTGGTTTGGCTCGTTCTTTGTTTCTTGGGTATTGGGATTTATGGAGGCTGTGTTTCCACTTGTTCATCCCCTCCCTCTGTTGTTTGTCCCGGTACTTCTCTGGGTATGGTTGGAATCCTCCATTCATCAGGCCATTCACTGATGACTATGTTGATATCTTTCTCGGTGACGCAGTAGCACATTTGTAGCCATTGTTTATCTGGATCATGCCTTGGTTGTATCCACATGGCTTGTCGCCTAGCCCATAAATTGGCAATGCCCCCATATTGTGTGACAGCCTCTAGTGTTATTCTCCATGTTAGACTCATGGCTTCCTGTATCTACCATATGTAATATTCGAATACGATTCCATTCCACTTCTTATGCTTGTCTAGTGGTGCAGATATCAGTACGCGATATCTTGCTCCTCCTGGATGTGGTGTGGTACAAAAGACGACGTATTCTAGTTCTCACCATCAAATGAAAGCTATGAGATTGATCAACCATGAGTAATGAAATTCCATACCTGCGTCCTACATGTCTTTGTAGTCTACTTGGAACAAGTTTGATAGGTATGGCCCCCAGCTCATGGAGGTTCCTTCTACGCACTAAGATGCAACAACGATGACTCTTTCTGGTACTTTGTCTTTGCGACATTTTCTTAGCAGTTTGCTAGCTAAGATTTTTGCGCCCAATTGTGTCACGACATTGTTGATCCATTTAATTATAATTCCTCTTGTTCCCTTGTCGGTGCCATATTTCTTCTTCATTTCTTCTACCAATGTTTTTTCCTTGGAATTATCATCTAGAATCAGTGCGGGATCCATACCCCCGGTGGGTAGGCCTGTTATCTATGTGATAAGTTCGATAGTTATGGGGATGGGTTTGTCCAACCATACATCCCCTCCATGCATAATTGATAATAGTTGCTTGACACATGCCAGCGTGTATTGGACTCTACCAAAGTGTGGTATCTTCAACAATCCTAGAATTATTTTTCTGTTCAGTCTAGTTGCCCACTGGTGTGTCTAGGTGATGATTTCTGCGAGTTGGTTCATGACTATTTTCTGCATAAAGACCTATGGTGCAAGCTCTGGTTATTTGGTTTCATATTCTACGTCATGGTCAGAATACTTGAGCTTCTCGACATGACGCAATAGTTGTGGGTCCACCTGTACTCCCTCTGATATGCAAGGTAGCACAATCTCTACAGCCGGTTTCTTTCGAGGTGAGATCGGTATTTGAACTTGGTCCTCCTGTTGTGTTGGCTAGCTCAAAGTTCCAACAACTCCTAGTTGTTCCCCTGCCATCCATTCTGGCCATGCCCAGGTAGTTCCAGTGGTCTCCTCGGTTGGGTTACCTAAGACGATTTCTTGTGTCTCATCTGGTTTCTCCTCTGCTCCCAGGTGTTGTGTCATTCCATTCACTTCCATGGCTGCTTTAGTATGTTCCAGTGGTATTTCCTGGTGGGTTTCGTCTTCTTTGTTCCGAGCCTCATGCACCACTGCTGGTGTGTCCTGTTCCATGGCATCTATTTTTGGTTGTGGAATTTCCTCTAGTATTGGTGCAGACTCTACTAGGATTTCCTTTGGTGATGAGATTTCATCAATATCAATGATCTCCGATGGCTGCTGCTCATTTTCTTCCAGTGGTCCTCATGACCTAGTCTGAACCCTAGTTGATCTAGCTGTCTGGCCTAGTTCTGTGAGCTTCAGTGGTGCCATAACGGTGTCTTTCAAACATTTGCTAAGTTTGAATGGCTTCGGTGATCGCTTTGGTTTCCCTCTGTTCGTTCTAGCTGATGTTTCTCTTTTTCTGTTCTCCTTTTTTGAATAGACTAACTGCTTATGTTCTCATGTGTTGTATGGGTTCGTCATGAAGCTTGTTGAGGACACTTCCTCCATCATGAAATTAATGCAACATAACTATGGGTTCAATGCATCTGCGACAATTTCGCACTTTCCATTATGCCTATTCTGCCGTCTCCAGTTGGCGTGTTTAATGCGACATCCTATCCATCCTTTCCTTGCTTTAACTCTGCCTCATGTTGTCTTGTTAGCTTGCTTTCATTGACTTCACTTTTCCCACTAGTTTCCTTTTTCAATATGGACTTTATATTTTCCCTTGTTGGCTTCATGTTTTGTATGCGGCTTGTCCATCATGCTGTGCATTGTTTTAGGCTGCCTTTTTTTTTTTTTTTTTTAACTGCGCGGTGCGTGGTCGACTATCCTTGTACAACTTCATATGGATCCCATTGATCATTCCTTTGAGGTCTGTGACTGATATATCTCTTAACTATACATCTCCTCCATCCGTAATAGATTTTACCTTGTAAGGTCCTAGCCAATGCATTCTCATCTTTCTTGGGTGCTGCAACGATTTATTGTCATAGAGAAATACTAGATCTCCTTCCTTGAACATCTTCCTCTTGATGTTGTGGTCATGCCAAACTTTGTCTCTTTCTTTATGTACTTGTTGATGGCGCAGTACTTTGTGTCTTTCTTTATGTACTTGTTGATGGAATCCTGTACTGCGCCTCGTTCTATCATGTGTGTGATAGCTGCTACACATAGACTAGGTATTAAAAATTCTAATGACACTATTGCTTCTTGACCATAGACTAGTTTGAATGGTGTGTGGCCAATCAACTTTTTGAATGTGGTTCTATACACCCATAGTATTTTTGGTACCTTGAGATCCCAATCATCTCTATTGACGTTACATATCTTTGTCAAGGCATTCTCTATAATTGTTTTGAAGGCTTCTAACATGCCATTTTCCCGTGGATGATACAGTGTGATGTTTTGGTGATGAACTTCAAACTCTTCAAGAATTGATCGGATGGTGTTGTTTATGAAGTGTGGTCCTTGGTCACTCATCAAAATTCTTGGGCACCCAAATCTAGTAATTACCTGTTCAAACAGAAAGTGTACAGTTGTCTCTGCGCTGCAATATTTTACTGGTGTGGCTTTTTCCCATCTTGTTAAATATTCCATCGAGGTGATAATATATATTGCCCCTGTTCTTTTGGCTGGTGGGTTAATGGGTCCCACAAAGTCTATCGCCCATTTGTCGAATGCCTGAAGTGTCACTTGCGATCGAAGTGGCATATCGTCCCTTCTGTTGGGTTTGTCTACCCTTTGACAAACATCACATTACTGACAGTACTCTTTCGAGTCTCTATGGATCATTAGCCACCATAATCCTGCACGTAGTACCTTCTGCGTGGTATCTTTTCCTTCATAATTCCCTCCTGCTATTCCCTCATGGGCTTCTGCTAAAATTCTTAGTCGTTCGTGGTCTAGTACGTATCTTCGTAAGATGCTATCTGTGTCCATCTTGTATAGATGTCCTACGATCAATTGATATTCGGTTGCGCGGACTACCAGGTTCTTCTTCTATGCAGTGGTATATTCTGGTGGTGCAGTACCTGTGCTCAAGTACTAGATGATCTCTGAGAAGTAATCATCAACAATCTATACTGAGAATAGATGTGCATCTGGAAATTTGTCTTCTAAATTCGTTGGTTCTTCTCCATTTTTGACCCTCGATAGGTGGTCAGGTCCTGCATTAAGTTTTCCTAGTTTAACTATTACCTCAAAGTCAAATTCTTGAAATAGCAATAACCATCAACAAATTCTCCCCCCCAACACTGGCTTGTTGACTAGGTATTTCAGGGCTGAGTGATATGTAAACATTTTAAAGTGTTTTACCAATAGGTAATGTCTGTATTTTTGTAGTGCATAGACCATAGCTAGGCCTTCTCTTTCTTTCATGGTATAATTATGTTTTGAGTCTAACAATTTTTCTCTTGCAAACGCTATCGGGTGATCCAAGTCTCCTGCTCTTGGTTGCGCTAAGATAGCTCCAAGCGCTATTGTTGATGCATCTACATGTACATGGAATGTATTTTCCCAATATTGAAAGACTAATATAGGTGCAGTAACCATTTTTTCGTTCAGGGTATCCAGGTCGTGTTGACATTCATCATTCCATTGATACTTTGTATCCTTCCTTAACATTTTTTCCATTGGTGTTGTAATCTACACGTAGCCTTTGATGAATTTCTTGTAATATCTTGTATGTCCTAACGTTTCTCTTAGTTGGCGGACTGTTTTTGGTGCTGGTAGATTAACAATGACTACAATTTTGGTTGGATCCACTAGCAAACCCTGTCTGCATACTATGTGTCCCAATAGTATCCCAAATGGTGTTCCAAATATGCATTTCTTAATATTCAGTGATATCTGACACTATTTGCATCATTCTAGCATCAGTCGTAAAACTTCCACATGGTTTTTTATTAAGCTATACATTGTCCAATCATCCAGGTATACTTCGAGGAATTGAAGGATGAATTCCTTAACTGCTGTGATGACCACTCTAGAAAATATCACAGGTGCATTCTCCAGTCTGAACATGACTGTATATTGATAATATCCTCTTCTCTGTCGCGAACATGGTCTTGTGTCTATCCTCCTGTGATAACTTAATCTGATGATATCCTGAGAATCCATCGGTGAATGAGTAGGCTTCATGGCCTCCTATGTTCTTGAGTACTTCGTTTGTGAACAGAGTGGGGAATGGGTCATGTAGGCATGCACCATTTAACTTCCTCAAGTTGATGCATATTCTGATCCCTCTTCCCTATTTCTTGTCCTGTACTACCATTGGAATTATCCATTCTGATTCTTTGACTAGTTCGATGATTCTGGCCTCAAGCATCCTGTCAATCTCATCTTTATCTTTAGTTTTATATATGGGGTTAAATATATATGGTCGTTGTTTAATTGGTCTCACATCAGGTCTGAGTGGTATCTTCATTTATCCTAATTCTCCGTCTATGCCTCTCATCTCTGTAAAGGTTGTGGGAAAAAGGTCACTGTATTCGCAAAACAATTCTGTGATGCTTTCTAGTGTCTTTTCGTCCCAGTAATCTCCAATCCTGACCATTTTGGGCTGCTATGTGGTCCCTATGTTAACCTTATTTATCTTGATTGGTGCAGAGATGACCTATGAATCTAAGGGTGGTCCTTCCACATCTCTCTCACCTTCGACTTCTTTGATCTCAATATCGCATGGATCATCTTCATCTGGTGCTTCCTCTTGTACATGGTAGCATGACAGTAGATCCTTGACTGTCTTCTTATTCCGCTGTTGTACCTCTGTGATAGCTTCTACTTCCAGTTCTTCCATGAATATGATGTTTCTGATCCATTTCAAGGCTGCATCTATGTTGGGGTTGTCGTGATCGAATGAGAAAGTGGTTGTAAAGTTCTATTGGAGTGTCGCCCATGTCTTGGTTTCTTTACGCATTTCTTGGTCCATATACCAATTCACGGGTATGCCCTTTAGAGTATGAATGAAGTGGTGAAACCATTCCTCTGGTGGCGTCATTTTACATAGCGTTTTACATGCCTCCAAGTGTTTTGTTGGTGTGCCTAGTCCATCATATTTTTGTTGTTTGTTACCTATTTGTTCTACGTCGAACCTTATGCACAGTAATCGCTTACATTGGTACCAATCTGTGATAGTTTCTTTGTGCGCGCCCCACCATATTGCGAGTGTAGCCTTTAGTGGTAAATCCAATGCTAGTAATCTCTATTTTTCTAGTACTTAGTCTTCATATTGTGTCAAGAAAGATTCCAAATCATTCAGCCCATGAAAACTAGGTGGTTCTCTGATTTCTGTGTCAATCCACCTTATTGCGTGGTCTATTCTGGCACACCTTCTCATGGATACTTCATGTAGTCTTTGCCTCTAGTTTTCTAACCCAGTGTCTAAGTTTGTTGTACATGCAATAATGCTCTCCAAATGAGTACTCTGTCTGCAATTGGGTTTATATCATTTGCATCGCGCATAGTTGTTCTGTACAACTGGTTGATCTCTTCTAAATCCAGACAAGTGGGTTCTACAAACCTCTCGCCTTCTGATGGATCAAGTGGGGATATGACCCTGTAGTCCCCTGACTCAAATATCATTTTTCTGGTTTTTAAGTTGATTATGGCTTGGTTGTCGAGCGCCCAATCCAAAACAAGTAGTGTCAGGTAAGGTGTTGTGCCGTATACTATTTCAATGAATTCAAAGTCTGCCTTAGTGTGCACACCATCCAGATATACCGTCACTCCTTTTAGTCTACCTATTGGTAGGACTTTATATTGATTTTCTAGCTTTAATTGAATGATTGAGTATCCCAGTGTAGGTTCTCCCATGCATTTCCATGTAGATTTTGGTAGTACATTCACTTCGGATCCTAGATCTAGTATAATATTTCCCATATTGAAATCCCCAATGTTAGCATTTAGTCTAAATTCCCTGCTTGTTCTTCTTCTGGTGTGTAGGTGGTTGACAGTTTTCAATTATGGCTTTTGTTCCGTCTCGCTGCTACATTTTTCTAGGATATTTTGCAATATTTTGACAGATGAAGGATCACTTAACATTTTAATGCATGATTGCAAAAGGTATTTGATAGTACTTACTTGTTCCTTGGATTTTATTCTATTGGTATGGTCCAGTGATGGAAACATTTCATATTCCAAAGCTTCCTTTCTCTGTTGTCTAGTCGACGCTATGTCCTCCTTCTGGAATTCTTGGTGGGCTTCCGTAAAGATCTCCTTCTCCTTATGTGCATTGAACTGCTTCTTGGGTTCAGTGTTCTTCTTTACCCATTGGTTTTGCGTTGGTTACTATTGAATTGTGTCATTTCCTATTTTCGTTCCTCCTCGAGTGAATATGTTGATGTTTCGTCTGTCATCCCTTTCTTCGGCTAAAATCCACTGAACATTCTGGTTATTTTCATTCCTTTTTTCCTGGATATTTATGAGTAATGTTAGACATTCCTCTGTATCGTGCTATGATGTGCAACAATACATACAAGTTGTTTGTGGTAGTGGGCACTCCTGTGCATAATGTTCTGGTTGCTGGCAATTGTGACATGTGACTGGTGCTTTACCATGTCTAAAACCTCCTCTTGCTTGTCCTGCTCCTCTATAAGCTGCGCGATCACCTCGCGGCGTGTTATACCATGGTCCCTAAGTATATTGCACGATATTGTACTGGGGTTGTGTCGGGTTGTACTATGGCTATGCATTATTGTATGGCTACGATGCAACATTATACTGTTGTTGCATGGTGTTGTATGGGGCTGGGTCTTGAGTGAAATGTGGTGCTTCTTGTCCAGTCATCATTTCTTCCTGTACCCTGTATGCATCTGATGTTTTTTCCTGTATCATCTCCATAGTTCTGCAATATTTTTCGTCATGGCCGACTAACTTGCAAAAGGTGCAATATGAGTTCTTCAGGACTGTTTGGTATTTCTGCATCATCGTGCAATGGTAAGGGTCATGACCCGGTTTCTTTCATATTTCACACCATAATACTCCCTGTGGTAGTGGGTTTGGCATCCTCGTCACCATATATGGTGAAAATGTTGGGAATTCATTCTTATGGTGTCCTTCCATCCTGCAGGTAGTGCACCAAACTACTTCTTGTTTTTCCTTGTTCTTATTCTGGTTCAGCTGAAATGTTAAGTTCTTCAGATCCTCTTTTAGTTCTTCGATAGCTGGGTCCGTCTGCTGGTACTGATTCTCTTCCAATTGCAAGGCTTCTTGTAGTGCCTCTGCCTGCGTCTGAAACTTCTGTTGTCGTAATGGATATTTTAAGTGTGGGAGTAGTGAGTTGACAAATAGGTTTTGATGTTGCATATCGGTCATAAGGTATTTTAACTTTCCTTTTAATCACTTGAATCTTTGATCAATATCCCATACCAATTCTCCTGGTTTCTATCTTATTTCAATCATCTCATTCTTGTATTGATCTTCTGAGATCGTCTTATGGAACACATTTATTAATAGTTTCTTAATGTCATCCAGTGTTCTTGTCATTCTGAGAACATTGTTTGTGTCTAGACTCATGTACTAGTCTAGTAATCGTTCTCTTAGCGTGATCGCTAGCTATGTAGATTTGGTGTCTTCATCAGTGATCTTATTTGCTTCCCAGATCTTTGTACAAATGAACAGATTCTTCTCAGGGTCTTCTACTGCTTCCCCTCGGAAATCTAGTAATCTGATAGAAGGATCGTGTCCTACCATTCCAAATACTAAGCTACTCCCTCCTCCGCACGATGTAGATACTTGAATAAGGTTGCATGAAATGGGTCCTCCAGTTGTTACTCTTTGTGTAGATGTAATTTCGGCTATCATACTTCCTCCGAACTTTGGTTTCCTAAATGGTGGTGTTCTCTTTGGTGTATTGGTCGCACATGGGTTTATGGGTTCCACATTGACATTAATGTTGAAGGGATGGTTGTCTTATCCTCATGTTATTAGGCCTCTTGTTTTACTCTCATATGTGGCACACATGATTTTCTCAATGTGCTCCACGTCCCAGAGATCCTCTGCTTCTTCCTCATCGCTTTCCAAGCCCTCCCTCTTGGCTACAACTCTCTTCTTGGTATTCACCTTATATTGGTGTGGTGCTCCGCTACGTGTCATTCCTGAGGATGCCAAGATCCACTTAAGCTGGTCATCATCCATCAAGATTGGTTCCAAGGGTTCCTCCTCCTTCTTCTCTTTATCCTACCCTCCTTCCATTCCTCCTCTCTCTATCAGTGCTTCCCCCCTTCCCCCATGCACGCAGGGAAGTCTAGCTATTTGATTCCATTGTCATTACACCTTTGTTATATAGTAGTATCTTGATAGAAGTATACAGTGACCGAATGTACCTGCCTTTAGGTCCTCATAGGAATTCTTGCTCAGCTACATTGTATGACTTTGCTTTGTCTATCACAAATTCTATGATGAATCCTGCCACAATACTGTCAAGCCAAAAGTTGACTGCGTGGGTGAATTTGTTGTTCATTTGCTACAATTGCTAGATCTGTACTAGAGTCAAATCTAGATGTCAAATCCAGTTTGTCACGTGGTTTTCCTTTAACATTGATATCCACTCTTGTAGTAGATGTGAAAAATCACAGAAAATGACTTCATGTAAATCCGTAAATATGTATTTATCCAGGTATTTACGCAGTGTGATCCTAGGGTTTCTATTGTCTTTTTGTGCAATCTCTAGCTCTTTAGTTCTCAACCAGCCCTCGATTTCTTCTCTTGTGGGGTTCCAAGGTCTCAACATTCCGTTCTAACATCTCATTTCTCTTTTGTTCCACTCCTTCGGTTCTTATTCATTTTATCTCGTCTACTCAGTCCTCTCTTGTTCCTCTTAACATGGTAACATAACCATTTGTTGATTATCGATTCCATTCTTGGTTTATCTAAGTTATTGACCCAGGGTTCATGTCATTCAGGGTTCCAACAAATCCTCTAAAACTATCGACCCTCCTGGTAAACCAGAAGGAAACACAACACCCAGAAGGTACTGTGCAGTCTCACCCGAGATAGCTTCAAATGGGTGGCAGTAAGACTCAGGTGTTTACAGCCTAGGAAAGAGTAGGGGATAGGGGTTTCTTGATTAAGGCTAGATAGTGTGAGATGTAAGGGAAACTACTTATGCCTTGTAGTCACATACGTATATCCCACATTTAAATTTAAGAAAAGTATAAACAGATTCATAACAATGTATTAACTCATTCATCAAGATTAACCATTAATCGTTGAAATAAATAAGAGACATGCATACATTCAACATATTACACAAGTATTACTATGGTTCACCCCCTCCTGGGCTACGTCCACAAAGATTTGGCTCTTGTCTCTTTTATTATGATAGTTCTTCATTTCCGGTGCCTCACGATTACAATTCTCAACAAAACTAGGTAAGATCTATGTGAGGCAAACTAGATCGCACCAGGCTCTACAGCCTGTGATCTAATCCTCAGATCTACCTTCCCTCATATATTATTTTCTCAACAGCTTACAAAATCGGTTCATACCACTAAAAATAGCAATTACCAACCTATATGGTACTTTCGTATCTGTATTTATACATTTCAGGCTCTTCAGCCTTTTTCCGAATATTACAAAAACCCTAACCCTTCTTATGTTAGTTCTTTCTCCCATATGCATGTTTTTCTTCCTCCAATTGTCACTTTCCTTTGTGCATTCTTTCTTTCATGCATGTTTGATGTTCTTTTCCCAGTTGTTCCTTCAGTTTTTTGCATGCTTTCTTTCCCACGATCGTTCCTCTTTCTCCTTCGGCCTGGTGCCAACAAAGATCATGTTTTTTCATCCATAGATAGATGGATAAAAAAAGGTGGTAAATATGTTAGTGGTACATTGTTTATGAGGATAGTGCAACAAACATCCTAAGTTATGGGATGAATAGTTTCATTATGTGCAACATGCCTATAATCATTCCATGCATTCTTCTACTCATAGAACTCCTTTTGAAGTATGTTTGGGGTATTTTCCTAAATCACCTATGGAATTTTCTTTCGGAGAATAAAACAAAGAGGATGGAAAAGACAATACAGATAAAGCTAAGAGGTTCATTAAGAGAATCTAACATGTAGATTAAGCAGTACAAGAACAATTGGAGAAGAGCCAAGCCAAGTACAAGGTGAGACATGAAAAGTATCTGGTTGATCATCAATTTCAAGTCAGTGATCAAGTATGGTTACATATCAACAAAGATAAAATGAAGGGTTAAGGTAAAAATCTCAAGACAATCTGATATGGTTCATTCAATATCTTGGAGAAGATTGGTACTAATTCCTTTCATTTATATCTACCATATTACATGCAGATATATTCAGTGGTGAATGTTGAGGAATTGAAACTTTATGAGCCTCCTATGATTATGGATGAAGATGAAAGTGTTCAGGTTCCAATAATTGATGATTTTTCTCCAGAATATTTAGACGAGCTATAGGAATATGTCATTCTTGATATAAGGATCAGGAATTCACAATGAGGTGATGTGGAATATCTTCGATTTGGTATTAAAGGGGTAAACCCAAGTAAAGAAAGTTGGATCGATATTATAAGGGTGAGGAATCTTTACCCTCACTTATTTGTTGAGTAATAAAGACTTTTGGTGGCCCAAAAGGATTCCAATGGGGAGGAATGATCCGAGAGGATCTAGAACACTCAAATAGGTCCAAAAGGATATAGAAATTCTCAAAATTTGATCATATCAAATTTTATGGAAAAACATTAATTGCATATATCTCGGTGACATCTTTCCAACAGTGCAAAAATAACCTAAAACAGAGTTCGTATGCAAAAGTTTTGGCCAGTCAAAGTTTTGGCCAAACATGGTCAAAGGTAAAAGAGGGAGGTGACACATGGCACCACTAGAATGGTGACACGTCCATACAGTACCAGATGATGCCGACATGGAACAACTCCAGAGCTCCATGTGGCACATTATAGTCATTTTTCTCATAGTTTCGAGAGGAATTCTATGGTTTACTCTGTTTCTAAGTTTTAGTGACATGTAAAAATATCATTGTGAAAACAAAATAATTTGAGCATTAATAAAGTGATCTCGATTGGAAGTGGACCTAGCGAGGAGGCCCAAATTGGGTGAACTCTGTTAACAAACTTCTGTATGTGATATATTATTGTTGTTCTATTTTTCTCAGTTATCTTGCAAGTTATTTATCATTGAAGTGATTTTGGATAAATAAGTAAATTCACATTTGTTATGCAACTCGTCAAATGATCATTATTATTTCCAATCAAGTTAGATGTTTGTGTGTAATTAATAAACTAATTAATTTCTAAGGATTTTTTTGATCAAATAAGAACATTTAAAGAAAGAGAAAAACAAAGAATAAATCATGAAAAATGAAATTGATGAGCAACAATCAATAATCATGAAGATCAATAAAAATGTGGTAGATTAACTAGTCAATATGTTCCAAATGATATCACAAAAAATACGAACTCTGAATCCTAATGAAGGTAAATAATAAGTTCTTCATAAGAAATTAATGGAGATCCAAATAGTGGGAAAAATGGAAAACATACAAAAAATTAATTTACAAACCATTCTAGTAATTTAATGGAGGGAACACAAAATTGGAGAGAGAGGACACACATTCGGGTATGAGTGAAGAGACTATAATCATAATTAGGACAATGATAGTAGTAACTAAGGTATCTAAAAATCCAATAGTCCCAATGCAAGAATCAAATTATGATGTCTATGAAGTAGAATAATAGACACCAAGGGATGAAACTATGCAAATGGAAAAGGTAGGCCATAAGATGACGATGAAGAGATGCACTTATATGAAAAAGGATATAGGACAAAAGGATAAGCCACAAGTATGATAAATGAAGAATCATATGTTATGAACATAATAACTGACCTGATGTATATTTCCTAGCACTAACATTCCCAATGATAGTTCAAAGGATTAATTTTTAAGATTAAGAATTGAGTTAGCAACATATATATCTTTGATATAAATTAGAGAAAAATAAAGAAAGAATATAATAATGGGAATACACAACACCCAGGAAAAGGAATCAAATGAGGACAATAAAAATAAAATATGGAAAACACCCAAATGAAGCTTGAAAATGTGATGTATATGATAGAAGAGTTGCACATGAAATTCATCAAGTTAGAACTAGTTGAATACAATGTTTTTATGAGAAATATGAATATGGATGTAAAGATATTAGAATTAAGTATTATGTAGGAGTGATATATAAAACCAAATAAATATGAAGTTCTAGAAGATATCAATAAAAGATGGGAAACTGATTCTTTGTGTAGAAGAAAGGATTAAATTAGCTATCTAAATAGGAAGAAATAATAAATAGAATAGTAGAAGTGTAGTAGAAATATGTTACAAATTTGAATAATGTAGATAATGGAAGTGAGGTTTGGGACAAAATGTTCATGCCAAAAATATTTTGTAGGATATCAACAACAAAAGAGCCCTTACCCAAAAATAACCATGGTGAAGGAAAATTTCATACTAATATTCACGAGGCATGCTAGTGCATTAGAAACAAAACACACCATTAGGAAAATAAAGAGTGAAAATATAACAGATTGAGACAAAATACATCAAAACTTATAGGAAATATTCATGAGGCATGCTAATGCATTAGAAACAAAACACATCATTAGGAAAATAAAGAGTGAAATTATAACAGATTGAGACAAAATACATCAAAACTTATAGGAAAGATCAGGGATAGTAGGTCCATTGGTAGGAATAGATGAGAAGGATATGATGAAGATGAATACAAAATATACTAAAAATAGGTGGAAGAATCAAAATATGATGAGGAACCAAATATGAAGGTCAAAGAACAACCCAATAATACTAACTAAGGATGGAATCAAAATGGAAACTGATTTACAAAAACTAGAAAACTTTGATCAACAGAAACACTTAAAAGTAGCCAAGAATCTACCAAGAATGAAAGCCCCAATTTTTTTACAATAGGCTCTTTCTTGTTAATCAACACAATCGCTATATGAACACTTTCCTAGTCATTGGGTCAACCAAAGAACATGATTTCCATGTATAAATACAAATGTTATAAGTTAAGAATGTAAGAGATATTTTTCAGAGTGAAGTTACCTGGGAGTTTGTTGTTATGGAGAAAAAGGGTTATCATATTATTGTATCAAAATGAACTAAGTACGTACGATTATTTGTTGAAGAGTGGATTTCCCCCTTGAATCTTGATGATTTTCCTATTATAAAGATTGTTGTTGATATCGTTGGGATGATATTATCATTTTATGCTGCCAATAGATAAATCATATTGATGAATATTATTACAATTATTTCTAATAATTGTGATGTTTGTGGTCATTGATATTGAATTTGTTGATTTGTTCTATTTAACTAACTTGACTATTTTAGTCACTGACAATACAAATAAACAAATACCATATCCCCAATTGTAAATTGACTTTTAAAGTGGTTTCTATCATCTTGTTGCTTCATGTGGATTGTTTCCATAAAGAAGTTCATGTCCTTGAGAACTCTAAATATTTTTTGTATTTCCTATAAAGTTTTATCTATAAAAGAGACTCCAACATTCTAAACAACCTATTACTTAGGTGATGGGGCTTCATATCCATATAATTCATTGGAGTGAATTACTTTGGTGGAAGATTGATAGGTATCTTTTATACTATCACTCTACAATATATGACCACTTGATCCGTTTACCTCACTTATCCCTAATATACATCCAAGAATACCCCTCAACGAACCTATTAACTACCTTTATTTTACCATATATTTGAAGGTGATATAAAGTACTCATATTTGTTTGAAAACATAGGTATTCCAAAAGAGGACGAACACCTTCAATAACCACTCACACAACTAGATCAAATATCAACACTGATTTTTTCACATGGTAAAAACCCTATGGGGAAACATCCATGGCCCTAGCCAATGTGCACACTTGGAGAAATTTA
The DNA here is from genome assembly GCA_000966675.3 of Picea glauca. Classification (NCBI taxonomy): domain Eukaryota; kingdom Viridiplantae; phylum Streptophyta; class Pinopsida; order Pinales; family Pinaceae; genus Picea; species Picea glauca. The sequence continues at coordinate 569,958 of JZKD02S1186865.1, read as the reverse complement.
TTAATGAAAAAGAAAAATATTACAAATATATTTACAAGAGATTTTCTCACAATCGATCATTGAAAAATGACCCCCCATGCTCTTTAAATAGAGATCATGGACCAATTGGGTGTTAAGCCATAGATCAACGTAGCCATTAAGGTTGAGGAGAATATGAAATGTCAGATCACTCTGTGTTGGGAACATATCGTGACCATCAGATTTCCTAAATAAAAATGCATATTAATGCATACTAAAGAAACACACTTTTACCTAATGACACATTAGATCAAGTTGATATTAACTAACTCATAAGTGTCTAAATATCCTAACAACCCCCCTTAAGAAAAACTTGGGATATGATAGAAACATTTACAAATACGAAACAATAGGAGAAGGAAGGAGGAATTAGAGCCTATCCCCCCTTAATGACAACTTCTTGAACTCGTAACATAGATCAAAGTTTGGAAAACTTCTCTTCTATAAGAAACTTTTTAAAAATGTCCGCAACTTGATCTTTTATAGGGAAAAAGAGAAATTCAATAACTTGATCATGAATGAGCTTTCTAATGAAGTGCATGTGTAGTTCAATGTGTTTTTTTGCACTAATGTTGAACTAGGTATTTAGAGAGATTGATGGCACTCTGATTGTCACACCAAATGTTGGTCAGTTGTTTCTTCTAGAATCCAAACTCCGAAAGGATCTCTAGAAGCCACAAGGCTTCATGACTTGCATTAATCGCTACTCGGTACTCTATTTCTACTAAAGAAAGAGAAATAGTTTGTTGTTTCTTACAAGCCCAAGTGATAGGTCCTTAAACAAGGATGAAAACATAACCTGAAATAGGATTTTAATAATCAGGGTCACCAACCCAATCTGAATTAGTGAAACCAACCAATAAAGGAGTCCCCCTTGAACTACAATGTATCTCGAATTGAACTGTACTCCAGACATACCAAAGTATTATTTTGGTTTCTTTCCAATGGATTTCATGGGGTGTTTGCATATATCAGGAAACAAGACCAACAACAAAGGAAATATCAGGACGATTATGAGTCAAGTAAAAGAGGTTACCAACTAACTGATGGTACAAAGTGACATCAACTTTGGGAGAAGTACAAGTGGCAACAAGTTTAACTCTGAAATGGAAGGGAGAAGGGGATGGTTTACAATATTCCATGTGAAATCAACAAATAAGGTCATAATCATACTTAGACTGGGAAATAAAAATTCCTTCCTTGGTTTGTAAAACTTGGAGGCCAAGGAAATAGTGCAAAAAAACTAATTCTGTCATTTCAAATTTCTTTTTAAGGCTAGTTTTTACATGGTTTAAAAATTTTGGGTCACTACCAGTGAGGATAAGATCATAAACATAAAGAAAAAGGATTATTATATGACTTCCTACTTTCTTGGTGTAGACATTATGATTATAATGGCATCTAGAAAAGCCAGTGTCAAGAAGAAAACTTTCCATTTTGGCATACCAAGCTCGAGGATATTTCTTAAGACCATAAAGAGATTCTTAAGGTGACAAAAAATGATAGAGTAATTTTGGACATAGCCAACAGGTTGTTCCATGTATATTTCTTATTTCAAATCCCCATGCAAGAAGGAATATTTGACATCCATTTGATGGACCTCTGATTTATATAAGGAAACAAGGGAATGAACACAGCGAATGGAATTCATTTTTGCTACAGGGGAAAATGTTTCATTATAGTCAATGTTGACACTCAGAATTGAAATGGGTTGTAGAAAATCAATCCCGAGGCAACCTCGAACCACTTTGGATTAGAAGCTGCCCTCTTCCAACCCGAGAGGGATCTCTCGAAAAATGTCACAAAATAAATTGAAGTAAATGTGAAAAAGATGGGCAGATTTATGGGTAAATGATGGTCTTGGATTTTTGGAGTTTGGGGGTTAAACCAGGAAAAAGGTCCATTGGGCATGGAGTCAAATGAAAACCGATAAAAAGAGACAATAGAAGAGATCAAATAACTTGCGAAAAGTGAGGAAAAGTAAGTCTATCTTTCAACGCTTTGATAAATCATGATGTGGTAGCGGAAAGAAAAAGGAAAGGTCGACGTAGCAAAGGATATATGCAACATTCTAAAAAATGTAGGCTGGTCTTACACCCGCTGATAGCTGGTGCATAGGAAAGACATCAAACAATTACAGAAAACCCAAATCCTTATAGTAGTGTTCGTACTAAAGTATAACGAAGCACATTGGTTAGAAGAAAACAAACTGTAATGCAATCGTGATGGATTAAGGAAGACATAAATATATGGTAAAGACAATATCAACTGTGAGTAAGGAACATACATAATGAAATCCAAACAAATTTAACATAGCTGAAAGAAAAGAAGAACATGCTGAAGGAAATTGACCGTGATGAATCTCACAGTCTCAAGCAAAGATCGTATTTATTACTCCATTAATGGCTTACAAAAACTCAATCATTACAATGAAACCCTCTTGACAGAGGTTTTCCCAGTGCTGCGCTCATGCGCCCCCCCTTTTGTTCTGTTACATCTCCCTTCTTTTAAAAGAGAAAAATCTAAAACAAAACTCTTAGTATTCTGGGAATCCGAAACGGTTCCTCTTCATGGAAAATTTCGACTGCCAAGTGTTCTGTCGTATGCTCTGCAGGCTACTCGAACTGCTACCAATGGCTCTGACAAATGGACAAAAGTGGTCCCTGCAGTTGTAACGGATTTCTCCCTGGTTGCCCGTCAATTCTATAATCTTTATTCAATATATATGAAAAATAAAAATATTGATGATCCACGATCATTATTCAGGAGAAGCATGACTGCGTTGCTGATAGGCCACAAGATCCACATATACCACTTCGAAGAGTATGGCTTCGCAACAAATCTGGATCCAAACTTTGTTCTGCCAAATTAATAATACATCGAAATAGAACCACTGTTGGATGATTCTCTGGCTCTCTTGTATTGTCTCAGGAACCGATGGTGTTTCCCCATCACCAGAATCAGCAAGGACATGCCCAGATATTAGTAGAATCCAATGAAGCTCCTCTAGAATACGAGTGTGAACTGCTCATACACCTCTGCTCTGATTAAGCAATGACCATCTTTCAGAAAACGACATTGCAAGAAAAGGTATACTTTCACCAGGTGCAGCACATGCAATTAGAGCAAATGCACTTAATCGCTCATCTCTAGCTGCAGCAGCAACTTGCAATTGTTCATTAGAATCTCCTTCATCATAAGCAGATGTCGCAGCAGTTAATCAACAAATGAAATTAGGGAAATAAAGCTATGAGAAAATGGTTAATTAAATTCCTCACCGAACAGTGCTTTTGGAGTATATTTAAATACCATCTACATTTACCAAGGACTATGATCTTAGCCACTGCATTCGGCTTTAACATATGAAGTTATAACCATTTTTTGCTAAATTTCGCATGGGCAAATTTTATCATGTTTTTCAAACGTTTTTTTCATTGTCCCCAAATTCAAACATAAACACTAGACTTCGACAGTAATCCCTCACCATAATCGATGCTCAATAGTTCTACTCAACCATACAGTTTATTCAGTTCTCCAGCAAAGGTCTTCTTTATAAATTTTTTCTTCAACTTAAGAGTTGCTGTCACAAGACCCATTTTTTTTTATCTTTGAAGGAATTTCAAATTTATCAAGCTTTGCACTCTTTCCAACCTCTAAAATTGAGCTCTGAACTTCTTTAATCGCTTCACTCTTCTGACACAGGTCTGAAAAATCTTTGTAAATGATTCCTTCTTTCTGAGCCCAACTTTCTAGAGCTTGACGGGATGGAACAACAAGAGCCACACAGTAACTGTGGAATGGGTCTGCATGTAACATGGCATTGTCCAAATAATGGCACACTACCAAAGCTGCTTCCACCTTTCCCAAAGAAACATATTCCCCATGTTGAAACTTAACTATGTCCTTTTTACGGTCAATAATCTCAAGGCAGCCATCAGGATGAAATCTCTCTATGTTGCCAGTATAGAACCATCGCATTCCTCTCTCATCCACCTCATAGGACTCATCAGTTTTCTCTTTGTTCTTGAAATAGCCCAGATTTACATGGGGATCACCAATAACTATCTCTCCCCACGACATTGGTGAATCTGACGTCGAATACGCACCTCCTTCCCAATCAATCAGCTTAACATAGGAACAGGGAAGTGGAGGACCAACACGACCAACATCCCATTCAGATAAGGTTTCACTAGCATAAGTTTCAGTGAGACCATATCCCTGTCCAATCGGTGCCCCAAAGAAAATGTTGATGAATTGTTGTGTAGTTGTCCCGACAGACTCAGATGTGAGGGTGATGAGAATTTGTTTCTAATGTCAGCCTCCCTCCACCCCAATCGAGGAGTGTCTACAGTAAGTACAATTGCCTTAAAGCCAACATTCTCTTCCCTTCTAACAAGCGGTGCAACCACATATCTATCCTTCAATACATACAGCTGAAAAAAGTGGATGTCTGGTCCTGATCCTGTGAAGAGAAACTTGCGCGTGTCTAAAGGGTGGAGTCTCGTTAGTTATTGGCGTGATGCGGAGATGAGATAATCTATGAAACCATCGGGAGTGTACATCCAAGAATCAACCTCGACTGGGAACAGATAATCATTGATGTAGTCGGGTTTTCAAGATGCAGTGGCTATTGCATCCGGGGTGCACAAACGGACAATACATCGACAACGGTAGGGTTGAGAAAGGCGGTGAGTCCATCTCGTGGATTCTCTTGCATGCMCCTCCACGTTTTGCATCACCACTAATGCGCACCTAGTGAATGGTAACGCTCCCATTATCATAAGGGAAATGTCCCCATTATCACATGAAGCCACCTGCCATAATATATTCTTTGGAAATATTAATGACATTCATATTCATGATTACTCCCATTTTCCGATGCATGCACAATTCCTCCAACACGCCATGCACTCATAACTCTTCTGGGCAACCCGTTTTCACAGGCATACAAATTCTCATGATCCTCGAGCACACTCATTGCAGGAACGGTCTTGGAAATGGATTCCCTCGAGTGCGACGATACTTTCAGATATATTCTCCAGCACACCCCCACTGCTCCATGAATCCCGCAAACCATTTGAGAAAATGATGTTGCTCCCAAAATGTTTCAGCGCATTTGTCATGTCCATAAACCTACAGTCAAACCTGATGTGTCCACGCAGGATGAGGAGGTGTTATTTCCCGATGAAGAAATTTGTTCCGGTCGACACCCGACCCAGAACGTCGGTACCTTCGCGGGCGCTATCAATGGTGTGACATGTTTTTATTTTGAATAAAGATGAGTCAACGATAAAAATTAACATTCCAGGCGGAGAATTGCCACAAAGCACTGTGGTATATTCCATACCAAACCTAATGCTATTTATGAACTGTATTGACAATTCGAATAACACTTTACATTTGAGAAAATATTTTTTCTTTAAAAATGAAATAATGCTTTGGACCTTCTAATGCACCAAAGCATACATGTCAAAAACCTAAATTAATTCACAACATCGAGAATCATTTTACGTGATTTAAAAAAAATACCATTTCAATCTCCTATAGAAACCAGCTTGAAGAAGAGCAAGTGAAAAAATAAATATCCATTTGAACCCCATCAGTTTTCGCTCTTCCATTTCAGGCTCAGCTGCCCAGGACAAGAACGTGACAACATCTCATCTGAGATTCTGTTGCAGGTGTTCCATCTTCATACTCAACCGCACTATCATTAAGAATCTTAGGCATGGCTATCGCACCACCGGGGAAATAAGGATTATAGTGCAATCCCTCTCGAATCGAAACTGCAGCCGATGGATCATGGTATCCAACGAGCAAGGAAAATACATAGTTCTGACCATCATGGCGTCCCTTTGTAATCAGGCTGAGGTCTGGAGGATAGGCCCCTCCATTGGGAAATCTTGCTGCCTGTTCATTAGCATAAGGCTTAGGAAAATGATCGCTTAGTTTTCCAGGTCGTGAAAACATATCACCTTCATCATTTGGTCCATCCTCGACTTCTATTTCTGCTGCTAAATATTTTTCTTTTTATTCAGTATAGGCAACTCCAACAAGGTCACGGTAGGTGACCAAGGACATACTATGGAAACATGCGCAAACTTGCTAAAAGACCTGATGTCCACGCTGAATTGATGCATGATCATAAGAACTTAGAATTCTCTTATGTGGCCATGGGTAGCTTGGGAAATCTAATCCATGTTCTGTCTCATCAGAAGCTGCTATACCTGCAAATCCAAATAAGCCAGACACCCCTGCCCCAAGAAGTGCCAAAGACTTTAGTGACTTCATGCCAACAGAGTCACCTTCATTTTGATTTTGCTGGGACGTTGTTGGCAGCCAACCCATTTTTTTGATTGGTCTCAAAAAGATGCCTACACCCCTTGTCGTATTACAACAAATCATTGTCGCATTGTGCTTTTAGACATTTGTCTCACTATTTGCGACAATTACGATTCAATTTCGTTTTAGTTTTCACAACTGCAAGTGTGAAAACACCTCTTTCGTTGCTAAGATTGTCATCACTTTTGGTTAATGTGATGAAAGACGCTTGATCACTGGTTTATCACATGACTGCTAAAGGTTGTCTCGAACTTATGTTCTTGAGCATTATCTTACCTTGATTGCGCATTTGGATATATTTGATTGTTAAACCTTTGGGCATAAAAGTTATTGGTCTTGTTCTTACCTTATGAAAATTATAATGGATTCGGTCATATTGTTTTTATCCTTGGTTTTGGACTTTCACTCGATTATTATATGAAGAAATTTTGATTGCATGATTCTAAGACTTTGGAATACAAACATATACAATGTGCACCGAATACATGAACAAGTTTATAAGGTATGATAGCAATGGTTCAAGGCGCATGAATTAATCATATTCGACTTTACAAATCGATACTTGACATACTATGTTTGCAAAGTTGGATTATACGTTAATTGTTTCATAAGTCTCGAGCTATGTAAACCTTGTATTTCAGCGATTGATTGAACGATGGAATTGGCACGTCGGATCGATAGTTAATGCTGGTACTGTGCTTGTTTAAACTTAACACTTGGCACGTAATTATCATATGAGGTGTTGGTTCT
>JZKD02S1186865.1:549399-562841 GCA_000966675.3 Picea glauca | reverse complement strand
TACGAGACCTCAGAGCGGCCAACAGAGCCGTTAAACTCGTCAGGGTGGTCCATACCAAACGGCTTGGGTTATTTAGACAACCCCGGACCGGTTCCACTCTCCCAGTTGACGGATGAACTGTTTTGCCCGTCAACAGACGTAAATGCTGCAACATCTAGAACCCGTCTCGAGCAGCGCAGTCAATTTTGATATCTGTTACAACAGTCAACTCCTTCAACTTGGGAAAATCCTTTGGTAACTAATCGATCCTTTTGTATTTCAACACTTCCATATGATGCATGCTTAGTTATATAGACACATTTAGATATGACAAGTTTTCTTCCTTTCGAAAGAGGTACAAGATCCCAAGTATTGTTTCCCATTAAAGAACGATACTCTTCATTCATTGTTGTATCCCAATCTGGATGAATTGAAGCTTCTACAAATGTATCCAGATCACGAGTCTTTGAAAATAGAGCCAAACGAGAATATGCTTACTATAATCGTGAATGTGTTCGACACTAATCTGAAGGATCACCGACAACATCACCAACTACTTCTCATGTTGAACAGACCCATCTAGGAAGCGGTGGTGTTGGTGCATGTTCAGGTTCAATGGACTCATATGAAGGAAGGTGAGTAGGTGAAGGTGGATTTTCATCCTCACTTTCATCATTTGAAGAATAAGAAGAAGAAAAAACCATAATAGTAACAATAGCAGACAAAAACGCCGAAGATGGATCGCAGGACGAAGAAGGAACAAACGTCGAATTAGGCTCACAAGCCAAGAGGTTTTCATCACATTTAACATCTATTATAATAATAATTTCATTATAATGTGGTTGAATAAGTCTATGGCCTTTGACATCTTCACAATAACCAACAAATATACACTTCTCACTTTTAGGTTGCAATGCATTCCTTTTCTCATCAAGAATGTGAACACATGCTACACTGCCAAATACATGGAAGTGACTTACATACGACTTAATTTTATTCCATGCTTATTTTGATGTTATATTTTTAAGATACTTTGTGGGAGTGTGATTTACTATGTAATTTGCACATTTAATGGCTCCTGCCCAATTTTTTTTACTTAATCCCATAGATTGAATCATATAATTAGCCATTTATTTTAAAGTGTCATTCTTTCTCTCAACAAAATCATTTTGTTGTGGTGTATGTGGAACAATGTGTTGCATTTGGATTCCCTGTGCAATGCAGTAAATTGTAAAATATTGTTCACATATTCGCCTCCATTATCTATTCTTAACCTTTGAATTTGATGTCCATATTTATTTTCTACAAGGGCCTTGTAGGACAAGAACTTGTCAAAACTTTGCTCTTAAGTTTTAATAAGTAAACACAAGTGTGTTTGGAAAAGTCATCAGTGAAATTTAAGAAATACTTGAACCCATAAAAACAAGGAGAAGAAAGTGGACCATACAAGTCATTGTGAACAAGTTGCAAAGGGTACGAGGTGTACCAAGAGGCATGTTTCTAAAAATTGTCCCGATGGTGTTGGCCGAGAACACAACTATCAGAAATACCATCTCTGCATGAAACTGGAGGAAGAAAATTCATCATCTGTTGATTACATAGTTGATACAATGAGCGATAGTTTAGATGACTAAACCTCTCATACCAAAGTTTGCTCAAGTCATCATTGTGAGCAACAAAAACTGATGGAAAAGAGTATGACCCAAAGTTGTCAAATGTGTACAACCTGGTAATATCATCAACAATTCTAGTTGTAATAACATTTTGAGTATCTTTAATATCCTTGATTAAAACTTGGTGAGGTTAAAAATCTATTGTTTTACCTTCACCTGAATGAGTGATTTGATATATTGATAAAAGGTTGCAGAAAAGACTTGGAACACATAATACATCATTAAAATGACCATTATTTACCTGAACTGTAACATACCCTAAAACACTAAGAGATATATCATCACTAAAAAATATTTTCTTGGTGTTACATTCATTTAAAGAAGAAAATATGGTTTAATCCTTAACCATATGATAAGATGCTCCATAATCAATAAGCCACTCATTAGAAGAATAAGTAGAAGTTGCATTAAAGGAGAAACCAAAATCAGAAAGTGCATGTCCATGAGAAGAAGAAGAAGAAGTAGAATCAATTTTGATGTTGTTATTATTCATCACTTGTTATAAATATTCCATCTTCTTAAATCATTTGGACTCCTCATGACCATGTTTCCCACAAAAGTTGCAATGTTTGTCAGTCTTCTTACTTTTAGATTTTTATCCTTTGTCACCATTAGGAGCGGAAGCTGGCTGAGTGGGTTTGGGACCCTTTATTTTTCTTGTTGTGGTGGGGATGTTGCTTATTGGGATTTTTGGATTTCTGCTGGGCCACTAAGGCTTTGGTGGAGGTAGTTTCATTGTTGATCACTCCAATTTGGACAAGATTATCATTCTCTCTAATCAAAGCATCAAAAAAGGACTCAAGAGATCGTTTTTTATAAGTAGTCCCTAGAGCTTCTTTGGTGGCATAGAAGATAGATACAAACACTGAATATGCACTACCAAGATTAGAAAGAATAATATATATTCAACATTGTTCTTCCAGTTTTATGTTACATTTTTCACATAAAATTTGAAGTGTTTTGAACTTAGATAAATAGTCTTTAATGAAAGAAAAAGCATTTGTACTTAAAGTCATTATCTGATTTTCTATTTGGTGGGCTTGAATAATATTTTGCTTACCAAACACATATTCAATATTTTCCCAAGCTTCATCAGGGTCATCAATTCCATGAAGGTGAAACCTTAAATCATAAGAGATGGACAATCCAATTAGTCCATTTTCTTCATCATTCTTATTTTTCCATTTTCTTTTATTTTCATCATTAATAGGTTCTAGTTCTTTTCCCAAGGTAATCTGATACAATCCTTTACTTCTTAATAAATCCTCCATATGGGATTTCCATTGGAAGTAGTTGGTGTTGATAATCAAAAGATCACAGGGAGAAGCCATATTAACTATGCAGATAATGTGGTTTTAAAAACTGAAACTAATGGTCTGGATGGAAACATCTCAAAAAATTAGATTGTTTTAAAAAAACGACATTGGAAATGGACTTCGGATGTGAAATTTGTGCCCTTTTAAAACAAGTCATAAACGATAACCAAAGAGCCACGTGGAAAGTAGGAGTTGGTCCACATGGTGATACTCCTCCTAAATGTTTTTATAAGATCACTTTTAAATAAGTTACTTATGAAGTGTCTCACTTTTATAGAACAAGTGAGAATCACTTTTACAATGAAGTTACTTTATAAATGAAAGTTGCACGCAAAAAATAGCTTTAAAAGAAAATGTTTAAATTTATTTGATAGTGATTCACTTTTATAACTTAAGTGAAATGAAATTTGCAATCAATGCATGAATGTTTTCAAAAAATGTAACAAAAGAAAGACTCAAACTCAAGCCCTCCTACTAAGTAAAGTAACTTTTAACCAAGTGAGCTAGTGCAAAATATATTACATTGTTTAGAAGGAGAGTTGTTGTTGTTGTTGTGGAAGATGACCTTGGAGAGCGTTCTCATAAAAAAATCTTCTCACACAAGAAAATATTTTTTCTTCTCAATGGAAGCAAGGGTTAGATCTCGATTATCTTACCCGTAAAATGCAATTTTCCCTCTATTTCTGATTTACCAAGATCGCATAGAGCGCACAACAAAGAGCATATGTACATAGGAAAACCCTTTATGGTCTATTTATGATTTGTCGATATTGCACAGGGCACAGGGAAAAGAGCATCGACATATCCAAAAGAGTAGCAACCAAGAAATAAAAAATAGAAAATCGAAATAAAACCAAAATAATAACTCTACAAAAATTTAAAAGGGAGCATTCGAGTTTTATACCTCTAGATCATACTGAAATGGCCGTATCTTGGGAAAATGTTAAGTACCTAAACCAGATCTGTAAATATACTTCAATAATACCAAGAATAAACCATAAACCATTCACCATAACATGAACACAAGAAATAGAGAAAACCCTTGAGGTAGGGTAACACCATATATTAATCCTTATGGAAGGATAAAACTCGTTGTTTATGGTACTTTAACAATGGGAAGTCATTGTTTATGGTAATTTAACAATATGGACCACTTTCCATGTTAACTATAATGGGAAATCGTTGTCCGTCAGAAATCTCAATCCACTTTCTGAACTGGAAAGAATCTTCTTTTCTTGGACCATTTCTTCAAACTGAAAATTGATTGTCTATCAATCAATAATACATCATTTCTCCCTCACAACCTGGGATTTATCTCTTCCTTTTTCAATAAGGAAGTCGTATCCATGAGCTCTAGCTTGAGTACGCAAACTCTTTCATCTTGAACAAAAGTTTCATCAAATTGTCTTCTTATCTGCTCATCTGTGGAGATATGTATTGGAGAACCACTTTCTCCTTTTTGGACTTCATCACAGATAATGTAATGCTTGATTTCAAATGTACTTCGGTCTGGAACACTGGTCTTCTTTGAAGGCTTCATGTAGTTATGATCAATAAAGTATATCCATGTGTCACTTCTTCTGTCATCATGAGATCTTTGTTATGGATTGGGAATCTATCATCCTGATCTTCTGAGTAATCATTCTGATATAATATCTTTGTTATAGAGAATCTTCACCACACTTCTGCTGTGCAATGGAAGTTGTCTTCTTCCATCTGCATACAAGAGTCTCTTTCTGGTATGCCTCAAAGTCTTGAGGTTTCTCTTCATACTCTCTTTATTCAATTTCTCTAGAGAACATTCTTTGCATTCATCTGATGTAGAAATCCAACCCATAGATGATATAATGACTCATGTAGAGGTATGTCTTCTTTATCAGAATGAGTAATAATCATAGTCTTCTCCCTCCATCTAGGAGATCCCCTAGTTTTGGATATTGCAATGATTGCATATATACATTGTTCTTCACCACAAATTTCAGTTGATTATTCTTAGTGAGTTCATACTAGGCTGGTAATCTTGTGATTCTTAATGTAATGACTGGTTGTTCTGGCTTCTCTTTCTCTCTTGGAATATTCATGTTCTTCCTGATGTTTTTCTTTAGCTCTTGGGTCCATGAAGTTGATTCCATGCCCTAAATATTCCATTTCTTTCTTTCATCATAGGATCATGGATGTGGATGGACAACCAGGGATACTTTAAAGCTTCTCTTCGAATAAGTCTTCTTCTGCGGTTGAACTGAACACGTACTGTCTTTCATGGATGCTACCATGGATATATACTTCATCATCTTCAATGGATCATAGGATTAGCTCCATCCTAATCCTTGATTGATGTATGAGTTCATATAATCTTCTATCTTCATCTAACAGAGTCCACGCTTCCATCTGCATCCTTATTGTCTTATAAGTCTTTCTCCAATTTTCTCTTGATTGCTGACTTCTTTCTGTCTTTGCTTTTTCTAAGTCTCTTCAAGATTTCGTCTTATCTTGTAATAGCTTCCACGTGATTTTTATGATCTAACTTGTATAATGATAGCAATCCTTTTTTTGTTGTTTTTCCATAGGTATGGTTCTTCTTGGAACACATTATCTTCCAAGAGATATATATACAAGATATGTACGGAGGCGATGCAAACAAGATATGTACAAGAACTAAGAAGAGTATTGTTACCTTCAGAAGAAGAAGTATTTTTCATCCTTCTTAATCTTCTTTGTAGGTTCCTTTTCTTCGACAACTGATGATTTATGTTTATCCATCCTTTTCTTCATCTTAGGACAATGATTCTTGTAGTGACCATACCTTTGATAGTTGAAGCATTGTATTTTTGAAATATCTTTCTCTTGATTTGGCTTCCTCCTTGAACCAAACTTCCTTTTGTTCCCGAAAACCTTGAATCTTGTTGTGAAGGCTTGATCATCATACTTCTTTTGGGGTTTCTCTTTTTCATTGATACTTGATTTTTCTTGAGCACAACAAGTCCAAAGTTCTTCAAATGTAGAGTACTCCTTCCTTGTGTTCATGCTTGCGACAAATGCATCCCATGTCTTGGGAAGACCATTGAGTACTATGTTTATCAATTCATTCTCTGAAACGATCTCTTCAATATCTTGTAGTTGATCTCTTGACTAAGAGATTCTCACAAAGTATGATGTTATGTTGTCATCATTATTCATCTTCATGTCACAGAGCTCATTCTTCATACTCATTACTTGTCCAATGTTTCTGACTGAGAAGAGGTTTGTTAGGGCATCGTACATCTTCTTCGATGATTCAAGATGGGAGATGTAGGGTATCAGGTGGTATTTGATAGAGTCCACTATGATACTCATGGAATTGATGTCACCATATTTGAACTTCTCCATAGATGCAAGGTTCTATGGTTCCTTCTCTTTTCCTTCTTCAAACTCTGGTTTCATGATCTTTTTTTTCACAATATCCAACAATTTATTCTTGGCAAGGATGAGGTAAATCCTTGTCGTCCATGCTATGAGGTTAGAATCTCCATCTAACTTGTTCTCTAACTTCATAGAGTAATTCATGGCTTCTTTGACTTCCTCAACCCTAGATCTGACCAAAAACTTAAACTTCACGTCTTGGCTTTCTGAGAGTACTAGGAGATGCACTAGGCTAGGGCACACTGATCTATCCAAAGATTAGGTCAAACCCTTCACTTAAGGTACCTCAATGAGAGGATTAGGGTTTCTGCAACTACACCTACTAGTAACCCAGCGGTAGTGCTATGGTGACTGCTCCTGCTAGAAACCATAGTGGAAGTTCTTCAACGAGCTCAACATCCTTACGACTATGTTTCCTTCCAGTGGTTAGACTGAATGAAGGAGGTGTGGGCCTATAACCCATTAGAATATAATGGATGTGCTTGTTTTACCATTGCAAATATCTATATTGTCACCCAACCATAGGCCGAAGCCACCCTCCGAGCACCTTAACCTTGACAGAGAATTACTCCGGAAGAAAACCCTAGGCTAGATAGCCAAACAAAGGGTAGTGCACCTTTCCCCAAGGATAGCACACCAACAAGAGATAATCATATGTTCCAAACCCTAGCCAAGAGATAGTGCAAGACAAATGTAACTGTTAGCTACAGCAGCTGCACCGACATCTCTCCTCTAGACCTACGCACAAAACTGGGCACTGTAGTGTGCACAAGTTGTTGCTCTGCAATTCTAAGAATGTCTGCCAAAATGAAGACTGGCCTCCTGTATTTATAGTAATTCTGGCTAACTTTTTGGGCCGACTTCTCATTCTAGGTTTGTTCGATATATTATTATTTCTTCTGGCTGACTTCTTCTCTTAGAGGCTAATAACCTAATACAAATTATCTTCTTGAGCTAACAAGTCTTCTAGGGTTATTATCCAACTCATTAGGGTTTCTTCTTGCTTCCCAGAGTATTCTATTCTCATCAGGTTTACACGTGGAGGTAAATACCTCCCGCAACTACCATAATATCAACACCATCTATGCCTATCTCTCTTGTTTATGCACATATGACATCTTTAGTTCGACCTACAATCTCTTCATTTATTGCTTTCCTTTAAAGCGCTCATTGACTCCCATTTTCTTCTGCCTCTTCTTGAGGTCCTAGATTTCTTTGTTTATCCTTTCTTCCTCTTGGTCCCACTGCTAGACCTGCTCATCTTCCTCCAACACTGTTCATAGTTGCGTTGTTCTGTCAAATAGTTATACTACTATGTTAACTTGTTTCTCCAACTCTACTAGTTGGAGTGCAACTTTTTCTTTCCTCTGCTCCCTAATATTAGGTGGATTTATCAAAGTCAACTTTTCCTTTAGTTCCTCAACCTGTTCCCTGTATTGGTCGATGGTTTGGGAAATATGATTGAGTTTTTCCTCTGTACTTGGAATCTTGTCCTGCACACTGTCCGAAAGGTGGTTGTAGACTGTTGTCACCCCCTGTTCAATATTATCTATGCACTCTTTCTCTTATTTGGTCTCAAAATTTACTTGTTCGAGCACGAGCTCCAATTATTCCTTGTCACTTTTAGTTTCCTTTAGTTTTGTTGCATCTGTCCTTGCATGTGACTGCACCTCCCACATGATGTTGACTTGGAGTTTGTACATCGCCTCTATTGGTATCTTAGCCAATACCATGTCGACCTACACCGACTCTTTCAGTGGTGTATGTGATACAATTTCATCCATCTACAACATATCCTTTGTTATTCTGAATGTTGGACTTGTCTGCACTGTTGTGTGAATAATGTGTTCCATTTGTGGAGTATTTCTTGTCTTCGTTGTTGTTTCTCCCTTAGGGAAGGATTTTGTTCCCATTTCATACCTCTGAGCGGTCCTGATTTTCTTGAGGACATGTATTATTCCATCCAGGTCATATTGTATATGCCCATTTTGTGATTTTCTTCTTCAAAGTTTTCTGCGACGTGATCTTGAACCTTTTCAGCCACCAGGTCAGCGTCGTCCTTTGTGATTCTATACTCAAGTGACTATTTGTGATTGCACATTCCTCTTGATTGTGAAATTGGATTCTTAAGTGGACCTATTTCTTGGGGAGTATATGTTGTTTGGGTTGCCTTTGTTCTTGTATCCCCCACTCCTTGTTATTTTTGTTTCTAGGAAGTGTCCTTCTTTCCTGCCTACGTGTCCTTCTTTCCTGCACCCCCATTCTTTTGATGTGCCAACTTCTGTGTTCATTTTGGATTTTTGGGTGCAACTTTTTCTCCTGTAGGTGTCTTGGCCTGCCTTGCGTCCACCTCCATTCCCTTAGGTACTTTTTGATGTAAGAATGGGATCTTCCATTTGGCAAGCCAATCCCTCATGGGCATTTCTATGTCTTCCTCCATGACACAGTATCTCAGTTGAAGCCACTCCTTTCTTGGATCCTTGTGTGCTTGGATCCACATGTTGTGCATGGACACCTTGAAGTTGGTGATGTCCTTAAACTACGCAACCACCTATCGGGTAATTCTCCAAGTATTGTCTATGCTATCCTATATTTTTGTAAAGTACCTGGTGAAGGTACCCGTGTTTTTTCTTCTGTTCTTGGGGTTGGATTTTCTCCCCAATGACATCTATCGTGTTGCACAAAATCGACCTATCTGACTATAGAAGTATGAATATGGGGGTTTTCTCCATCACTTCACTATGATCAACATGAGTAGCCAGAAGTAGTGGAACTTCGTGCCAAGGTCCTACAGATATTTTTAGTCCTCTATGAATAGGTTGAGAAGGTACGGGGCCCAGTTGAGTGACATGCCATTCGCACACTGCGCTTCCGTTGTGATAACCTTGACAGGGACTTCTTCCTTTTGAAATTTTCATATCATTTTGAAGGCAATGAGTTTAGTGTCCATCCATGTTGCAGCATCGCTAATCCTTTTGATAATTATGTCATGTGACTCCTTCTCTGTCTCATATGTTCTCTTCATTTATTCTTCTAGTTCCTTCTCCTTATTTTTGTTATCCAGGTATTGTGCGGGGTTCTCACCCATTGAAGGCAGTCCTATGATTGTTGTGATTAGCTCTACGTATATGGATATGGGTTGTTCCATCCATAGAAATCCTCCATGGAGGACTGCTATCAACTTCTTGATGCATTTTTTCACCTCTTTCCCCCTTCCAAAGTGGGGAATCTCTAGCAGGTTGAGGATCCTAGTGTCTGCTAGGCCAACTGCCCATGGATTTGGTTGTAGGATGGTTTCTCCAAGGGGTCCTATCCCTATGTTGTCTAAGTATACCTGCTACACAAATTCGGGGAATGTTTTTGCATCGACCACATCGTGGTCTGAGTACCTTAGTTTATCCACGCAACCTAGCAGTGTTGGTGTGGTTTGCACTCCTTCTGGAATGCACATGAGAATAATTGTTGCATCCGGGTACCTCTGTGAAGAGCACGCTATAGGTTGTTTTCCCTTTTATTTTTTCTATTGACTTGAGGACCCTTCCTCCATTTGTGTTATTTCTACATCAGGGTGTGGTTGACCAGTGTTATCCTCTACGAGACCCTCATGTTCCTATGCGGTTTATACTCTAGTGTTTTTGGGTATTGTTGCCTCTGTCTTCGCAGTAGCTTGGCCATTCACCTGTGGGACCCCTTTGGCTATTGAAGTATCTATTGGGTTTCCTTTTTTATGTGCATGATGTCCCTATGTGATGTTGGCTGGGTCGAATTCCATGGCTGACGCGGTTGTACCCTGTCTTTCTTCCACCACTAGCGTAGAGTCTATGGGAGCTTCAAATAACAAAGGAATTATGTTGATGTCGACAAATGCCTCGAGATATATGGTTTCCTATCCAAGATCTTCTACCTCCCATGGTGCCTTGCTACTTCGTGTTTTCCTCCCTACTTGGCTTGAAGCACCCATCTTTGGTTGTGCCATCGTGGGTAGTGGTTGTTTTTTGCTAACTAACTCTTCACTGGTTCATCCTGTGTCAAATCACTTCAGCTCTGCATGCTCTATCTCTCTACAATTTCATGATTTCACAATGGGTCTTATGTTTCCCACATGTCCCCTTTCTATAGGCGAGTCATGAAGCTTCTCGAAGAATTTTACCCAACATTGATTAATGTAATGGAGTTTTATTTGTACTTTTGCATTGAATTTAATAATTGCTACCAATTGGCGCCTTTCTGTTGTAACCGACATTTTTCAAATTTTTGACTTTATTGACCATTGGTCCTTTTTCTAGTGCACTAAGTTTTATAAGTGTGTGGTATGTTGTTTAGCCATTGTGTGTGGACATTTTATTTTCATCGTGCTAGGTCCATTTTTTCTGCGCACAGTCTTATGATGTCTGGCGCGGTAACCCCACCTTTTGTTTTCAACTATAATACACTATATACATTTCTCTCTACTACGTGGTAACTTTATAAGTACTAGGAGGTCAAATGTCCCTATACAGTTTCATTCGACTAACATTGATCATTCCTCTAAGTTATATACCTCCTAAATATTTCAACTGTAAAAATCTCCCATGTGTGACAGTCTTCATTTCATATGGTCCCAGCCAATGCATTCTGAATTTTCTTGGGTGCTGAAGAAATTTACTATCATACACCAAGACTAGGTCTCCCTCCTTGAAATTCTTCCTTTTAATATGTCTGTCATGCCAAGATTTGTCCCTTGCTTTCTGTACTTCTTGTTGAAATCCTTCTAGAATCCTATCTTCTTCCATCTCCATCATTTGATTCAGCCTTTCTTGTATTGTGTCTCGTTCTATTGTGTTGGTGATTGCTTCTACACACAGATTAGGTATCAAAAATTATAATGGAACCACTGCTTCTTGTCCATACACCAACCTGAATGGTGTCTTCCTGTCGGTTTTTTTCATGTAGCCCTGTATGCCCATAATACTGCTAGTATCTTCAAATCCCAATCGTCCATGTTGGCATTGTAGATCTTTTGCAATGCATTCTCGAGGATATTATTAAAGGCTTCCACTGTTCCATTTGCTTGAGGGTGATATGGTGTACTCTTTTGATGATAGACTTCAAACTCCTCAATCATAGCCTTGATAGTAATATTGATGAAGTGAGTGCCTTGGTCACTTATCAAAATCCTGGGGCATCCAAATATAGTGATCACTTGCTCAAACAAGAAGTGTGTTGTTGTCTCTGCACTAGACTAGTCACTATTTTACTGGTGCTACTTCTTCCCATCTTGTTAATTACTCTGTTGCATAAATGATATACCTTTCTCCTGACCTCTTTGCTGGTGGATTAATTGGTCCCACAAAATCTATTGCCCATTTTTCAAATACTTTCAAGGTTACTTGTGGTATTAGGGGCTCTCATCCTGTCGATTAGGTTTACCAACCCTATGCCATACATCACATCTCTAGAAGTAGTCATTTTCATATCTTTGGATGGTCAACCACCATAGTCCTGCACGCAATACATTCTACGCGGTAGATTTTCCTACATAATGTCCTCCAGCTATTCCCTCATGAGCCTTTGCTAGAATCCTAGGCCTCTCATGTTATAGTACACATCTTCTCAAAATGTTGTATGTGCCCATGTTGTATAAGTGTCCTACAATCAATTGATAGTCTGCAGCTCTGACTACCAGATTTTTCTTCTGTGTAGTGTTGATTTCTTGTGGCGCAGTCCCAATACTCAAGTATTAAATGATGTCAGCAAAATATTCATCAGCTACTTGGACTGAAAATAACTATGCATCAAGGAAGTTGTCCTCTAAATTTGTAGGTTATTCTCCATTGGTGATCCATGATAGGTTATCAGGTCCTGCATTAGACTTCCCTGGTTTTAAAATCACTTCAAAGTCAAATTCTTGAAACAACAGTAACCATCTACAAATCCTCTCCCCCCAACACTGGCTTATTGACTAGGTATTTTAGGGCAGAATGATCTTTGAACATTTTAAACTGTTTCCCAAGTAGATAGTGTTTGAAATTTTGCAATGCATATACCATTTCTAAGCCTTATATTTCTTAGGTATTGTAGTTCTGCTATGACTTTGACATTTTTCTTCTTGCAAATGCTATAGGATGATCTAATTCTCCTACTCATGGCTATTCCAAAATAGCTCCAAGTGCTATGGATGATGCATCTACATGCACATGAAATGTTTTTTCCCAATCTGGGAATAGTAGTATCGGTGATTTTACCATATTCTCTTTTAGAGTGTCCAACCCTCGTTGACACTCCCCATTCCACTGAAATTTACTATCTTTCTTTGATGGTTTATCCATCGATGCAGTGATCTACACATACCCTTTTATGAATTTACTGTAGTAACCTGTGTGTCCCAATGCTTCTCTCAACTAGAGTACTGATTTTGGTGGTGGTAAATTGACAATCACTACAATATTGGCAGGATCTACTAGCAAGCCTTGTTTGCACACTATATGGCCCAATAATATCCCAAAAGGTGTCCCAAAGATGCACTTCTTGATATTTAATGATATTTGACATTGCCTACATCTTTCCAACATCAACCTTAATACCTCTACATGATATTTCAACATACTATATGTTGGACACACCTACCACACTTAGAGGGGGGACGAGGGGGGGTGAATGAGTGTGGGGATCTTTTTCCCAAAACTTCCCTCTTACACAAAACACATTAGTTAGCATTCGAAATTTACTCATTACTCATTGTTGTCATTAATAATCAGTTATATGTGAATACATATCAGCAACATATATCAGCAATATATCATCAACAAATCATCTCCACAATGAACACAAGGAACACAAGATGTATGTACAAATTTTCTTTTTATTATGGACTTCAATCCGGGGGTTTTTCAGCAACAACTGAATAGAGTGAAACTCTACAAGAGAACCAACTCTATATGTAAGACTCAACTTACATTCTCAGCACCAACTGAGATGAGACAACAATCCTCAATAGATATCAATCTGTACCATAAACCAGAGCATCAACCATGCACCAACCTGTGCCAAACAACCTGTAATCAACCTGTACCATAAACAAGTGCATCCAACCATG
>JZKD02S1186865.1:535786-547269 GCA_000966675.3 Picea glauca | reverse complement strand
ATACCATATGCTTCCAATAATACATCATAAGATATATCAATGAAAATTCAAAAAGTACCAGCCATGTACTCCAACAGATCAACATCAAACCATACTCATGGGTTAGTGTCATGCACTCGATATTTTGTTTTACATAATCCAATAGATGAACACTTAAACCTGCAACAAATAGTGTCAGAACCTGCAACAAACAATGTCAGACCTTGCAATAGAGTTATACCATCACATCAAACTCCAAGCCATGTGCATTGCCTTTTTCCCAAGGCTTTACAATAGACACGCGGCCTGCTGTACAAATGAGTGCGTGTGTAGGTGACCTATTCAAGGTTAGAACGCGTGGACACACGACTATCACCACTGTTACCTGTGTGTTCCTTAGTAAATGGCACATTTGAAATTCCCTTTAATCTTTCATTCTGATCTGGCTGCTCTATCTTCTTCACCCACTTCTGTAGATGACCCTTCTCTTCAAAACTTAAGCTCTGAGTATCCATCTTTTCAAATATGTCTCCCTTTATTACTTCATTCCTTCTTCTAGACATGCTATGTGAAGTCCTCATCATGGACTTTCTTCTTGTGTTCCAACACTTCTGGGATTTGTGGCCAAATCCACTACAACTGTAGCATCTCATAGAGTTACAATGAACATAATTATGTCCTATTTGATCACATCTCCAACACCTTGTTGTGTTATATAATCTTCCATTATATCTCCTTTCATAAGATCTACATTCAAAATCTTTGTGACCATATCCATTACATGAATAACAATGCCCATGAAAAACACTTTCATACCTTTGCTTTGGTGTCCCAAAAATGTCTTCTTGATTTCTTCCTTGCTTTGTTCTTTTGAAATTTTCTTTTCCTTGTGTAGATGGTTGTTTTGCAACATTGTCTTCCTTATTTGATGGACTTACCTCATACTTCTTTGAGGTGCTTGCTTCAACATGTTTATCGTCTCCTCTGTATCCAAGACCTGATTTATCACATGATGGTGTTATAACCCTAAATTGCACCACACATGCTTACCTCGCATCAGGCCAACTCATATCCTTTCTTTGCCAAAAACATTGTTGAACAACTCTTTGAAAATTCTCTTGTGTAAAGGCCCACACGCCCTATCCCATTACTGCACGCGTGTACATGTTGGCTGACCCAAAATAGCCCGCGTGGACCGACAAAAGCATGAAAAAAGGAAAGTTGCCAATGGAACAAAAAGATATGGGTGAGTTAACTGAAACTCCTGGCCATGCATGGATGAGGGTTCATCCAAATAACTAGATCCTTCTAGCCTATAAAGAAGGGGTAGGGGTACCATTGGAAGGAGGAAGAATATAGAAAAGAAACTCTACCCATTTACGTATTCCATTGTCCCAACCCTTTATCCTTTCCTAATGCCAAAGGAGATTTAAAGCAAAGTAGTTGAAGTGGAGTATCCCGAGCTTCGCCGATCATGAAGGCTTCTTGGCCTGCCGTCGGTTACACTGGAGCCACCCCCACCACCATTAAGGCGGAAGCTACACCAAGAAGGGTCTTTTGAAGCAACTTCTCTTGGCTTGGTTGAAACCTCAACCACTGATCTCTTGGCACCTTTTATTGTACCAATTCAATTTCACAAGTGCCAGACAGTGTCACAGACAACAATGGAAACAAATGTTGTTACTTCTTCTGGAAATTTTTCAGTTCCCACCACGGTTGTCACCACAGGAGACTCATCTCCTAACCTACCATCATCGGTCTGAGCCACCATGGGCTTGACCGCAACTACTTCACAGAGTGTTCTGAACCCGTCTTTGGCAGCGACCACAACCCCTTTCACACCTAGTGCGACAGGCCCTCCGTTCTCATACGGTATGCCTAGTTCGGGTACAAGTCCTATACTATCCTACTCCACTTTACAGACTTTGGGTCTGGGGGCAGGGAGCTCTAGTGATCCTCTGCAAGGTCACATGGGGGGCACTCCTATCCCTTTTAATGCTTTTCCTTATGCAGGAGGTCATATCCCTCCTTCGTCCCCTTCACTCGGTGGTTCACAACAACAATCCGCCGGGCAACCTACACACAATAGTTTATTTGGAGCGGGGAGTCAAGGACCACCTTTGCATAGTATGACGATAGGTTCGACACCATTTTCTTAGAACAGAACGTTTGGTAACAATATCTTCTCGTCAGCCGCTTTCTTGACTGCAAGCAACCCCATTTTTGGACAATCTGCTCCTGGGCCGGGTACTATTCCTGCACAGGGGGAAAACTTAGCAGGACCTTGGAATTCAGGGAAAGGATCCGTTCCCTCCTCTGGAATGATGATCTGGGGTATTTCTTTCCACAATCAATGGAACCCCGGACAAACTACTATGCCTATCCCTATGGGACTGACAAGGGGTAATCCTTCCCAAATTCCTTCGAACAAAATGCATGCCCAACAATCTATGTCCTATTTTGGAAATTAGTCGATGATGTCTCCAAATATGCAAAATCCTTACGCTAGCTAGGGCCATGGTTTTTACCAGAATCTGCGCTAGCAACCAAACTTTTCTTGGCAACCTGGTGCCAGTCAAACTCCAGGACCCTTTTCCCCAGGTTATTAGCAACAACCCAAACTACCTTTACTGGTGACTTTACACTTGCCATATTTGACGAGGTTGTTGAATGACCCCATTTGTCACGATCCGCATTGGCCTATTATGCTGACGAAGTTTCCTTCAAACATTCCAAAGTTTGAAGCCAAGCCTAATGAAGATCCAGGAGATCATGTGACTACCTTCCATCTTTGGTGCTCATCTAACTCATTGAAATATGACTCCGTACAGTTGCAATTGTTTCAACGTACTCTCATTGGGAGTGCCACGAAATGGTACATTGAGCTCGATCGCTCAAGATACTCTTCTTTTGGTGAATTGGTGATGGATTTCCTTAACTATTTATAGTTACCTGTGAGATACGAAGCTGGCATAAAGCTGCTCGCTAATTTCGAACAGACAACAATTGACCATATCTCTGATCATATCCAAGAATGGAGACGCTGGAAGAGTTTAATCAAAGTACCAGTCCCACAAACATTCTTGCTTGAGTGGTTCCTTAAGTCTTTGGTCCCGCAGTTATCCAAAGACGTCGCAACATCTAGGGTTTTCTCTGAGGAAGACGCCATCATGAGGGCTCAACAATTTGAGCTCATCTATTCTTAGTCTGGTTTATTATACAACATCTTTCCAGATGTGCCATGTTCAATACTGGATAAAACTAGATAGAGAGATGGAACGCATGCCGATGGTATCATCGGTTCAGAACAAACTAATCCCACTGAGAAATTGACAAAGCAGTGACAAAATTTATCCATACAACACACAACAGCCAGACAAACTACTTCTTTGGCTGCTCCCCCTACCCAAACGTTGGAAATACACACAGTGTCGTCAACTAACCCAAAGGCCACCCAGCAGCCTGAAGGGAAGAAAAAACAATGAAATAAGGGTAACGGGGATAAAAAACCCAACGATAATGCTGGTAGGGACAACACTGAAAAATAGAAGGCGAGGTATTCATGCAACTTGTGCATGGAAGACCACCCAACCCATCTATGTACTTGGCTTGCAGAGGCCCAAAAAATTGTCACATAGCAACAATAGGCAGTGTTGACGAACCCATTTCAGTGTGGGCAAAATCTAACTCAAGCCTATGAAAGTACGGAAG
Source organism: Picea glauca (assembly GCA_000966675.3). NCBI lineage: Eukaryota > Viridiplantae > Streptophyta > Pinopsida > Pinales > Pinaceae > Picea > Picea glauca. The sequence continues at coordinate 543,579 of JZKD02S1186865.1, read as the reverse complement.
GGGGTAGCTAAGAAAACTTCCCACCTCCAAACAACCCCTCATCTGCGAACGTATATATGGTTAGGGGTGATGCTTTCATATCGACTAGAGCACACGATTATAGTAAACCAAGCACTTCTGAGAAGGGTAAAGAAGATAACCTCCCATCTCTTCCTCTACAAATTGAGAAGACGTTGGGAGAAACAATGACACTCATTCCAAAAGGTGCATTTAAAAAATCTTCTCATAACCCAAACGCAAGGGCCGCCCAAAACTACTATGTGGTGGAATATTTATCACAAAACCCTTGTGCGATGTTTGCTTTGGAGGTCCTCCAAAGTTTCCCTTCTCAGAGAAAAGCCTTGTTAACCACTTTGGGCTCTACTGATACTTGTAATCCGGGTACCATAATGTTAGATACAACCAACTTAAAACCTCATCTACCTTACCATGTAGCGTTTCAGATGGTAGTGGCTTACCCCATGAAATTTTTTACATGGAATATATTCTGCACAGTGGTCGACGAGGGCGCCTCAACATGCATTATGTCATTGGCATGTTGGAAGGCCATTGGCCAACCCATTTTTTCTCCATCACCTACTCTCCTCACTGCTTTCGACAGTCATTCATTCCGACCACATGGCATCGTTCCTTCCTTCCCTTTGTAGTTAGGAGGGAATACCATGTGTGTCGAAGTAGAGGTAGTCGATGCTCCCCTCAACTATAACCTCTTGTTAGGACAGAGTTGGACTTATGCTATGCAAGTTATGGTTGCTACAGTTTTTCAGGTCTTGTTGTTTCCACACGAGGGCTGGATAGTGACCATCGATCAATTGTCTTCCTCCAAACCTGACCCAGCTTTGGGGGCATCCATGGTGTCGATGATTGATAATCCTCAACCAGGTGTCATCAACATAGGAGTTGGTTTGTGCCCATCCTTGATGGGTACCTTCGATTACCCACCTCCTCAGGGCGATATCAAATTTATATCTAATCACCATAAGGTTGAGATTTTTCAAGTTTCATCGTTCCGCACGAATTACTTCGAGGATCCATGGATTCTTCCTTCCCCATCAGCCACGATGGACGAGACAGGGCACCCAGGCATGTCCATGCCCTTGTCTGCCACTGAAGTAGCGTACTCTTTAGTCCAGCAAGCTTCAGCTAACACTGATCCGACTCTTGCACAAGAGTTAGATCCACTTCTAGAGCCTATTTGGGCTCAGGGTTCTCTCTCTAACGTCGATTCGTTAGACTTAGTCTTGCCTTCAGATGAAGAAGTAATCGAAGCAATGACTAGTCCAGAAAAACCTTGGGAAGATATTAATCATAGATCATATTTTCTCCCAGAGTTAAGCTGAATCGAAGCAGGAGAATTCACCATGACCATGGCGGGAGATCAGTCGTGTCCTATTAATCTCTTAGCTACACATGAAATTTATGCCGAGGGAAATATGGAAACTATAGCTGAAACTATACCAATCAACATCTCCTGAAACCCTGGCGTTGTGGAGAACGTCTTCGTCAGAGCAGATTGCTCCCCTGAAGAGATTCAAATCTACACATATCTTTTCAAAGAATTTCGCGACGTTTTTTCCTGGTCTTATGAGGAAATGCCAGGTATCGATCCAAAAATAGTTGAACATGAAATCACAACGTATCCTGATGCCAAGCCTGTTCAACGGAAGCTTCGTCCAGTTAATCCCAAGAAAGCAACAACCATCAATATTGAGGTTGATAAATTGCTAAAGGCAGGTTTTATCTACCCTATCCATTTGACTGAATGGGTGTCCAATCCTGTGTCGGTCAATAAAAAACAAGGCACGATTCATGTATGTACCGCTTTCCGTGATTTGAACAAGGCATGTCCCAAAGATAATTTTCCAACACCATTCATCGACCATATCATTGATGAATGTGCTAGTTGCGAAGCCTTTTCTTTCATGGACGGTTTTTCGGGATATAATCAAATCCAAATCAAACCCTAGGACCAACAAAAAATGACATTCATTTGTCCATGGGGTACATTCGCATATCGTAAGATGCCCTTTGGTCTTAAAAATGCTGGAGCCACATTCTAGCAGGCCATGTCTTTTGCATTTCACGATCTCAAGCATATAGTCGAGGCCTATCTAGATGATTTAGCATCATGATCTCAGAAGAGAACGGATCATCCCACACACCTTAGACTTATCTTCAAATGTTGTCACTACTTTCGGATTCGCTTAAATCCAAACAAGTGCAGCTTCTATGTAACATCAGGACATTTGTTAGGTTTCATCATGTCAACAACAGGGATCATGGTCGATCCTCTCAAGGTGGAGGCAATAATCTAGTTTCCCCCCCCATGCACAGTTCTTCAACTTCAGAGTCTACAATTCAAGGCGAACTTTTTACGACGCTTCATCACCAACTATGCTGAAATCACCAAGGGATTTATTTGCCTACTGAAGAAAGACGTTCCTTTTTACTGGGAGGAAGCTACTCAACGCTATTTTGACGCATTAAAACACGCCCTCACAACTGCGCCTCTTCTATGACCACCTAACTATAACAAATATTTATTATTATATCTGGCTGTCGCAGAGTCACCTATTGGCATGGTTTTAGTTCAGGAAGATGTTTTTTTCTCAGAATACGTGATCTATTACCTAACTGGAGGCCTCGTAGGACTGGAACTTAATTATTCTCATATCGAAAAACTTGCATTGGTAGCAGTTCATGTTGTTCAACGGTTCTGCCATTATGTTCTGTTTCGCAAGACCACCATCATTGTTGTCGTGAATCCATTCCAGTACATGTTGACATGATAGGTTATAGGTGGAAAAATCAGTAGATGGATAGTCATCCTCCATTAATTTGACTTAGACTTCATTTCAATAAAGTCCAAAAAGTCATTGGTCTTCATAGAGCTTATTTCGGAACTCCCGGTTGAGTCAGGTGACGTTGTGCCTGAAGAATCACCTATCCGGGGAGATTTGTTTTTTATCACATCTTTAGATCCCTGGTACGGAGATATAATTATCTATCTCGAGACTTTAAAGTGCCCCACTTCTGCTTCTCGTGATGAGCGTCGGCGTATATGCCATCAGGCTAAGAATTATCTCATACTCAATGATACGTTGTATCGGAGAGGTGTAGACTGCATCTTACGTCGCTATCTCACACATGAGGAGGAAATCATCGTGCTCAACGATTTCCATACAGAAGATTATGGCGGTCATTTGTCTGGGTTGGAAACAACCCAAAAGATTCTATGAGCAGGTTACTTCTGGCTGACGCTTATCAAAAATTGTATAGAATAGGTCAAGAAGTGCCATCCATGCCAAGTCTTTTCTCGGAAGATGAGGGCACATCCTGCTCCTATGTTTCCTGTCATCATAGTTGGTCCCTTCACCAAGTGGGGGATTTATTACACTACTTGCAACCCCTCGTCAGCAAGGGGGCACCGCTATATCATCGTAGTTGTAGACTACTTCACTAAGTGGGTCGAAGCTATGCCAACGTTTAAAGATGATGGAGAGACTCCAACTCTCTTTTTATTCAACCAAATCATAGCAAGGTTTGGCGTCCCGAGAGATATCATTACTGACCATGGCAGTCACTTTCAGAACCAAATGATGACCGAATTAACATCAAATCTTGGGTTACGGCAAGAGCATTCATCACCCTATTACCCCCAAGCCAATGGGCAAGAGGAAGTTGTAAACAAAACTCTTAAGACTATTCTACGACGAAATATCAACTCAGCCAAGTCAAATTGGCATTTGATGTTATACTCGACATTATGGGCTTACCGAACATCTGTTAAGACTGCAACCAGTTGATCACCTTTTCAAATCGTTTATGGGTTGGAGGTAGTCTTACCCATCGAATGTCATATCCCATCTCTAAAATTGGCAGTACGATTATTGCCAGACACTTCTCCACTTGAAGAATGATTAGTATACCTTGAGCAGCTCAATGAACAATGCCGTGATGAGGCCCTGGACAATGAGGCTCACAAACATAAGGTCAAGTGTCAGTATGATAGGTCTATTCGTCCACGGATTTTCTCTGAAGGCGATCTTGTCTTGGTCTATGACCAAGATAAGGACCCCCTGGGGGCAGGAAAATTCAAATCCATGTGGTTCGAACCCTTCATCATAAAAGAGGTATTAAAAAAGGGCACTTATCGTCTAGTTGATTTTGAAGGGAATGCTTTGGCGGAGCCTAGAAATGGGCTCTACCTCAAGAAGTATTACTCATAGGCAAGTCACTGTGGGTAACTTTTTGTAACATATGTATAGTCTTTGTACTATTACTTTTTAGTTTCTTTTAAGTATTATGGAAGTGTCATTGATATTATCTTTCGTCAATATGGCAGATGTCAAGTGATTCCGAGGTGTTCGTTGGGTATGCAGATGGTGCTAGTCGGCACACTCGGAGGCTTGCCTCCGCAACTTGGGTAATCTTTACACCTTAGGGCCAGTTGTTATCTTCGGGAGGTATATTCTTAGGTGACACCACAAATAATTTCGTAGAGTATAGTGAGTTATTGAGGTTCTTCGTGACACCTTGTCATTGGGTATCTCTCATCTCTGGGTCTATCTCGATGCTCAACTGGTTGTGTCGCAACTAAATAGAGTATACCAGGTTCATGATCCAACTTTACACCGACGATTCTTTAGGGTACATCTCTTAGAATGAAACTTTCATTATATTACATATTTTCATGTTCCTAGGAGATTAAACCAAATTACAGATACTCTAGCTAATGAAATTTTAGATTGGCATCTTGCACACATATGAAAGAACATTGACATAAACATGTAAATACATTTTTGCACACGTGATCCATAAGACACAAAAGATCAAAAACCATATATAACATCATAAAACAACCAAAGTACATAGATGGACGCAAGCGCCTAAAAAATGGGACTAATAACAAGTCACAGGGTTTATGCCCTAAAAAATATATACAAGTAAGTGCTCGTGGCACGTTAAAATTCTAAACAGGTTCAGGGCCTATGGGCCCTTTTATAATAGTCCACAGCATGGGATAAACACCTAAACAAATGGACCCACGTCCGAGGTGCCCCCACTACATGAGGCTGCATGGATGGCGGCAGGTCCTCTATCTCCGCCATTGGGACTGTGCGAGTGAGTGCAGTGAAGTTCCACTCAACTCGTTTAGGGACCCTCTCAGCCTCCTCGACTGGGAGGTTCCCTGCTACTGCTACTCCCCCGGCGATGACAGTTGCGGCTTCTAGCCGTGGACAACACCTATTCTATGCATAATCGGTAGGTTTCACAAGTCCCACATCTGCATGCAACAAACGTATACCCGTCAAATACTCTGGCATACAAAAATTGATATATATTACAAAAATGACATAAAAATTACATATGAAAACAAAAAAAATACAAAGGTGGAGACTTACCCATCTCCCCTCGCTCCTCACCAGGAGGCACGGGTATCTCAGGATCTCTAGAAAAATATATCCCTGCATATGGGTAATCCTCAATCACAGGGATCTGCTGTGATAGCCACGCAAAGAAGTCATCATTGAAGGAATCATTGGTCCTTCCACCACACTGTCGTGGCAGTAATAATTCCCATCTACACATTGCAGGAAAAGAGACCTAATGTCCTCGTACTACTTCCTAAGGACTAAAGCTCAGAACTCTCTCAAAGAAGAATGAACAAAAAATCATCCCGAACTCGAAGTTTCTTTGTGTCCACTATCGACAATCTATCAATTGCCTCTTCATGCACTCGAGTAGTGTGGTACTCCAGTCAAAAATTTGTGCATTCAAGCACTGGATAACACAGTTCATCTGTGCACGAGATGCCTGATGCAAGGCTGATGAACCGGTAATCTGCCCAATCAGTAATAATAGCGCCTGCAACGATAGGTTAGTGATCTTACTGATGGGTACCTGGGAGCCCACATGGTTAGTCCCAGCCTCACAGTGCTCGACTATCAGTTCCGATATCTTATTCGGTCCTACAGGAAACATCCTGAAATTGATTGGTTCCCCTCTTATTGAGAGGCCAACCAAAAAATAGATATCCTCGGTGGTGGGCACCAGTGATTTCCCCTTTAGCATGAAGGCCTTTGCATCAGGGTGCCAGTAGTCAATCAAGGCATTCAGTAGCCTTGGTTGCACTCACATAAATGGACACAGTAAGAACTTCAGTAAACCACATTGCATCAACATGGCCATGACGTTCGGATCTCCCGCAACCAACTCACTGATTGCTTCATGCTCCCTTCCCCTCCACTCGACATACATCCTGCCAACACAACAAAGTAAAGGAGGGTCAGTACTTGCCCTTTAGTTCTCTTTTTTCTACAAAAGGGGGTCCACGTGAGCTATAGAGGCGACAGTCGTGTGTACACGCAGGCAGACTTTACTCTTCCCGAGTGTACACATGGCCTGTCTAGAGACAGCCTGCGTGTACCTAAGGCCGACGTTTTTAAGGTCGACTCCCACCCTAAAAATGAACATAAAGGAAAAATTGAAGAATTGAATAGCTAGATAGAGGAGTTTGTACTTACTTGGTCCAAGCGGAAGTTCGTTTCGTCCACTGTAGCTCTTAGAATCACCGTTTTTAGCAAAGGGGGTATTTTGGCTCCAGAGTCAATTTCCAAATCAACAATGGTGATAATGAGCTAGTAGCTTCTATTTATAGACTTTTTGGCCTCTTTTTGTCACTTTTTTGGCCTCCCTTATCAGTTTCTTTATACCAAAAACCATTTAGAGTGATTCAGGAGATATATGGGAGGGATTTGATCGGGTATTGCGACACTTTTTTTGAGTTTTAAGAAAATTTTGACAGTCCATGAAATTTTTTCCAAGAATCAACTTGAGCATATAGGTTAGGTTACTACCCTGACTTTTGCGTCTCGTTGTATTTTTCCTCTGCTGTAGGATCGATCCCATCAGGTTGTGACACAGAACCATCATATCTGCTTTAGAAGTGTCGCAACTTGGTGGTAGAGCTTCGCAGAACATAGATGCCCTAGGTAGGTCCTGGTTGCATTATGGTGTCCATGCCGTCTCCAAAACACTATCGGCTCGGGAGTCCTTATAGTCTTTCCTGAATATGAGTTTGAGACTCATTAGCATGATTCTTCTTTTCTCTTTGTCTCGCCCTCAGGACTCCCAAAAATAATGGGTCTCCTTTTAAGCCCTTTTCAGACCCTCTAAACATGAAAATATTGTCGATCGATCTTGTGGCCTTTCACACTCGTTAAACTGAAATTTGATGTCACGTCTGTCCGGCGGTAGTTTACAACTTTTTCGGTCTGGATGCTCAACTGTACGAACAAAGGTATACTCTATAGAACTTTTGTTCTTTAGAAGAGTACTCTCAAGTATAATTTTATCCCTTTTTCGAGCATGAGGGACTAAAATTATGAAAAAGAAACCCCCACGGAGTCCATAGTTAAGCTCTTTTCAGACTCCCTAAAATTGAAAAGATCGCTGAGTGACCTTATTCTTTCACACTCATTAAATTGGTCCAGAAGAATATTTCTGACGAAGTCCATAGTTAAGCTTTTTTCAGACTCCTTAAAAGTGAAAAAATGGCCGAGTGATCTTGTCCTTGTCACACTCATTAAAATGGTTTTGAATCGATGTCTAATCGGTGCTAGTTTACCCCTTTTTCGAACCGACTAGACTATCTTCAAAAAAGGTACCCCAGTGAAGTCTCCTTTTATGTTTTTTCAGACTCTCTAAATATGAAAAACCACCAAGCTTACCTTCTCTGGGCTCATTAAACTTACATCGAAGGACGTTACCATTGTGTGTTTTATCAACCG
>JZKD02S1186865.1:518197-535736 GCA_000966675.3 Picea glauca | reverse complement strand
CAAAAAGAGGAAGGGAAAAGTATTTTCTTTATTGGCAGCATAATGAGTCACCCTTGGATAAAGCACATATGTTCATTTGTTCATCAGACTATGGGATGTAGTACGACCTTAGGAAGATTTTCTCGCTATATAGATTTGTGTCCTCCACAGTTTGGGTATTCTTCCAAACATATGGAGGGTTTGCATTGCCTCCTGCTTCGTAGACTTATGATTAACATACATGCTTCCTAAGTCTCATCACTTTTCGTGATATTGTCCAAGGGCAGTTTGTCACTAAGCCTGAGTTGGCCCCTCAGCAATATGTCTCTTGTCTGCATACCCGGCCATCCTGAATGTCCAATCAAGTCCTTGTTCGAAATCACTGAAGCCTTCAGTCCGATCATCAATATTATCATGTCCATGATCGACGAGCCATCAAAGACCTTAGGGTAGTGCAGTCGTATAGCCATATTACACTCCTATCCAAGTTTTGAAGATTTTGAAGTTGTTTCTCGAGCTCTAAAGATCTCATCTCCAGCCAATCAGGTCGAATCAGCTTCTGGAAGATGGATACTCTATATGTATATCTTTCTGATTTCGAAATGTCGCTTTGTTGTGTACTGTTTGTGGCTACTCTTTATAGTTATTTGACATGGATATACAGTGTATTTCATTGGTAGCCATGGTTCTATTTTTATCCTGAGCATGGGTATGCCTGCCTCGGTGAGACATTTGTTATTTGCAGATGACACCTCCCAGTTCCTAATCCTTGGGCTCAATCGTTCGGCACATCAGTAAATATTGGTAATGTATTTCAGCCATCAGATGCTCTTCTGACCTCACACATTAGGGGGCATCTGTTATAACCCTAAATTGCACCACACATGCTTACCTGGCATTAGGCCAACTCATATCCTTTCTTTGCCAAAAACATTGTTGAACAACTCTTTGAAAATCCTCTTGTGTAAAGGCCCACGTGCCCTAACCCATTACTGCACACGTGTACACACTGGCTGACCCAAAACAACCCGCGTGGACTGAAAAAAGCATGAAAAAGGGAAATTTTCCGACAGAACAAAAAGCTATAGGTGAGTTAACTGAAACTCTCGGCCATGCATGGTCGAGGGTTTGTCCAAATACCTAGCTCCTTCTAGCCTATAAAATAAGAGGTAGGGGTACCATTTGGAAGGAGAAATAATATAGCAAAGAAACTCTGCCCATTTACGTATTCCATTGTCCCAACCCTTTAGCATTTCCTAATTCCAAAGGAGATTTAAAGCAAAGCAGTTGAAGGAAAAAAGAAGAGGATCCCAGGATTAGGTTCAAGGAGTAGTAGTCGGTCTCAGCTTTTGTAAGTTGAATCATTTTAAGTAATAAAGAAAATGCTTTTCCCGTCCCAATTCATGAACTTTTTATGGCTTTATTAGTTTATGTTTGATTTCTAACCTTTGAGTATATAAGTAGTATGCATGCATAGTTCTTTCTCGTCTTGAATGCAGGTCAGCTTTGGAAGGAGTATTGCGAACAAGTAATCAAGCACAATGGAGGATCGACATCAAACACCGGTAATGAGGTAGGTTGATCTTTCCATGCATTTACTAATAAAAGGGGATTTAAATCTATGGATGAAGGTAGAAAGTAATTTCTATTCGGTCATATCTGCATGCAAAGTCTAAACTCTATTTTCTAGTCCGTAGGGTGTTTTTCCCCAACAACAGAATTGGTGACCATACTGGGGACTAACTCTTTAAGGTTCCTGGAATTTTATTTAGTTTTTGGGTAGTTTAAAGACTAGTTTTTCTTGCTTGCCTTTTCTTTTCGTTTCTGAGCTAGCAGGGAGTCTGGTTTTCCATACCAGCTTTCCCTTACTTTTTCTTGACTATTTTTTTCAGAACCCACAGAGGTACATACGACCTACACAAGGCCTACACGCATGTACCCATGCCCTATCCTCTTACAGCCCATGTGTGAACGCTAGCTATAGAGGTAGCACTAGCGTGTAGGAGTTCAGAGAACCTCAGAGGCAGTCCTCCTCTTCCCTGTCAGAATCACATATTCTCATAATGGTTAGTACACCTCGAGCATCTCAATGAGCAATGTCATGATGCGGCCCTGGCCAATGAGGCTAACAAACATAAGGTCAAGTGTCAGTAAGATAAGTCCGTTCATCCTCGGATTTTCTCTGAAGGCGACCTTATCCTGGTCTATGACCAAGATAAGGACCCCCTGGGGGCAGGAAAATTCAAACCCATGTGGTTCATACCCTTCATCATAAAAGAGGTATTAAAAAAGAGTGCTTATTGTCTGGTTGATTTTGAAGGGAATGCTTTGGCGGAGCCTAGAAATGGGCTCTACCTCAAGAAGTATTACTCATAGGCAGGTCACTGTGGGTAGCTTTTTGTAACATATGTATAGTCTTTGTACTATTAATTTTTAGTTTCTTTTAATTATTATGGATGTGTCAATGATGCTATATTTCATAAATATGGTAGATTTCAAGTGATTCCGAGGTGTTCGTTGGGTATGCAGATGGTGCTAGTTGGCACACTCGGAGGCTTGCCTCCACAACTTGGGCAATCTTTACACCTCAAGGCCAATTGTTATCTTCCAGAGGTATATGCTTAGGTGACACCACAAATAATGTCGTCGAGTATAGTTTCGTTATTGAGTTGCTTCATGACGCCTTGTCATTGGGTATCTCTCATCCTTAGGGTATGTCGCTTAGAACCAAACTTTGATTATATTACATATTTTCATGTTCCTATGAGATTAAACCAAATTACAGATACTCTAGCTAATCAAATATTAGATTGGCATCTTGCACACATATGAAAGAAAATTGACATAAGCATGTAAATACATTTTTTCGCACATGATCCATAAGACACAAAAGATCAAAAAAACATATATAACATCATAAAACAACCAGAGTGCATAGATGGACACAAGCGCCTCAAAAATGGGACTAATAACAAGTCACAGGGCTTATGCCCTAAAAAATATATACAAGTAAGTGCTTGTGGCATGTAAAAATTATAAACAGGTTCAGGGCCTATGGGCCCTATTATAATAGTCCACAGCATGGGCTAAACGCCTAAACAAATAGACCCACGTCTGAGGTGCCCCCACTACATGAGGTTGCATGGATGGCGGCAGGTCCTCTATCTCCACCATGGGGACTGTGCGAGTGAGTGCAGTGAAGTTCTTCTCAACTCGTCTAAGGACCCTCTCAGCCTCCCCGACTGGGAGGTTCCCTGCTGCTGTTTCTCCCCTGGTGGCAGCAGCTGCGGCTTCTGGACATGGACGACGCTTGTTCCGTGCATAATCGGTAGGTCGCATGGGTCCCACATCTGCATGAAACAAACATATACCCGTCAAATACTGTGGCATACAAAAAATGATATATATAACAAAAATGACATAAAAATACATATGCAAACAAAAAAACTACAAAGGTGGAGACTTACCCATCTCCCCTCGCTCCTCACCAGGAGGCATGGGTATCTCAGGATCTTTAGAAAAATCTATCCCTGCATATGGGTAATCCTCGATCACAGGGATCTTCCGTGACATCCACGTAAAGAAGTCATCATCAAAGGACTCATTGGTCCTTCCACCACCCTATCGTGGAAGTAATACTGCCCATCTACACATTGCAAGAAAAGAGGCATGATGTCCTCGTACTACTTCCCGAGGACTAAAGCTCAGAACTCTCTCAAAGAAGAATGAACACAAAATCATCCCAAACTTGAAGTTCCTTTGTGTCCGCTATTGGAAATCTGTCAATTTCCTCTTCATGCACTCGAGTAGTGTGGTACTCAAGTCAAAAATCTATGCATTCAAGCACTGGATATCACAGTTCATCTGTGCATGAGACGCCTGATGCAAGGCTGTTGAACCGGTAATCTACCCAATCAGTAATAATATCACCTACAACGATAGTTTAGTGATCTTACTGATGGGTACCTGGGAGCCCACACGGTTAGTCCTAGCCTCATAGTGCTCAGCTACCAGTTCCGATATCTTATTCGGTCCATCAGGAAACGTCCTAAAATTGACTGGTTCCCCTCTCCTTGAGAGGCCAGTCAAAAAATAGATATCCTCGGTGGTGGGCACTAGTGATTGCCCCTCTAGCAAGAAGACCTCTACATCAGGGTGCCAGTAGTTAATCAAGGCATTCAGTAGCCTTGGTTGCACTTGCATAAATGGACATAGGAAGAACTTCAGTAAACCACATTGCATCAACATAGCCACGACATTCGGATCTCCCGCAACCAACTCACTGATTGCTTCATGCTCCCTTTCTCTCCACTGGACATACATCCTGCCAACACAAGAAAGTAAAGGAGGGTCAGTACTTGCCCTTTAGTTCTCTTTTTGCTACAAAAGGGGGGTCCATGTGAGCTGTAGAGGTGATAGTTGTGTGTACACGCGGGTAGACTTTACTCTTCCTGAGTGTACACGTGACCTATCTAGAGACAGCCCACGTGTACCTAAGGATGACCTTTTTAAGATCGACGCCCACCCAAAAAACAAACTTAAAGGAAAAATTGAAGAATTGAATAGCTAGATAGGGGAGTTTGTACTTACTTGGTCCAAGTAGAAGTTTGTTTCGTCCACTGTAGCTCCCGGAATCACCATTTTTAGCAAAGGGAGTCTTTTGGCTCCAGAGTCAATTTCCAAATCAACAATGGTGATAATGAGTTGGCAGATTCTATTTATAGACTTTTTGGCCTCTTTTTGTCACTTTTTTGGCCTCCCTTATCAGTTTCTTTATACCAAAAACCATTTAGAGTGATTCAGGAGTTATATGGGAGGGATTTGATCGGGTATTGGGACACTTTTTTTGAGTTTTGAGAAAATTTTGACAGTCCATGAAATTTTTTCCAAGAATCAACTTGAGCATATAGGTTAGGTTACTACCCCGACTTTTGCGTCTCGTTGTCTTTTTCCTCTGCTATAGGATCAATCCCATCAGTTTGTGACACAAAACCATCATATCTACTTTAGAAGTGTCACAACTTGGCGGTAGATCTTACCAGAACATGGATGCCCTAGGTAGGTCCTGGTTGCATTATGGTTTCCATGCCGTCTCTAAAACACTGTAGGCTTGGGAGTCCTTATAGTCTTTCATAAATATGAGTTTGAGCCTCATTTGCATGATTCTTCTTCGCTCTTTGTCTCACCCTCAAGACTCCCAAAAATAATGGGTCTCCTTTTAAGCCCTTTTCAGACCCTCTAAACATGAAAAGATTGTTGATCGATCTTGTGGCCTTTCACGCTCGTTAAACTAAAATTTGAAGTCACTTTTGTCCGGTGGTAGTTTACCCCTTTTTCGGTCTGGACGGTCAACTGTACGAGCAAAGGTATACTCTATAGAACTTCTATTCTTTAGAAGAGTACTCTCAGGTATAATTTTATCCCTTTTTCGATCCTGAGGGACTAAACTTACAAAAAAGAAACCCCCATGGAGTCCATAGTTAAGCTCTTTTCAGACTCCCTAAAATTGAAAAGATCGTTCAGTGACCTTATTCTTTCACACTCATAAAATTGATCCAGAAGAATATTCCTGACGGAATCCATAGTTAAGCTTTTTTCAGACTCCTTAAAAGTGAAAAAATGGCCAAGTGATCTTGTCCTTGTCACACTCGTTAAAATGGTTTTGAATCGACGTCTAATCGGTGCTAGTTTACCCATTTTTCGAATCGACTAGACTATCTTTGAAAAAGGTACCCCAGTGGAGTCTCCTTTTATGTCTTTTTAGACTCTCTAAATATGAAAAACCACCAAGCTTACCTTCTCTGGGCTCATTAAACTTACATTGAAGGACGTTACCATTGTGTGTTTTATCAACCGCATTTGCATACCTTATCCACCAACTTTGTGACAGTTTGCTTCTGCGTCTTAACACCTTTGGCCACCAGAGGATTTTTCTTGAGTATCATTTTACTAGAACATCAGTCTTGTCCTTGTGCCTTGATCTTGTATGTTTGCAATACTCGTTCCTCAATTGTAACGCAATATTCCTTTATTCTTTTTCTAGAATTATTGAAAAGAACAAAAAAATCAAAGATACCCCAAAAAGAGGAAGGGAAAAGTATTTTCTTTATTAGCTGCATAATGAGTCGCCATTGGATAAAGAACATTTTTTTGTTTGTTCATCATACTATGGGATGTAGTATGACCTTAGGAATCTTTTCTCTCTATATAGATTTGTGTCCTCCATCGTTTGGTTATTCTTCCAAAGATATGGAGATTTTCGTTGCCTCCTACTTCATAGACTTATGTTTAACATACATGCTGCCTGAGTCTCATCACTTGTCATGCTATTGTCCAAGGGAAGTTTGTCACTAAGCTTGAGTCGACCCCTCGGCAATATGTCTCTTGTCCGCATACCCGACCATCCTGAACGTCCAATCAAGTCCTTGTTCGAAATTACTGAAGCCTTCAGTACAATCATCAATATTATCAAGTCCATGACTGACGAGCCATCGAAGACCTCTGGGTAGTGTAGTCATATAGTCATATTACACTCCTATCTAAGTTTTGAAGATTTTGAAGCATCTCTAGCCATCAGGCCGAATCATCTTCTGGAAGATGGATACTCTATATGTATATCTTTCTGATTTTGAGATGTAGCTCTGTTGTGTATTGGTCGTGGCTACTCTTTATAGTTATTTGACATGGATCTACAGTGTATTTGATTGGTATCCATGGTTCTATTTTTATCCCGAGCATGGGTATGCCCGCCTCGATGAGACATTTGTTATTTTGCAGATGGAACCTCCCGGTTCCTGATCCTTGGGCTCAATCATTCAGCACATCAGTAAAGATTGGTAATGTATTTCGGCCATCATATGCTCCTCTGACCTCACACATTAGGGGGCATCTGTTATAACCCTAAATTGCACCACACATGCTTACCTGACATCAGGCAAACTCATATCCTTTCTTTGCCAAAAACACTTCTGAACAACTCTTTGAAAATCCTCTTGTGTAAAGCCCACGCACCCTAACTCATTACTGCACGCATGTACATGCTGGCTGACCCAAAATAGCCCGCGTGGACCGACAAAAGCATGAAAAAAGGAAAGTTTTCGATGGAAAAAAAAACTATGGGTGAGTTAACTGAATCTCCCGCCCATGCATGGCCGAGGGTTTGTCCAAATACCTAGCTCCTTCTAGCTTATAAAATAAGGGGTAGGAGTACCATTTGGAAGGAGGAAGACTATATCAAAGAAACTCTACCCATTTATGTATTCCATTGTCCCAACCCTTTAGCCTTTCCTAATGACAAAGGATATTTAAATAAAGCAGTTGAAGGACAGAAGAAGAGGAGCCCAGGATCAGGTTCAAGGAGCAGTGGATGGTCTTAGCTTTTGTAAGTTGACCCATTTTAAGTAATAAAGAGAATTCTTTTCCTGTCCCAATTCATGAATTGGCGACCATACTGGGGACTAACTCTGTAGGATTCCTGGAATTTTATTTAGTTTTTGGGTAGTTTAAAGACTAGTCTAGTTTTCCATACCAGCTTTCCCTGAATTTTGCTTGACTATGTTTTTCGAGACACACAGAGGTACACACGGCTTGCACAAGGCCTGTACATGTGTAGCCATGCCCTATCCTCTTACAACCCACATGTGAACGCTAGCTATAGAGGTAGCAGTAGCATGTAGGAGTTCAGAGAACCTCAGAGGCCGTCCTCCCCTTCCCTGTCAGAATCACATATTCTTAAGGGGTTTTCCATAATTCCGTCGTAGTCTTGTTTGCTAACAGTCCTATCTCAGATTGATTTTTCCTTATTATTTTTTTGCATTATTTTTTTTTCTGTTAGAAAGAGTATCCAAGCCTTCAAGGGATCCTGGTTATCAATATCAGTGGTCTCTTCCTGGTTTGGTCTGTCTATTTTCATTTTTTCTTAGACTTTAGATATACACGCGGCCTGTACAAGGTCATCTCGCGTGTACACACCCTCTGTCTCTGTTCAGCGCGCGTTCGCATGCGTGTTGTTTGAGTAATAGTCGCGTGCTTGTACAGGCTACTTTTTTTTAAGGGTGAGGTAGTCATCCTCTCCTTTGATAAGAAGTATTCCTCTTAGGTGTTTGAATCTCTGTTTGAACAGTCAGTAGGTTAGGATCATTTTTACCCTTAGCTTGCTTTTTCTCATTTAAAACGTTGTCAGAATTTTTTTTTTCTTTTACGGTTTTTAGACAAGTGTGAGAGTCTTTGTGTTTACAATTGCTATTGTGTGATTTTTTAATCTGATTCTTTACGATCTGTTCTTTAAGCCATAATTTTTTTTCTTGGTTTTTTGCTTGTCGGTATTTTCCCTTTCTTGCTTTACTAGCACTTAAATAAATAAAAAATCTCTTTTCATTTTCTTCTTTGGTTGAAGAGTGTGTTTCCGCATCTTTAGTTAGGGAAAAGTCTTTTATTTCATAAGTTTTTGCAGTTCACCTAGATCATAATTATCTCGTATTCAAGTGAAATTCCTTTGAGTTTGTTGTCCAAAATCTTAGAAAAGTTAAAAAATCTTTCTTTTGAAAAGTTGTTGAAATTTTGCATTCAGTAAAAGTTTTGTTTCCAGCTTTTTTATTCATTTTTTTCTTTCGTCTTTTACACATCATTAGTTTCACCTTCATACCCCTTGACGTAAGACAAATCCATAAAATTAACGCTAAATTTAAAATCTACTAGACTTTTATTTTTGTAGGGTTCACAAACTAGTTCAGGACTAGGGCCTTGGATTAGGTTGGAGAGGAAACTCTTCAAGGCCATTTAAAATCAAACATTGGAGTCTAAGATAGGGAGTTTCTAAGTCCAGTTTCATGGAATTTATCCGGGACCCCCCTCTAACACAGGGGATAAACACGAGGTCGCAGTGCGGAAAGGTAGTGGAGATAACCCCTCCAAGGCCGGACCAATCGTAGTGGAGAACACATATAGAGGGCTTGTTTTGGGATTTTGTCGTTTGCATTTGCCACGGGTCTTCGTGGGTCTCAAATATGTTCGAGGTCCTCATTTGTCTTTCAGACCATTTTCTCTCGATACCCTTGACAGGTTTCGGGCTCGATACCCTACTCATTGTGGTCTACCCGACTTTCGACTGTACCGGCCTGGTGACTGTTCGCGTGCTGGCAACCTAGTTGCCAATCTTTGTTAGGGACATACATAGGTGATTGTGGTGGTATACCACGATACCTAGGAAAGACATCGGGCCACGCTTTGCAAAGTATACCCAGAGGGTGCTTCCGTGTTCAAGTTTCACTTGCACCGGTAAGTTGCTCTAGTGTTGGCTGTTGTAACTGTTCTTCCAATTAATCTAGTGTTTGCTTGTCTTATCTTATAGGGACCTTTTTCTTAGTGTGTGTTACTTTTGAGCATTTAGAATACCTTAGAGTGTCTTGGATATTCTCACACAGTGGAGGATCCCGAGCTCTGCCGATCATGAAGGCTTCTTGGCCTACCACCGGTTACACTGGAGCCACCCCCGCCACCATTAAGGCAGAAGCTAGACCAACAAGGGTCTTTTGAAGTGACCGGGTTACAAACCATTGTGCCCAAACAACCCCTAGAGGAATCGACCATTTTGAACCTTGAAGCAACCGCTCTTGGCTTAGTTGAAACCTCAACCATTGATCTCTTGGCACCTTTTATTGTACCAATTCAATTTCACGAGCACCAGACAGTGTCACACACAACAATGGAAACAAAAGTTGTTACTTCTTCTGGGAATTCTTCAGTTCCCACCACGGTTGTCACCACAGGAGAGTCATCTCCTAACCTACCGTCGTTGGTCTGAGCCGCCATGGTCTTGACCGCAACTACTTCGCACAATGGTCTGAACCCGTCTTTGGTGGTAGCCATAACCCCTTTCACACCTAGTGCGATAGGCCCTCCGTTCTCATACAATATGCCTAGTTCGGGTACAAGTCCTATATTGTCCTACTCCAGTTTACAGATTTTGGGTCTGGGGGCAGGGAGCTCTAGCGCTCCTCTGCAAGGTCACATGGGGGGCACTCCTGTCCCTTTTAACACTTTTCCTTATGCAGGAGGTCATATCCCTCCTTCATCCCCTTCACTCGATGGTTCGCATCCGCAATCCACTAGGAAACCTACACACAATAGTTTATTTGGAGCGGGAATTCAAGGACCACCTTTGCATAGTATGTCGGTAGGTTCAACACCGTTTTCTTGGAACAAAACATTTGGTAACAACACCTTCTCGTCAGCCGCTTTCCTGACTGGGGGCAACCCCATTTTTGGACAATATAATACTGGGAAAGGTACTATTCCTGCACAGGGGGAAAACTTAGCAGGACCTTGGAATTCAGGGCAAGGATTCGTTCCCTCCTCCAGAATGTCAATCTGGGGTAATTCTTTCCACAATCAATGGAACCCCGAAAAACCTACTATGCCTATCCCTACGGGACCGACATGTGGTAATCCTTCCCAAAGTCCTTCGAACACAATGCATGCCCAACAATCTATGTCCTATTTGGGAAATCAGTCGATGATGTCTCCACATATGAAAAATCCTTACACTGGCTAGGTCCATGGTTTTTACCAGAATCCGGGCCAGTAGCCAAACTTTTCCTGGCAACCTGGTGCTAGTCAAACTTCAGGACCCTTTTTCCCAGGTTATCAGTGGCAACCCAAACTACCTTTCCTGGTGACTTTACACTTTCCAGATTTGACGAGGTTGTTGAATGACCCCATTTGTCACGATCCATGTTGGACTCCTATGTCGACGAAGTTGCCTTCAGACATTCCAAAGTTCAAAGCCAAGCCTAATGAAGATCCAGGAGATCATGTGACTACCTTCCATCTTTGGTGCTCATCTAACTCATTGAAATATGACTCCGTACAGTTGCGATTTTTTCAACGTACTCTCATTGGGAGTGCTGCGAAATGGTACATTGAGCTCGATCACTCAAGATACTCTTCTTTTGGTGAATTGGTGATGGATTTCCTTAACCATTTCCAGTTACCTATGAGATACGATTTTGGCACAGAGTTGCTCACTAATTTCGAGCAGACAACAGCGGACCATATCTCTGATCACATCTGAGAATGGAGACACCAGAAGAGTTAAATCAAAGTACTAGTCCCACCAACATTCCTGCTTGAGTGGTTTCATAAGTTTTTGGTCCCGTAGTTATCCAAAGACATCGCGACATCCAGAGTTTTCTCTGAAGAAGACACCATCATGAGGGCTCAACAATTTGAGCTCATTTATTCTCAGTCTGGTTTATTATACATCTTTCCATATGCGCCACGTTCAATACTAGATAAAACTAGAGAGAGAGTTGGACCGCATGCCGATGGTATCGTCAGTTCAGCAAAAACTAAGCCCGCTGAGCAATTGAAAAAGTAGTTGCAGCAGTTATCCATACAACACACAGTGGCCAGCCAAACTACTGCTTTGGCTGCTCCCCCTACCCAAATGTCGGAAGTACACATAGTGCAGTCGACTAACCCAAAGGCCACCCAGTAGTCTAAAGGGAAGAAAAAACAACGAAATAAGGGTAAGGGGGATAAAAAACCCAACAATAATGCTGGTGGGGACAACAATGAAAAATGGAAGCTGAGGTATCCATGCAACTTGTGTGCAGAAGACCACCCAACCCATCTATGTCCTCAGCTTGCAGAGGCCCAAAAATTTGTCACACAACAACAACAGGCGGTGTTGACAAACCCATTTCAGCATGGGAATATCTAACTCAAGCTTCTGCAAGTACGGAAGGGGGCAGCCAAGAAAACTGCCCGCCTCCAAACAACCCCTCATCCGTGAACGTATATATGGTTAGGGGTGATGCTTTCATATCGACTAGAGCACACGATTATAGTAAACCAAGAAATTTTGAGAAGGGTAAAGAGGAAGACCTCCCATCTCTTCCTCTACATATTGAGAAGACGTTGGGAGAAACAATGACAGGCATTCCAAAAGGTGAATTTAAAAAAGATTCTCATAACCCAAACGCAAGGGCCACCGAGAAATACTTTGCGGTGGAAGATTTATCACAAACCCCTTGTGCGATGTCTGCTTTGGAGGTCCTCCAAAGTTTCCCTTCTCAGAGAAAAGCCTTGTTAACTACTTTGGGCTCTACTAAGACTTGTAATCTAGGTACCATCATGTTAGATACAACCGACTTAAAACCTTGTTTGCCTTACCATGTAGCATTTCAGATAGTAGTGGCTTACCCCACGAAAACTTTTACATGGAATATCTTCCACACAGTGGTCGACGAGGGCACCTCGACATGCGTTATGTCGTTGGCATGTTGGAAGGCCATTGGCCAACCCGTTTTTTCTCCATCACCTACTCTCCTCACTTCTTTCGACGATCGTTCATTTCGACCACATGGCATCATTCCTTCCTTCCCTGTGCATTTAGGAGGGAAGACCGTGTGTTGAAGTAGAGGTATTCGATGCTCCCATCGACTATAACCTATTGTTAGGATGGATTTGGACTTATTCTATGCAACTTGTGGTTGCTACAGTTTTCTGGGTCTTGTTGTTTCCACACGAGGGCCAGATAGTGACCATCGATCAATTGTCTTTCTCCAGACCTGACCCAACTTTGGGGGCATCTATGGTCCCGATGATTGATAATCCTCAACCAGGTGTCGTCAACATAGGATTTGGTTTGTGCCCATCCTTGATGGGTAGCTTCAATTACCCACCTCCTCAAGGCGATATCAAATTTATATCTAATCACCATAAGGTTGAGATTTTTCAAGTTTTGTCGTTCCGCACGACTTACTTTGAGGATCCATGGATTCTTCCTTCCCCATCAGCCACAATGGATGAGACAGGGCACCCAGGCATGTCCATGCCCTTGTCTTTCGCTGAAGTAGCGTACTCTTTTTTCCAGAAAGCTTCAACTAACACTGATCTGACTCCTGCACAAGAGTTAGACCCACTTCTAGAGCCTATTTGGGCTCAGGGTTATCTCGCTAACATCGATTCATTATACTTAGTCCTACCTTCATATGAAGCAGTAATCGAAGAAATGACTAGTTTGGAAAAACCTTGGGAATATCTTCATCATAGATCATATTTTCTCCCAGAGTTAAGTCGAATCGAGGTAGGAGAATTCACCGTGACCATGACGGGAGATCAACCGTGTCCTATTAATCTCTTAGATACACATGAAATTTATGTTGAGGGAAATATGGCAACTATCGCTGAAACTATACCAATCAACATCTCCTAAAACCCTGGCATTATGGAGAACATCTTCATCGGAGTAGATTGCTCCCCTGAAGAGATTCAAATCTACATGAATCTTTTCAAAGAATTTTGAAAAGTTTTTGCCTGGTCTTATGAGGAAATTCCAGGTATCGATCCAAAAATAGTTGAACATGAAATCACAATGTATCCTGATGCCAAGCCTATTCGACAGATGGTTCGTCCAGTTGATCCCAAGAAAGAAGAAACCATCAAGATTGAGGTTGAGAAATTGCTAAAGGCAAATTTTATCTACCCTATCCATTTGACTCAATGGGTGTCAAATCCTGTGCCAGTCAATAAAAAACATGGCACGATTTTTGTATGTACCGATTTCTGTGATTTGAACAAGGCATGTCCCAAAGATAATTTTCTAACACCATTCTTTGACCATATCATTGATGAATGTGTTGGTTGCGAAGCCTTTTCTTTCATGGATGGTTTTTCGGGATATAATAAAATTAAAATCAAACCCAAGGACCAACACAAAACGACATTCATTTGTCCGTGGGGTATATTCGCATATTGTAAGACGCCCTTTGGTCTTAAAAATGATGGAGCCACTTTCCAGCGGGCCATGTCTTTTTCCTTTCACGATCTAAAGCATATAGTCGAGGCCTATCTAGATGAGTTAGCATCACGATCTCACAAGAGAATGGATCATCCCACACACCTTAGACTTATCTTCAAACGTTGTCGCTACTTTTGGATTCACTTAAATCCAAACAAGTGCAACTTCTGCATAACGTCAGGATATTTATTAGGTTTCATCGTGTCAACAACAGGGTTCATGGTCGATCCTCTCAAGGTGGAGGAAATAATCCAGTTGCCCCCCCCACACACAGTTCTTCAACTTCAGAGTCTACAAGGCAAGGCAAAATTTTTACGACGCTTCATCGCCAACTATGCCGAAATCACCAAGGGATTTATGCGACTACTGAAGAAAGATGTTCCTTTTTACTGGGATGAAGCCGCTCAACACTCTTTTGACGCATTAAAACACGCCCTCACAACTGTGCCTCTCCTACGACCACCTAACTATAACAAAGATTTATTATTATATCTGGTTGTCGTAGAGTCAACTATTGGCATGGTTTTAGTTTAGGAAGATGATTTGTTCTTAGAATACATGATCTATTATATGAGTTGAGGCCTCATAGGACAGGAACTTAATTATTCTCATATCGAAAAATTTGTGTTGGCAGCAGTTCATGCTATTCAACGGTTCTGTCATTATGTTTTGTTTCACAATACCACCGTCATTGCTTTCGTGAATCCATTCCAGTACATGTTGACACGACGGGTTATAGGCGGAAAAATCAGTATATGGATAGTCATCCTCCAGAAATTTGACTTAGACTTCATTTCAGCAAAGTCCAAAAAGTCATTGGTCTTCGCAGAGCTTATTTCAGAACTTCCGGTTGAGTCAGGTGACATTGTGCCTGAAGAATCGCCTATCCAGGTGTTATCACTCCAAGAAACTCCTTAGGGTTGTAAACTAAGGATGCTTGGTAACTTAGAAATTATGTGTAGATATTCTTGGGACAATGGATTATTTAATGATCAATGTAATAAACAACTCATTTAATGATCAATGTAATTATGTGTAGATATTCTTGGGACAATGGATTATTTAATGATTTTTTTAGCATGTGGTTCTCAAAATTCTCTCGAATCTCTGATGCAGAGTTCTTTGTAAGCAAGTTGTTATCCCCTTGATACTATGGAACTTCTTTATAACCTGTGAAAAATGACTTGCTCCGTCCTTAGCTTCCAAAAATGCTTTTTCTGCTCTCACTAGCTAACTCGCCTTCTGATTCATTGGTTAGCTAGTGAAAGCGTTGCCTTTCACCAGCTAACTGGTTGTAAAATTACGTTGTGCGCTGGTGAAAGCTCTGCCTTAGCCCAAAATGAACTTTCACCTCCAAAACTGCGATTTCAACAAAAAATCAATGTGTCTTTGCTTTATCCCCTTGCATGTTCACAACAACTTGAGCAATCACTTGCAAATCTGGGTGTGATTTTTGCTTTTGCTTCAATTTTCTGATTTTCCTTTTAAGGCGCTTTACTAGCCACCATAGACTGTTGTAGTCTTTGGTGATCTTCTATTTTCTCTTCTTTTCCTTGACACTTTCATGAGCCAGCTTTTCAAATGCAGCATTGGTTTCTGCAAAATTATCAGACAGCTTCTTGTATCTTTCTTTTATAACCCTCTCTAAGACCTCCTACTGAGCGATCACTTCTTTGAGATGCTTGATTTTCTGTGTTTTCTTCGACTTAGTGCTCTTTGATGTTTCCCCTTCCTCGGTGTGAGTAAAGGTCTCATAATTCTGTGCAAACTCAATTGAATGTTCAGGACTCTTGATGACATGGCTCTCATCTTCTTGCTCTGGTTCTGAGTCTGTATATGGCAAGTTTAAGATGTGTGTTCTCCTTTCTGTAGGCTGATCTGTAGTAGTCTCAAAATTCAATTTTTTCTTTGACCTGTGGGATTTCACACCAGAGATTTTATCTTCTGGAGGTCCTGGAAGGGTTCTCCTCTTCCTTGAGCTGCTTTGAGGAGTCAATTGCTTCTTTCCAGCTTTCCTCTGTTCATTCACGGCCTGAGTTTGAGTTTCAAAGCCCTCCCAAAAAAGAAAATGTTGCCAGGTCCTTCCCTTCTGTCTTAGATCCTCCAGAATGATTAATTTAAAAAGGCCAAAGTGGCACAGAGTGTTCTTCATGCTTAGGGGTTCAGCTCTAATCTTTTTACAGACCTTAGTTAAGCTCTTGTGCAAGAAGAAGGGTAGATTTAGGAGAGTTTTACCTGTGAAATGGTCTAAGAGATTGAAGTGATACAACATTAGTTTGTCATACCTGCCTTCTGAAGTTATGTAGAGTTGGATGCCCTTAAACAAATCCTGTCACTCCTCTTCTAAATGGGAAATTGGCATGCTCTTCTTCCATGCATTGTGTTTGAATTATTCCTTCAAATATGATTTGAAATTTAAGTTTTTGGTGGCAGTCGTTTTGAACCAACTCTGGCCCGATCTTGGTAAGCTGGTTGTTGTAGTGATGGCATCTTCATCCACAATGATCTCCAAGGACCCAACACAGGCCTTATTCCCATCAAACATTTTAGCAAACGCTTCTGTTGTTGATTGATGACAGTCATTCTATAACCTTTCAACAAATTTGACACAACCTGCGTTTGAGAAGTGTTTCTGCACTTCTGGATGCGTCTGTAGGAACGATAGACTATCCAACTCTTTTCTCAGTAAAGAACCACTGCGTCTCCTCTCCATATGCAACTCAAAATCCCAAACGATTCTGCACACACAACATAACAAACTGCTATTCAGGCCGAGGTCTTGCGCTGGTGAAAGCACTCGGCTCTGTCTTTCAACATTAGAAACTTAGCACACATTTGTGAGTGATGCATGTTGGGGAAGCGATGAGCCGATTTGATGTTGTCAGCCAGGTAGTACAACTCCTATACCTGCGATAATGGATTCAAATTCACCATTTTCGACACCATGATTGTGAAGCATGCGTTACTGAACAAGATCCTCTTTGTAATCCGATTTAGACGTGCAAACCCCAGTCTCCATCATTATCCACTTTCACCAGCGCATCCTTCTTGATTGCATGACGTGGGTTGATCGTATCATCATTTGATTTTTAAAACATGGATAAAATGCACATGATTCCCGCTTTCACCAGCTAATGGCTCGTGAGAAGCGCTCCTCGGTTGTTGAAAATCGTCGCTTTCACCAGCGCACAACCCGTGAGAAGCGCTCCTTAGTTGTTGAAACTCACCACTTTCACTAGCTAACCATCACCTTTAAACACATGTTAGTTGTTGAAATAATTTTATGAAAATTTTAAAGAGAAGACCTTTATGGGTCGTCTTATTTCTAAGACAAAAATCAAAACCTAAGTCTTACTACTAGAAAAACTCAAAACCAAATTTGAGAACGCTACCAATAGCCATGCTATCAACCACAAAATGAAACCATAGTGATGGGTTCATTTTGGGAGCTAACATTTGGCTCCAACTGGGATGGGCATCTCCCTGTGAGGTGACCAAGAACCTAGCTAGACTCAGTAGCCTTTATTGCAAAATTAAAAAGAAATCTAAAAAATAGTTTTGTTGGTACCATTGGGCATGGAGTTATTCAAGTGACAGAAACAAAGAAAACAGAACTGAAAAAGAATATGTACAAGTAGAACAGGGATTTTAAGAAAATCCTTAAGAAAAATAGGTCTTCAGAAAGCGCCCGTTGAAAGGGCCACCTGCTACTTCCTCGCCTGAAAGATTTTGGAGAACAAAGGTATTGTTCTGCTG
>JZKD02S1186865.1:409609-427681 GCA_000966675.3 Picea glauca | reverse complement strand
AGGGATTATGATTAATAAATTCATTCTTTAATTAATTAATTCAGTAGTGCTCAAGATTTTACAAGGTTAAAATTCATTCAAAGTTTTCTAGGTCACCTAGATTCATTGACTCAAATTTTAATTCTGTGGTGTGCCTTTCAAGATGCACTTTGTGCTCCAAGGGTTCCACTCGCCTTTGACTCAATTTTTTAGTTTTCAAGCCCTTTGAGTCAACACTCCATTCAGGCGACCTTGTGAGAGACTAAGGGATTCTAAGGAATAAGGAACCTTCCTTATTGAGCACCCCTTAGAAATATTTGTGAGAAGTTGTCTCATTATGTCCTCATGGTATAGCGGATATATCGAACTGGGTAATCGTTAACCTACAAATCGATCCACGATGTGAGTGCTAGTAGGATGTGACAGGGATGCTGCCACACCTCTCCCTCAATATTTGGTTTCTATACATGGCCCCTTTACTCCTTATGTGCTTCATATTAGCAAGAAATATTTAGCCTAAATCCATCAATGAAACACTGTCAATGATCCATAAACAACATCATAATATAATCGATCATATGTCACATATGCATAAATGAAATACTCAAACCAATATAATCCACTCCTTGACTCAATCTGGAGTCCAAGGAGGTCCATTGATGTCATTGACATCCTCAATCTATCAAGTGTTCTTCACACTCATGGGAAACTCGTCAATAACATCTGTCAATACATAGATATCAAAACAACATAAATTATAATACATCAACATCATCATAAGAATCCATAAGCGAAACATACAACCATATACTAAAACCGGATCACTTGCACGCAACTGTCCTCAAAGAATAAGTCAATAACATGTTCTCGCAAGAGCGAGATATTACATACACCCCCTCTTGTTTTAAACTTCGTCCTGAAGTAGTACAATATATAAATGCAATAAATAAAGCATCTGACAAGATTTATATGTCTAACTATCAACTAAATATGGAAATTTTTGGCACATATCATATGCATCCTCCCAGGTAGCTGAGTGTGGACTATAATTGTCCCACTGGAACTTGACCTGATTGACTGTTTGACACCATAGTTGTCAAATGTGATGATCTAGAATGTGGATTGGCTCTGTTGTGAGTACACCCTCATCTGACACCTACAAGGAAATCATGTTAATCACATGTGTAGGATCACTAACATAATGTCTCAAAACAAATACATGAAAAACATCATGTATACGCCTCAAATAATCATGCAAGGCTAGTCGATAGGCCACGAGCCCTTTCTTTTCCACAACTTCGAAAGGTCCCATAAACGTAGGAGATATTTTAGCACTCTTTTCCAACTTAATCGATCTCTTTTGCAGTTTCACCCACAAGAAAACTCGATCATCAACTTCATAATTATGGTCAACACGATGTGCATCGACATAACTCTTCTACTAATCTTGTTCTTATTTAATCCTTTGTCTTATCATTTTCATTTGTTCTTCCATTTCTTGGTTTGATTTTGGTCCTACTAGGACCCTATGCTCAATTCAATCCCATCTCAAAGGCATCTGACTCGCCCATAAAGAAACTCAAATGGTGCCATCTTAATGGTACTTTGACAGTTGTTGTTGTACGCAAACTCTATTAGTGGCAAGAACTATTCCCAATGCTTATGTTGGTCCATCACGTACATATGAAACATATCTTCCAAGATTTGGTTCATTCTTTCTATCTGTCCATCTGTCTCAGGGTGATATATTGTGCTAAATTTTTGTTGTGTCTCCAAGGCCTCTTGGAAACCGATCCAAAAATTTCCTATAAACACTAATCCTCTATCGGATATGATCCTTTTAGTCACTCCATGTAATCTCACAATCTCACTGATAAAAACTCTAGCTATGTCTAGCACCTGATACGTTCTGTGCATAGGAATAAAATGTGCACTCTTCATCAGAGTGTCAACTACCACGAAAATCAAGTAGTGCTTTCTTTCCGTCAGTGGAAATCCCACAATAAATTGCATCGAAATGACCTCCCATTTCAATTCCAGGATAGATTGTGGTTGTAGTAATCCTACCAGATGTCTATGTTCATCCTTCACTTGCTGACATTATAGACACCTCGCCGCGTAGCTAACTATGTCCTCCTTCATTACTTTCCAAATGAATAAAGGCTGAAGGTCCACCCTCATCTTCATGACTCCTATATGAGACATGTACACTGCTCTATGAGCTTCACTTAAGATCAAACTTCTCAATTCGTCATTAGGCGATACGTAAATCTAGTTATTGTACCTCATCAATCTGTCGTTTTCCAATGCATATCCTTCAAACTTTGGTACCAACATGGTTTTTGTCTGATATTTTCCTTAACCTCTTTATCTAAGTCATCATCACACTGTATAGTTAGAATCTTTTCTCGAAGATTCATCTGAAGAGGTATCACCGAAAATATGCATGGTCTCTGTGTCAACGCATCTGCCACTCTGTTCACTATTCATTTTATGTAAGTAATCTCAAAATCCTCTAGCTCCCAGCTCGCCTCACAAGGTAGAGCCACCACTCTCTCTCAATTAGGGTATCCCAACTCTCACAAGAAAAACCCATTAACATTTATGTAGCATAACCTTACCCATAACCAGTCATCATCCATCTCTCAACTCAACCATTTGTTTTATAAAAATTTCCCACACTTGCACAATTAATTCACATTTTAATTAAAATAATTTAGAATTATCTCCCCCATACACTTTTCACCCTTTCCCCAATTTGCACAATTAAATCCACATTTTATTTTAATAAAAACTAATTTTACTCGCCCATCCTAAAAACGCTCCTTAAATCACTCCTAGTTTCCTCTTTATTCCCTTTATTTCCAATTAATGACTGACACCTTTCTAAAACTGAGTTGAGTTAAAATAGGAATCTTCTCCTAGTTAGACTAGTGTTAACTAGACTCTAGATTCCTTTTTATGCATATCCATTCCTTTAGCTTTATTCCATTCTTACCTTAAATTCCAATTTGGTAATTACTTGCACATATGTGTATTAAATCAATCTTTAGATTTATTTTGTTTACCTTGAATTCTTAAATTGATTTACTTCATCCCCTCATATTTAATTTATAAATTTATTTTTTAGTCTTCTTACTAACTTAGACTTAGGATTAATTAAGTTTTTAATTGCAAAGGCTTAGAATCTTATATGGATTATGATTAATAAATTCATTCTTTAATTAATTAATTAATTAATTAATTTGGTAGTGCTCAAGATTTTACAAGGTTAACATTCGTTCAACGTTTTCTAGGACACCTAGATTCATTGACTCAAACTTTAATTCCGTGATGTTCCCTTCAATACGCACTTCATTCTCCAAGGGTGCCACTCACCTTTGATTCAATTTTTAATTATGCGACGTGCCCTTCAAGATGCACATCATGCTCCAAGGGTGCCACTCACCTTTGACTGGTTCTGGAGTTTGTCCAACCCTTGGAATCAACACTTCATTCAGGCGACCTTGTGAGATACTAAGGGATTCTAAGGAATAAGGACCATGCCTTATTGTGCACCCCTTAGAAATATTCATGAGCAACTATCTCAGTCTTCCCTCATGGCATCATGGATCTCTTGAACTAGGAAATCGTTAACCTACAATTCGATCCATTGTGTGAGTGATAGTAGGCTGTGACAGGGATGCTGCCACACCTCTCCCTCAATACATGGTTTCTGTGCATGGCCCCTTTACTCCTTTTGTGATTCATATTAGCAAGCAATCGTTAGCCTGCATCCAACAAAGAAACATTGTCAATGATTCATAAACAACATCATAATATAATCGATCATATGTCACATATGCATAAATGAAATACTCAAACCAATACAATCCACTCCCTCACTCAATCCAGAGTCCAAGGAAGTCCATTGATGCCATCGACATCCTCAATCTGTCAAGTGTCCTATACACTTAGGGGAAACTAGTCTATAACATCTGTCAATACATAGATATCAAAACAACATAAATCATAATCCATCAACATCATCATAAGAATCCATAAGATAAACAAACAACCATATAATAAAATTGGATCACTTGCATGTAAGTGTCCTCAAAGAATAAGTCAATAACATGTGCTCGCAAGAGCGGGATGTTACATACACCCCCTCTTCTTTTAAAATTCATCTCGAAGTTGTACATTATATAAATGCAGTAAATAAAGTATGTGACAAGATCTATATATCTAACTATCAAATAAATATGGAAGTTGTTGGAGCATATCATATGCATCCTCCCAGGTAGCCGAGTGTGGAATATAATTGTCCCACTGAACCTTGACCTAATAGACTATTCGACACCGTATATGTTGAATGCGATGGTCCAGAATGTGGATTGGCTCCGCCATGAGTGCACCCTCATTGGACACCTGCAAGGAACTCATGTCAATCACATCTGTAGGATCAATAAAATAATGTCTCAAAACAGATACATTAAAAACATCATGCATACACCTCAAAGAATCAGGCAAGGCTAGTCAATAGGCCATGAGCCCTTTCTTTTCCACAACTTCGAAATGTCCCACAAACCTAGGAGAGAGTTTAACACCCTTTGCCAACTTAATAAATCTATTGTGTGGTTTCACCTGCAAAAAAACTCGATCGCCAACTTCATAATTACTATCGACGCGATGCACATCGACATAACTCTTCTACCGATATTGTGCTTCTTTAATCATTTGTCTTATCTTTTGCATTTGTTTTTCCATTTCTTGGATCCCTTATGGTCCTACTAGGACACTATCCTCAATTCGATCCCATCTCAAAGGTGTCTAACATGGTATCCCATAAAGAAACGCAAATGGTGCCATCTTAATGGTACTTTGATAGTTGTTGTTCTACGCAAACTCTACCAGTGGAAATAACTCTTACCAATTCTTTTGTTGGTCCATCACATACATATGCAACATATATTACAAGATTTGGTTTGTTCTTTCTGTCTTCTTGTCTGTCTCAGGGTGATATGTTGTGCTAAAGTTCAATTGTGTCCCCAAGGCCTCTTGGAAACTGGTCGAACAATGTCCTATAAATAATGATCCTCTATCGGATATGATCCTTTTAGGTATGCCATGTAATATCACAATATCATTGATAAAAACTCTATCTATGTCTAGCGCCTGATATGTCATGCGCATAGGAATAAAATGTGCACTCTTTGTCAAAGTGTCAACTACCATGAAAATCAAGTCGTGCCTCCTTGCCATCAACGACAATCCCACAATAAATTCCATTGAAATGACCTCCCATTCTGATTCTAGAATAGTGTGTGGTTGTAGTAATCATGTCGGATGTCTATGTTCAGCCTTCACTTTCTGACATTATAGACACCTCGCCACATAGCTAACTATGTTTGCCTTCATTCCTTTCCAGAATAATAAGGGATTAAGGTATTCTCTCATCTTCATGACTCCTAGATGAGCCATGCACACTGCTTTATGAGATTCGCTTAATATCAAACTTCTCAATTCATCTTTAGGTAGTACGTAAATCCAGTTATTATACCTCATCAATCTGTCGTTTTCCAATGCATATCCTTAAAAAATTGGTGCCAACATGGTTTCTTGTCAGATATTTTCCTTAACCTCTTTATACTAGTCGTCACCGCACTGTATAGTTAGAATCTTTTCTCGAAGATTCTTATGAAGAGGTATCACTAAAAATATGTGCGGTCTCCAAATCAACACATCTTCCACTCTTTTCACTGTTCCTTTTATGTAAGTAATCTCAAAATCATATTTTCTAAGCAGTTTTGACCAACTCCTTTGTCGCACGTTCAAGTCACTTTGTGTAAAAATGTGTCGTAAACCACAGTGGTCTGTTTTTAGCTCAAATTTGTGTCCAATTAGGTAGTGTCTCCACACTCTTAGGGCATACACAATGGACAATAACTCCAAATCATGTGTCTCTTAGTTCTCCTCATGCTTTCTTAATTTCATTGAGATGTAAGTGATCACTCGACTCTCTTACATCAAGACTCTGCCTAATCATTCCTTGGATGCATATGTGCATACCAAGAAGTCCTCATCCATGTCGGGGACTTTTCATATTGACGTTGTTTTCAAAATCCCCTTGATCCTTTGAAATTCTTCTGTGCATTTATCGGTCCATACAAAATTATTGTTTTTGTTCTGCATTTCCGTGATCGGATTTTCTATCTTTGAAAAACCTTTGACGAACCTTTGGTAATATCCTACTAAACCCATAAATTTGCATACTTCTGGTACGTTCATCGGTGTAGGAAATTCTATAATATCCTCTACCTTCAAT
This sequence comes from Picea glauca, assembly GCA_000966675.3. Taxonomy (NCBI): domain Eukaryota; kingdom Viridiplantae; phylum Streptophyta; class Pinopsida; order Pinales; family Pinaceae; genus Picea; species Picea glauca. Next base: position 421,395 of record JZKD02S1186865.1, on the reverse strand, counting down.
GGATCCACAGTGATACCTTCACCGGAGATAATGTTCCCTAAATAATGAATCCTCGATTGATAAAAAGAGCATTTCGACAGTTTCACGTATAATTTGTTTTCTCTCAAACGTTGTAGTACCAAATGCAAATGTTCATCATGTTCTTCTGTCATCTGAGAATATATAAATATGTCATCAATGAATACTTGAAAAAACTTATCCATTTATTCTCGGAACACCCCATTCATCAAGCTCATGAATACTCCCAAGGTGTTTGTCAGTCCAAATGGTAAAATAGTAAACTCGTAATGCATGAACCTCGTCTTGAATGTGGTCTTAGGAATGTCCTCCTCTTTGATTCGCAACTGGTGATATCCTGATCTCAATTCAAACTTTGAAAACATTGTTACACCTTTCATTTGATCAAACAAATCGTTCATTCTTGGCAACGGATATTGGTTGTTGATTGTTGCCTTGTTCAATTGATGGTAGTGAATACAAAGTCTCTATGACCCATCCTTCTTTCGTATGAAAATAATAGGTGCACCCCAAGGTGACACACTTGGATGTATAATTCCCAGGTCCAACAACTCCTTTAGTTGCATTTTCAACTCCTGTAACTCAGACATTTGTTGACGTCGAGAAACTAGAGAGTCTCCAACATCAACATTTTCAACCTCGCATGGGGCTAGGTGAGAAGAAGCGGGAATATCACCCTAGGATTTAAGCCTCGAGCAAGAAAGTGCACTGAACTCTAGGCCAATTTTACCCTAACCTATAGTCAAAGCATGGATTCCTTTGCCTTATAATTTAACCTTTTAACAATATTTATTTTTTTATGCGATTTTTTTATTTTTATGCTATTTACAATTTTAATTACTTCTATGTGTATTTTATACATTTGTAGTGACAAAATTGAATTTAATAAAGGAAATGCACAAAAAATAGAAAGGCAATGCTTTTGTTTTTATTTTAGAAAAAAGAAAAATAAATAAAGCAAATTTAACTAAAAGCTAAAGAAGCTAATAAACTATGTTAGTTTTAAGGTAACTCAATAAAAGAAAAAGTTATTACATAACATTAGTTTGAAGAATATAGATAACATTTTAATGATATAACGTTTTTATATTTTCATTTAGGAGTTAGGATGTAACTAAAACATAATAAAATCAAAATTTTAAAAAGCAAAGTTTATGTACACTAATTAGCCAATAAATAAAACTTTATGAACAATATTGCTTACAAAATAAATACATTTATTTTGTCTTTTTAAGATTTTATCCAACCGTTTTTTTTTTAATTTCTGAAATCAAAGTGTTAAATAAATAAAGAAGAGGAAAACTGAGGATTTTTAAGGAAAAATCAATAAATAGTGGAGAGTGAGAAAGAAATTATTTTCATTAAAAGACTTCTCATACAAGTTCATGATCTTCAAAATCTGCAAGTCTCTGCATATACTAGGGCCAATTATATGGTCTTTATCCCCTCTAGATGCAATGTACAATATAAATACCAAGCATGAAAAAGAAAAAGAAAGTTGATCAAAGAAGGAATGGAGCTATGGTGGCGAATCCTAACTAACTCATCCTCTCTTATCCTCTTTGTTTCTTCGCAAGGCCCCTTGCTACCGATGATTCCATAAATCATTGCTAAAGATGTAAGAAAATAATGAAATGCACAGTCCTTACAACACTCCTAGCATACTACTCTGAAATTTCTGCCAAAAGTTCTCTCTCAAAAAGATTTCTAACATTTTTCTTTCAGAAATTTTTGTCTCCTGAATTATATCTCCTCCCAAAAGGCTATGCGTTGCTTTCTTTTATCTCCCTGAGTAGACTGTTCCTTCAGTTGGTAGTTTCATAACTGCATTTGAACTGTCTAGACAAAATAATTTGTTTAAGAGATTTTATTATCCACTTGTTTCTCCTTCTTTATGTCTTAATAACTCTTATATCCCATTTGATTTTGAACGTGGTGATTTCTTTTGAAATTTCAAATATAGAGTGGACTCGTGATGGTCCCAGGCCAGTTTTTGTTTATCACCATAAGTTCTAGAACTAGGATTTCTTTAGACACTGAGTTTTCTTTCCTTGAAGTGTCTAAATTTGGCTCAGAATGTCCTGCATTAGATTCTTCCTTAGAAAATTTGCTTGAGGTTTCTTCAGGAGATGGATCATTGCACCCAACTGTTGCTTTATGTGCCTCAGTTTTTAGCACCATTATTATGCATATGGTTTCCCCATAGTCCGTCTTTGGTAAACCAAGGACACAACACTCAGCTATGTATGGATGCTTGAGAATATCAACACTTGTGCACTCCAAGATCACAAAGAAGCCATCCTCATCCATCATTGTAGTGTCTCTTGTTCTAAAGTAGCCACCATCTCCGAGAGACTCCTTTGTAACCTGAGGTTGTCTCTAAAATTCCTTGAACATGGAAGAAATTTGAACATAGAGTTCACCTATCCTTGGTTTGTTGCAATTATTTTCATTTTGAGAAACTATTTTAACCTGCACACCAGACAGTGGTTTGCCAATAGTTCCCACCCTTCGATTTCCATGGAGAGGATTTGAAGGTGTCATTTCAAACTTAGTCATCCCATAACGATCAAGAAGTCGGTGCCCTATGATATTTTCCCATTGTGTAAAATCTCAATTTACCTTTTCTTTTGAATATGGAAAAACATATTTTCTTCTCCTTATATTTAGGTTTCATACAATCTCAATAATTCACACCAGTTCCAATCAAATACTGCCTCTTCAATATTTATATTGTCTCTATTTCCTCTGTTATAGTCCATTCCTTCATAACTTCCAAAATATTCGTTTGGATGTTGTAACAACATTTCACGACGATTATAATAGTTTGAGCACAATCAAAAAGAGAAGCCACAATATGATTCCCGATATTCCCACGAGTATGCTTAGTCTTGCAATAAGTACAAGCACCAAGATAGTCCATATCTATTTGAAGAATATCTGCAAGGTTATTTTCCTTATCTTCATAGTCCTTTTACTACATGTTACAGTATATCTAAAAAAAAATGATCGCATCCCTTGTTCATCTTCGATAGATTCATATGGACTTCTCCATTATCCTCGATTAAAGACAATAATATTCATAATAGGGGCATCAAAGGATCTTCCAATAATGTCAGGAACCCAGGTTTTAACACAACTCATACCTTCTGCCAGTTTCATTGTAACAACAACAGAGACACCAAAAATTGTTACATTTAATTGATGTTCCTCTGAATTATCATTGCACCATCCTTAGAAGAAGAGGTGATCAAAGTGGGGTGCCAAGCCAACAAACCAGTGGATGAACCAATTCCTGTTCGCCGAGGACATGGATTGAAACAATATTTTCCCTTTGATTATTTCATCGTCTTCTTTGTCAGTCGTTTCTATGATGCTTCAAATGAAGAAAAAGTCAACAAAACTCACACTTGCTAAAAGGCTAACTTGATCGCCATAAAATTCCATATCAGTTTCTCTTTGCCCATGGCCTTGAGGAAGGCATTGTTTCTTTGTCTTCCTTCTAATATGCATAGATTGTCCCAATTTGATATATTTTTCAAGATGTCTAAAAGAGAACATCATACGATCCCATGTCATCAAAAATAATTTTCATATGGCACCTCATCAAGAGCTTGGTATACATTATCACATTTCCTCAATATGAAACCCATTAAGGTCATAGGTTGCCTTCTAAAATAAGATAATCCATGTGGAAATTATCATTTTAATATGTTTTCTCTTTGTCATTGAATGATGTTAAAGTTATAACTCTAAGAAAAAGGTGGTATAAATTTATGGGACAACTAAAATATTAAATGAAGACACATGATAAAAATCTTGAAAAAGTGATGTATGTTGGGTATAGAATAATAGAGCCTTAATGAAAAGAAAACATGATAATATATTTACTTTTGAAGAATGGACAGGGAGTGGAATAATGGCACAACATTTATGAGGTAATGTGACATGAGGTGTGATATATAATAGTTAAAAAAGTATGGTTCCAGTGTTTTAATCATAGGAATATGGCATGGATTTTAAATACATAACATGACCATAACTGACCTTGAAGACTAGTAATTGAGTCTCTCTTTTACATAGTGAATAAGGCAGGTGCATAGATCAACAATTGTGACATAAAGGTCTTTGGACATGTGTTTCATTGGTGAAATAAGATGACATGAATAATGCAATGAGTGAGTAAAAGGATATGCTTAGTAGTAAGTCAAGCGTTACAATAAATTCATTTACGAACAATGTGCCAATTTTTAACGAGAAAAAGTGAAACTTTGTGCAAGTAGTGTGATTGGAGAGGGAGCTTGGAAACGCTTTGTCGGCTAAGTCCTGTTGACAAAAATTGTCATCAAAAACATTGACATATGATAAGGATATCTTTCTATCAGTTCATTTCCATGTTTCAGGTCAATCGTAAACTCCAATTCTCTTTCGGGTGGCAAACCCAATAACTCTTCTGGAAACACATCAGAAAACTCTCGTACTACTGAAACATCTTCTAATCCTTCCTCCTCACCTTGTTCATTTAGCGCCAATATTGTGTATAAATTGCATCCTTTGAGAATGATCTTCTGCAGTTGTAGGGAAGAAACAAACTTGAAGGACACTCCCTGGTTTCTTCCCACGATCACTCTTCTTTGTCCTTCATCGTCAGTCAAACTAAATCACTTTGTCTTACATTTAAGTATCTCCTCATGCGATTCTAACAAGTCCATGTTGATCACAATGTCATAAGATCCTAAGATCGTGACATACATGTTGGCCTTCGTTACAAAATCTCCCAGGTTAAGGCTAAGATTTGTAACCTTTCCTCCAACCTTCTACTTGGCACCTAAAGCCATTTCCACATAGATAAAATCATCATGTTCGACTACCTTTACCTTAATTATTTTTAGCGTTGCACCATAAATAAATCTCTTTGTAGCACCAGGATCTATCAAAATACTAAAGGTTTGGTCAACGATGGAAACTAACGTCTCGAGCACACTAGACTGGTGCTCAAACTGGTGGTTATTCATCGTTGCATGAATCCTATGGGCCTTTTCCAAATATCCAAAGGTAGTGTGTCCGACTGACTCGACCAATATGGCCATCTCAACCTAAAAATATCATTGGAAATGTGGCTCTCCACATGTCCAACATATGGTCTTCGGCCTAGTACTCTTGGTCCCCGAATTAGAAGTTGCAGGCCTACCAACCTGAAATCCGGGTCTATTCTATTGAACATGCCTAAATTTTGTTATTGTGGGCGAAGTTGTTGTTGATGTTGTGGTCCTCTGTAGGGATTCTTCTACTAAGGAGCCGCTCGTCATGGCGTTGCGAACTTGGATCCTCTAGGTATGTCTCAATACCTTAATGGATGTCTAGCTTGATTATGATGTTGCTGCCCACCAGATGTCTCATGTCCTGTCAGTCTCATAGGAGTCCTGCCCTGACCCCCGATGATCATCTCTTCCTCATATATGAGGGCCTTATGGAATGCATCGCACAACATTTCAGGCAATAGGATCCTCACCTTCACACATATGTTGACATTAAGGATGAACAAAAACTTGTTGACCTTGAGCTTCTTGGTGTTTAGATATGGAGCATATCTAATAAGCTCCATGAATCAAGCCTCATACTCGGGCACCGTATGACCACCCTGTTGTAAGGCATTGAACTCATTGAGCTGGTTCTAAATGAATTCCTCTACCAAATACCTCTCCTAGAACTGCTCCTCAAACAATTCCCATGACACGTATTCGACGACCATGTTCAGTTGTGGTAGGAGATTCTTCAACCATAGAAGGGTGCTCCCCTTCAGCTGAAATACCTCCATGTGGACTTTTAGGTTGGAGGTGTAGTCGTTAAGTTGGAAGCACATTTCCATGTTCTCCAACCATGCCTCGGCGGCTGTGCCATCCGTGGCACTCATGAACTCGAGAAACTTAACATTCTTGAGTTCTCTTTGAATACTACCACTGCCATCTGGAGCACGGTGTGGGCCCTCAGGGGGTATAGGCACCCTAGCCTCATCTCTATCTAGTCAGTTAATCAAGGCCTCTAACATACTCTTAAAGGACCTCATCAACCTAAGAAAATCCCACACAACAATTTGCTCCTATCCAATGACTTTCTCTTCTCCTTGGGGGTTAGAACCCTCTGGCATGTATGCTACTAGAGGCGTCGCACCTCCTCCCCTAGAATCACGTTGTCTGCCTCCACAACATCCTCTAACCATAATTACCTGTAGGGACAAAATTCAATTTAATTAGTGATAAGTTATTAATCAAGTGTTTAATATAGTGGAAGGCATAATGATCCCATGTTGTGGGGTTGAACCTGCTATGATACCATATGTAATGGCCCCTCCATTATGACTAGGAAAAGTGAAGCACAATAGGTAAATTATTATTATTATTTTTAAAAACATTAGGAAATTAACGTCAACACATAATTCATAGCAACGCATAATCAAACAACATCATAATTAAAATTATTACAAGCGACTCATGATTGTAATCAATAATGATGCAACCAACGCATCAACATAAATGATAGCGACACCTGACCAACACATAAACATAAATAGTGATGAAGTTCAACCATGGCAATCAGTTGAAGAAATTTATAAACAATGATAGACAAGATACTGAATATTAAAATGACTACCCACCCAACCTACTATGCAAGGTTAGGACCTCCAAGACACATAAGAAACACTCAATTTGAGGATTCATCCAATTGATTTTGAACACTCAAGGTCTAAGGGCTAGCGATTTTTCCGAGGAACAAGGGGGTGTCTACATCCCATTAACACAATCAAGTCGAAAACCAACTAGCTTAATCAATCAACATCATTATTGTTCATGGAGCAAGAGAATTTAATTACTAAATCAATCATATAATGACATAAGTTAAGGCACAAATGTAATCAACTTTATTTTATTTTCATGGTGCGAAAGAAAACATCTATTTGCTTTCAAGGCACGTGATGAATCAATTACTGAATTCAACAATAAATCAACATTATTTTCAAGGTGCACGCATGATCTAAATAACAAATTAAACGTAAATCAACATCATTCAATGCACACAATTATTCTAATCACTTAGGAAATCATAAATCAACATTATTACAATGTGCATGAGTAATATAAAAGAATAATCATTTATGCATCATCATTAGTCCATAGTGCAAATCAATCTAATTACTTAATCATCAAAATAATACATGGCGCGAGGAAAATCAATCGCTCAATCATTTACTCATTAACATTTTTAGTGTCATAAGAGTAGATTGATTACTAAAACAATCCTAAATCAACTTTGTATAGATGCGCATGAGTAAACTAATTTCTAGACAATCATAGGTCAACATAATTAAAGGCGTAAGAGTAATCATTACTTTTCTTCATTATGCAATAAATCCAATCACATTAAGTTAAAGGCGCAGGAGCAGTCAATAGTTTTGTTCCATGACGCAAAAGAAATGCTAAATTTTATTTCTATGGCACAGAAGAAAACATTAAATTTATTTTCAATACGCAAGGTAAAAAAAGTCATTACCGATCATATATCAATATTAATTCATGGCGCAAGAGTGATCACCAATTCCAGTATATCGACAAAACACAAAGAGATTTAATTACCCACCCACGACAACCCAAATCCTAAAATTCTAATTAGCGAGAGCCATAACTAGAGACTTGCACACACCTCCATATAATTATTTTATATCCGATGATTATGTTAATGAAGGGTTTACTTATTTAAATCATTTTTTCTCGATATTTAATAGATAACTAAAGGAGTGTAAGTAGTCTCCCTAGGAAGGAAATATTATAACTTATTTTGTACAAGGTTTGTTATCCAAACTTTAACATACGCAAGGAGGAGTCAATGATCCTCTTAAGGAACCATCAGGAAGTCAAATATTCTTAAGGAAATTCTTTAGATTTCAATACTACTTGAATATCTCTTAAAACTTTAACAAGATCATTCGTACTAAGCAATGAAGGATTTAATGGGGGGAAATTCATAACTATCTAATATATTTTAAAGAAGGTCATCACCTTAGATATGTACAAGGATTCTAAACCCTAAATAAATTAAGATAGACAATCTATTAAGGCCATAGGTAAGAAAAATGTAGAGAAGGTAATAATAAAGTTGAGTGAGGTCCACCCAAACGTAGACCACTTTTTGAGGGGTGATGGGTAATTCCAGTTGTTCAAACACTAGGCAATAGAGGTAATGTTGAGTGAGATCCAAGCAATCGCTGGGTGAAATTATTAAATCTTTGGGTAATCCAGGTGTAAGAAAAATGCATAGAAGTTAATGATAAAGTCAAGTGAGATCCAAGCAAATCATTGAATGAATTCATGAAATCATCGGGTAATTCCAGTCATAAGAAAAATGCATAGAAATTAATGATAAATCCGAGTGAGATCCAAAAAAAATTACTGAGTGAATTCATGAAATCATTGGGTAATTCTAGGCATAAGAAATCAGAAAGAAATTAATGATAAAGATGAGCGAGATCCAAGCAATTCACTGAGTGAATTCATGAAATCGTTGGGTAAATCCAGACATAAGAAAAACACAAAGAAATAAATGATAAAGCCGAGAGAGATCTAATAAAATCACTGCATAAAACACAGAGGTTTATTCTAGAGATGGAGCACGATGAGATTCAATGCTGGGAAAATATTAATCCAAAAACGCAGGGAGTTTCAATATGTTGGGAAAATCGAATACCAAAGAAAACACAAGGTTCCATAGAATGAAGGGAAGGGATTCACCATTGTTGGGAGAAATTCTATGCTAAAAAAAACAAACGCAAAGGGTTTTATGAGAGAAAGCGCAGGGTAGATGCACCAAGAGCATGGCTATGTTTTCAGATAAAAACGCAGAGGTTTCACAGTAAAATCGCAAGCATATAAAAAGAATCTCATATGAACTAAACCTCAACAGATATAATCCAAATAAAAAAAACTGAGATCGCTCCCACTGATCTATACATCAAATATTTACTTCAATATGAAACTGAAGATATCAGGGTTACAATTTACAAAATCATTATATTACCAAAAATGCATGAGTTTTTATAAACATTTAGAACCTAGACTTCATTAACATTAATATTCAAAATCTAGAAGAGTACAGTGATTCTCTGTCAACACATAAATTACTAAATATACAGTACCATGACTAGAAAATAGTGGTAGTGGAGTTGCTTGTCTGACCGACAACTAGCGTGTGTCCTTTCCAATCTTGTACAATGTCAATCTACCTTCTCCTACTTGCTAATCATTGAGACTTCACCGGTACCTCACATTCAATGCTAGAGGTACTCTTCTTCCCCCTTAGCCCCTCAAGCTGCAAAGGGGCCATGCACACACACAACCGAAAATCCTCTAGATCCCATCTCACCTCACAAGGTAGAGCCACCACTCTCTCTCAAGATGGGTATCCCAACTCTCACAAGTAAAACCAATCAAAATTATGCAGCATAACCTTACCCATAACCAATGATCATCCATCTCTCAACCCGACCATTTGTTTTATAGAATTTTCCAACACTTGCACAATTAATTCGCGTTTTAATAAAAAAAAAATAGAATTATCTCCCTCATACACTTGTCACTCTTTCTCCAATTTGCACCATTAAATCCACATTTTATTTTAATAAAAATTAATTTCCCTCACCCATCCTAAAAACGCTCCTTAAATGACTCCTAGTTGTCTCTTTATTCCCTTTATTTCCAATTAATGACTGACGCCTTTCTAAAACTGAGTTGAGTTAAAATAAGAATCTTCTCCTAGTTATACTAGTGTTAAATAGACTCTAGATTCCTTTCTATGCTTATCCATTCCTTTAGCTTTATTCCATTCTTACCTTAAATTCCAATTTGGTAATTAATTGCACATATGTGTATTAAATCAATCTTTATATTTATTTTGTTTACCTTGAATTGTTAAATTGATTTACTTCATCCCCTCATATTTAATTTATAAATTTATTTTTTAGTCTTCTTACTAACTTATACTTAGGCTTAATTAAGTTTTTAATTGCAAAGGATTAGAATCTTATAGGGATTATGATTAATAAATTCATTCTTTAATTAATTAATTAATTCAACAGTGCTCAAGATTTTACAAGTTTAACATTCGTTCAAAGTTTTCTCGGCCACCTAGATTCATTGACTCAAACTTTAATTCTGCAACATGCCCTTCAATACGCACTTCATTCTCCAAGGGTGCCACTCACCTTTGATTCAATTTTTAACTACGCAATGTGCCCTTCAAGACGAACTCCATGCTCCAAGGGTGCCACTCGCCTTTGACTGGTTTTGGTAGTTGTCCAACCCTTGGAGTCAACACTCCATTCAGGCGACCTTGTGAGAGACTAAGGGAGTTTAAGGAATAAGGACCCTACCTTATTGTGTGCCCCTTAGAAATATTCATGAGTCACTGTCTTAGTCTTCCCTCATGGCATCGTGGATCTCTCGAACTAGGTAATTGTTAACCTACAATTCGAGCCACGATGAGAGTGCTAGTAGGTTGTGACAAGGATGTTTCCACACCTCTCCCTCAATATCTATTTTGTTTGCATGGTCTCTTTACTCCTTATGTGAGTCATATTGGCAAAAAACCATCAGCCTGCATTCATCAACGAAACACTATCAATGATCCATAAAAAACATCATAATATAATCGATCATATGTCACATATGCATAAATGAAATACTCAAACCAATACAATCCACTCCTTGACTTAATCTGGAGTCCAAGGAGGTCCATTGATTCCATCGACATCCTCAATATGTCAAGTTTCTTACCCACACATGGTAAACTCGTCAATAACATTTGTCAATGGATAGATATCAAAACAACATAAATGACAATCCATCAACATCATCATACAAATCTATAAGAGAAACAAACAATCATATACTAAAACCGGAACACTTGCATGCAAGTGTCCTAAAAGAATAAGTCAATAACATGTGCTTGCAAGAGAGGGATGTCACACTTTTTCCCAAGAAAGTTGACTATCATACTCCCCAATGTCGATTGTACTTCAACCCCATGCTCCCAATAACTAATGGATGTGACTTTTGAAACCCACCCTCTTACATGTATCTAATGATTGATCTCTCATACACTCAAGGGGAAAATTATAAGGTAAATATACATTAACTAGGATAATATCATGGGTTTCCCTTGGATCCCCCTTTATCCCCCACTCTTATGAATCATATTCCCCCATCATTATCGCCCCTCTCGTATCGAAACCAACGATTAATATTTTATTAATCATATCAATGTACATAATACATAGTTTAGTGATTTCCCATAGTAATCAATATGGGATCTTTTCCCCAAATGCATCGAATCACCAGCCTAAATCGCATTTGTTGGCTCACTAAAATGTCATCTTTTTACCAACCTTTTCCTTGACTTTTAATCATTTTTCGCTTGTTCGTAACCTTGTATTAAGAGCATTTTAATATTTACATGTGGGATTAGGTTCCATATTTTCCAATGCATTTATTTTAGTGTTTTAAGTGAATTTATGATCAAATATTAAAAAAACATGTTTTCACTTATAACTCAAAGTTGGGTGAGTTTGGTGATGATTATAGGTATATTTGGATATTTCAACAACACACATTTTTACCACCTAGCTCCAAATTCGAATTCCTTCTTCATCCATTGAATATTTTATGAGGATTTAGGATGATCATTCAAGTACCTTGGATAAAGAAGAATCTTGAAAACCT
>JZKD02S1186865.1:370324-393100 GCA_000966675.3 Picea glauca | reverse complement strand
TACAAGAGATTGTCTGCCAATCTCTCATAAGAACACATAGTGCCTTAGCCCATTTGAGGCAACCAAATTGACCTTTGGACCAACCTTTAGATTTCTCTGATATCAGAGAACAACTCGGAGGCACTAACCTCACTGTGAACCCTACAGATCCAATCCTCACTCCTGCTGCAGGGGGATCTAGAATACCACCCTCACCACCTCCATCATCCCCTTCTTCTTCGGGAGAAGACTCTTCTGACGATAGCAGTTCCCCTTCTCGGCCTTCCACATCGACTACACCAATGGCCAAATAGAACAATCCTGCTAGACCTTGGCTCGATCAGGATGCAGTAGCCGTACCTGGGGCTCAACATCCCTTACCCAAACATCCGGAGAAGTGGCTTCCCAATTTTGACCCTGACTCTAAACAGATAGTAGAAGATCACATTAAAAAGTTTATGTTAGCCATTAGACTCCACAATGTCGAGAACGAAGACGTAGTCTGTAGTTTGTTCCCCTACACTTTCAAGGGCAATGCATCTACATGGTACTTTTCCCAGCAACCCCATACCATCGTGTCTTGGGAAAAGTTTGAGTCATGCTTTTTGGAAAATTTCGGAGACGACAAGTCTCCAGAAGTTCTAGTTATGGAGCTTTCTAGATTAATAATGAACCCAAAAGAGAAAATTAAAGAATTTAATCAAAGATTCTTAACACTTAGGAACCGAATCCCTACGGATTTTATGCCTGTCGAGAATCTTATCATAGCATACTATACTAAATCCTTACATCAAAGTATAGCCATTTGGGTTAAACAATCTAAGAAAGCCATGTTGTTAGAGGCCTTTGAAGAGGCCAACTAGATTGAAAAAGACATACTTAGTCTAAAAGACACTACTAGCAACGAAACAGAGACTAGTTCTTCTTCTAAAAAGAAGATCGAAATCCTCCCTAGACCTACTCAAAATAAAACACAACTTGAAAGCTCTGATTTAGAAAAATTAACTAAAGTCGTTCAAAAACTGTCGAACCAAGTTATAGACTTGAAAAGGATGACCAAAGAAGCTTCTTCGAGAAAAGGGCTTTATAAACGCCCGTTCAGGGAGCCTTTCCCCACCAACCGACCTAATCCAGCTACCGAGGGCCTTAATCTAGAAAGTTTGCAATACGCCCTTCAAACAATTCTAGAAGCCGAGGATAACTTGATGCCTCTTGAGATTCCTGAGGAGGTTGTTGAACAAGAGACATTTCAAGAAGAAGAGTCTTCTCCAAACATTTTTGGACACTTCTCAGATAACATCTTTCAAGCTAACTTCGAGACAATACATCCCTATAATACTAGGAGTAAGACAACAAACAAACCTTCTTCCGAAAACACTATGACTTTGCCTCCAAAGAAATCTAAACCAGTTGAGACTAAATAGAGTCATGTAAACCCCAATTTAGATTATGATTTAGTTGAAGATCTTAAAAAATTAAGGGCTAACATTTATGTTTATGAGTTATTGAAATTTCCATTTCTGCTACAAAAACTATTACAGAATATCGCAGAGAATGGAAAAAATAGTAATTCAAGCAATAACAAGGTTGTTCAGAACAAAGTTCCTCAGAAGACTTCTACTAAGAACAATCCTGATCCTCACGATAAAGGAAGACTTCCTGTAAATAATGTAAATAATGTAGATAAACTAGCTTTAGAAACTGTGAGTAAAAAGCCACAACAAGAACAAGGTAAATTGTGAACGTTACCTTAAGTTCATTGTCACAGATCTAAATGATCCCAACGAACCATTTACACCTTCTGTTGATTCACCCGAAATACAAGAGATGGTTACCTTTTTCGACAATTTCATGGCCGAGACTTCGGCTATCACCAATCCAGAACAACAGTCTGAGATTGTAGCATACATGCAGCCAACAGCTTCTACACAACGGTCTCATGCACCCGATAAAAATCAAATTTGGTATCTTTATTTTGACGGGTCAAAGTCCAAAGAAGGAGCTGGTGCAGGCTACATTATTATCGATCCGGCAGGTAAAAAAACTCTGATTACATGTAGGTTGGAATTTGAATGTACTAATAAAACAACAGAATATGAGGCTTTATTGCAAGGTTTCAGAAAAGCTTTAGATATGAACATTCAAAATTTGGCTATCTTTGGCGATTTTGAAATCGTGGTTAGACAGGTAAGAGATTCTATCCACTGTCTATCTCTGCATCTTAAAAGCTACCAATCCAAGGTATGGAATTTAATGAATAAGTTTTCTTCTTTCAATATAAATTATATTCCTAGATTGAATAATTCTGAAGTTGATCTATTAGCTAACGTAGCTTCCAAACTCTTTCCTACAGAAGGCTTGTCCCTGGATGCATTCTCCGTCGAACTGTTGTTCAGGCCATCCGTTCCCGACAACATCACAAATTGGAGAGTCTTCGACGACGATTAGTAGATTATTAGCTTTCTACATATGGAGGAAACTTTTCAAGGCGCGGTGATCGACGAATGCACTCAAGAAGAAAATTTGCGCGATTTCACGATAATACCACATCCAAGAACTCCTGAATCTTCATCAGACATGTTAAATCCGATCCCTAAATCTATAGTTAGATTAGAGAAATTTTACGACCTTCAAGATAAATTCAAAAAATTGGTCAACTGTAAAACCAATAGTTCCTCTTTATCATATGAAAAAGTAAATTTAGGAACTAATGACAATCCGCAGTGCATTAATCTAGGGGTTGGGTGTTCTCAACAAGAAAAAGATGCATTTATTAAATTGTTCAAAGAATTTAAATATGTTTTTGCGTGGACATATGATGACCTTAAAACTTTCGACCCTAACATCATACAACACATCATCCCTATGAAACCCCAAACTTTACCCTTTCAACAGAAATTAAGAAAAATGCACCCTAGGCTCAAACCGATCGTTAAAAAAGAATTAAATAAGCTCCTGAATGCTAAGATAATTTTCCCAGTTAGGCACACTCAATGGGTTTCTAACCTTGTCCTTGTCCAGAAGAAAAGTGGAGAAATCCGACTTTGCGTCGATTTCCAAAACCTTAATAGAGCGTCTGATAAAGACAACTATCCTGTCCCACCCATGGAACAGATCCTTCAACAGGTATCTGGTTCTGAAAGACTATCCTTGTTGGATGGTTTCTCAGGGTACAACCAAGTCCTGATGTCTCCTCCAGACCAACTTAAAACTACCTTCCGCACCCCATGGGGCACCTACACTTACCGAAAAATGCCCTTTGGATTGATTAATGCCGGTGCCACTTTCCAGAGAGAAATGGACATCTCTTTCCGAGGATTAATCAATCATTCCGTTGTAGTTTACTTAGATGATGTTACTGTATTTTCTAAAAACAAAACCGATCATCTAGCTCATTTAAGAGTCGTTCTACAACGATGTCGTAAATACAACATTTCCTTGAATCCTAAAAAATCCATCTTTGCAGTAGAATAGGGTAAACTCTTAGGATTTATTGTTTCAAGCAAAGGGATGATTATCGACCCCGAAAGGAATCAAGTCATCTCAAAACTCCCCCCTCCTACATCCAAAAAGTCTATGCAGTCTTTCTTTGGCCAGATAAACTTTGTGAGGAGATTCGTCCCCAACTTCTCTGAAATGGTCAGACCTTTACAGAACCTAATTAAGAAAGACGTACAATATCATTGGGGATCCCTAGAAAATCAAGCTTTAAATGAAATAAAGAAGTCCATAATAGATGCTCCTTCTCTCATGAGCCCTGACTTTTCCCAATATTTCACGCTCTACACTTTTGCTTCTGATCGTTCCTACGTTGCAGTCCTAACTCAAAAGAATGCTGAAAACAACGAAGTACCCATTGCCTTTATGAGCTCTTCTTTCAAAGGCACTGAACTTAATTACCCAGCGATAGATTAGAAAGTCTACGTTGTTTTTAAAGCAATCAAGCATTTCCAGTCTTATCTTTTGAAATCCAGGACGAAAGTTATTGTCCCTTATCCAGCCATCAGGAACCTGTTAGTGCAGAAAGAGCTAGGTGAAAAGAGGGCTAACTGGGTTACCTCCTTCCAGGAGTATGACATAGAAATTACCCCATCTCAGATAGTGAGAGGCCAAGGGTTATGCAAGTTAGTTGTTGATTCAGCAGAAGGATAGCAATAAGAAAATGATATGTCAAACCTAGGACAGCACAATCAAAATGCAATTTGTTGTGCACAAAACTTTGTCAGTCCATGGTATGACGATATAAAATTATGTCTTGAACATGGGTCATCCTCCCATAACCTGGATTCCACTAAAAGAAGAGTGTTAAGACTAAAGGCTTCCTCCTTTCATTTGATTAATGGAAATCTGTTTCGTCAAAATTTTGATGGCGTATTAATGCGCTGTCTTGAGAAAGACGAAGTAGAAAAAGTCTTACTAGAGTTGCACGCAGGAGAATCTGGTGGTCATTTTGGTGGTGACACCACTGCCCATAAAGTTTTGAGAGTGGGTTATTACTAGCCCACACTTTTTAGAGATGCCCATGCCTTGTGTCGTAAGTGTACTATTTGTCAAAAAGCATCAGGGCGGCTACAGAAACCAGCCTTTCCTTTGCAGCCTGTTCTAGTAGACTCTCCTTTTTAGCAGTGGGACCTTGATATTATAGGTCCAATCAATCTGCCATCCTCACATCAGAATACGTTTATCATAACAACCACATATTATTTCACCAGGTGTTCTAAAGCTGCGGCATTAAGAACTGTGAATACCAATCAGGTAATTGCCTTTTTAAATTCAAATATTATCACTCGTTTTGGTATACCTGACTGTTAAGTATATGATAACACTTCTTATTTTTCGTCTCTTGAGATGAGCGAGTTCGCTTTAGAAAAAGGAATTAAATTGAAGTATTCTGCCATCTATTACCCCCAGGGCAATGGATTGGAAAAATCAACAAATAAGAATCTGATTAAAATCATCAAGAGAACGGTAGCCAAGAATCACAAAAACTGGCATAATGTACTGTTAAACGCAATCTGGGCTGATAGGGTAACACCAAAAACTGTTGTAGCTAAATCTCCCTTCTTTCTCGTTTATGGCAGAGAAACATTTTTTCCACCCCACATTCTTCTTCCCTCACTACAGCTATCGCAGAAAATACAAGAAGAAGACTGTCCCCCTTTGGAAAACTGAATTAACGCTTTGATGAAGCTAGAAGAGGTAAGAGCCCAAGATAAACGTAAGTTAGATCAACATCAACTAGTGGTCAAAAGCTAGTTTGATTCCAACTCTACCTCTGATAGGAACTTCGAAGTAGGTGATCTAGTTTTGAAATGGGACAAACCGCATGAGGGGAAGGGAGAACACACGAAATTTCAAAACTTGTGGCTTGGACCGTTTTTAATTGCTGAGAAACTGGGTCCCAGCTCTTTCCGATTAAAGAATCTAGAAGGGAAGCCTGACACCTATCCAGTGAATGGCCAAGCTCTGAAAAGATATTTTTCTTGATGACAACTCTTTGTATACTATGTACATATTCCGCTTTTGTTTTGTTTTCTTTTTCTATTTTGGCTTTGAGTTTTTCCTTTACGCTTATCAGTTTTGTTTTTGGAAATACACACACCTGAATTTTGGAACTGTTCAGACAAAGAAAACAGAATAATTCTTTCACTGAAATGATTGTTGAAAAGTTGTGTAAACATCAATTGTATACTTCTGAAATTTACATCTATGTTGGCAAAGACTCTTGTTTGAAAGAAGTTAACTGATTTCGATCTGTGAGTAAATCCTGTCATGATCATCTATTATCTTTTACGCTGTCCCTATTCCTTAAGGGAATGACTCAGAAAGATGTCTCCCTACCTTAGAAAGTTGGTTCTGTAAATAAACCATCTCTGGATCTTAATGAAGGACAGTTCTAAAAATTATGTTGAGGTCTGTAAAAAAATATGCTAAAATATCATAATTTTCATCGTCACCCCGCTCGACTATATATCTTTGAAAAACAAAATAAATCATTACAAGAGTTGTGGGAAGTGCTTGTAAACCCGTTGGGATGCTGAACAGGTCTGCTGGAAGTGGGTAAATGCATGCATGATGCCAAGACAACTTCGCTGGGGTACTGAACATGCCTGTTGGTAGCGAAGCAATGTCGGGTATATGAAAATTCGTAAATATGAAACCTCTTAACCGTAACATGCCCTTTATTCTGATCTGGAACTTCTTGGTAGGATATGGATATCAGAGTGGGTTAAATGGAAACTCTGTCGAGGCTATGGACGCCTGCTGGCAGCAGTGTCTCTGTCAACAGTATTGAGGATTTTTCTTTAATATCGTGGCTTGCTTGTCTTAAGACTGTTATCATTTTTCATCCTTTAAACACTGCTGGAATATTTGATTAATAATGATGTTTAGGTAATTTTCTGGTTGTTTTTGAGTTGGAATTATTCCTATTATCCTAATCTGAAGTTGTTCTTTTAGCAGAGATAACTGCTTCTACCAGTGTATCGCCATTGTTGGCAGCCAATTCACATTTTTATACTGTCCTTATAAGTTGCCTACACCAGTGTTTTGCGAACCTTGATTTTCATCACAATCTTCGGAATAAAATAACACTATTATTTTTGTGCTATTTGCACACCTGCCTTTGTTTTTTGTTTTCATGACTGCAAGCGTGAAAACTTTTATTTCGAAGTCACATTAAAATCGTCACTGGATTATTATGGTCACTCTTGTCTATATGTTCATTGCATTTCCAATTTAATTATAGTCGCACAGTTGGCAAGGCTCCAAGATCTTTACTCATTTGGCATTCTTTAATTGTTAATATGACTTTGCTTTTTTTATAAGACTGTGATGATATTCTTATGATCGAGTTTTTGATGCATTGGTGGTTTGATGTTCTATGTTCTTTCATCGATTAGCTTGACACATTGGTTTCATGAAAACACGTTGACGTTGTGGTTAAACCCTTGGTATAAATCATTTCATACATATTTGATATTATCGAACCCTTGGTGTTGATTTCGAATCATTGTTTTGGTTTTAAAACTATGCTAATACTATTGCTTGCGCAAATGTTTGGTCGACTTACCATAGATTTCATTAATTGTTGAAATGGCATAGTTTTTGACATATGCAATAGTGATTTGAATCGCTATATGCGTCGTCGGTTGTACTGTGGGAAATGACTGTTTTGCATGGGTTGAGCTAGCTCCACCACCTTCACACATTCATACATTAATGGCTTCCCCCTATCTCGGGTCACCTCTGTTAGTTTTAGGGTAAGCCTGTGAGCATTCTGATCCTGTGTATACTCTGTTCAAACCCTTGCCCATGCACCCTGCTCACCGTGTGCTCCCGTCTATGGCACCTGTGATGCGCATAGAGCCAAATGGTAGCCAA
The DNA here is from genome assembly GCA_000966675.3 of Picea glauca. Taxonomy (NCBI): domain Eukaryota; kingdom Viridiplantae; phylum Streptophyta; class Pinopsida; order Pinales; family Pinaceae; genus Picea; species Picea glauca. The sequence continues at coordinate 385,738 of JZKD02S1186865.1, read as the reverse complement.
ACTCTGTTGCTATTCGATAATTCTCACGAAGATTTAGAAAATGGTGGTTGGTTGGTGTTTATACAAAGGTTCGAGGTTTCAACCTTTTGGTTTCCCAATAATTCACCCTCACCTTTGACGTTTGCAGGGCTAAGGTCAGTGACATACAGCTCGAGCTGAATGAAGAATTCATAAGATCTGCTATAGAACTAGCAACTAAAGGCCAAAGATGGTTTAAAAACTCCAAAGTCGACGAGGTGCCGTGGCCGCTATTATTCACATCAAGGAAGATTGTATCCTATGATAAAAGGTATGCCTATCACTACCCTCAAACCCAGGTGGCACGATCTTTTGACGATTGTTAAATAGTTTGTGACCTGTGAAGGTCGGTATGGCTTGGTAATTCTGTATCATCTCCGGTTATTAATGAATTTTATAGGCTACCCTTTGAATATGCCGCATTATCTCCTGTGTAGTCTTTACAAGGTGTCTAAGAGATTCAAGCATGAGAAGGCTGATAGCATCCTTTTACATCACGGATTGATCAAACTTATTATCGTTCACCATTTGAGCCTTCATGGTGACTGTTGGAAAGCCTTCCTGTCTAGGAATTTCTTTTCCACTCCCGAGTCTGTCCAAGTTGACAAGGTTGTGGTTACGGAAACCTTGGTTGGGCCAGTCGTGCCATTTCATATCCTTCTACCCCCTGTCAAACCCTCGGATTTCCTTGACATCGACCTACCCGACACCATAACCAACCTGTGTACAAAAGACAAGACTGAGGCCATCCAGAAGCCTGTGAGTAAGAAAGGCAGAGGTGATAATGTTGTCAACAGTAAAGGGAAGAAAAATGCTCGATTGATATCAAGATTTGTGCGGAACAAGCCTAAATAGAACATCGACCAAAAGCCCATAGTGTTGAGCAAGGACTCAGACTCCGATATTGAGCATTTCCCAGCTGAGGAGTAACCCTATTCCCATGGCCTATGCTCTAAGGAACCCTATGACTATGTCTCTAACTTACCTCCTTGCCTCAAAAACGACCCATACTACCCGGGAATCAAACTGCACAAGGAAACCCCTGGTAATTTGAACAAACCCTCGCATGTGATACCAAAGCCTGATCAATTGTCGTGTACACAATGTAATTATTGGCTAGAGCATTATTACACCGACGTTCCCCTGTTGCAATCAAATATCAAATCGTTAGAAGAACGGGTGATAGTGCTATCGAAGTAGAACGACAGGCTTCAAGCCAACGAGAAGAAACAAAAAACCATTGGTTCAATTGTCTTCAGGAATGTCGAAGCAGCAACGACCTTTGTCAATTCAAAACTATCATGAACGAGTTGCCCAGGTATGTGTTTTGACATTGATTTTTCTTTATGAGCTTGCTTGAATTAATATAACGAATTGGGTTTTGTTTTCGATTAGCTCTGTTCATTTTAATAGATACAAAATGATTTTGTTTCATCGAAAACGATTTTTTTGTGGATCATGTACAGTAGATTCGTTTTGCTAAAATTCAAATATAGCTATAATTTGGTTATGCAATTCTATTGTGCTCAGATTAGTATAAGCGATTGAGTTGTTTTTTATTCTGATTGGTTTGCTTTGAAAAAAATACTGTACGTTTGAATTAGGATAATCGTTTGGGTTTGATTTCGATTAGTTTTGTTTGTTTCTAATATATTCAAAACAATCCTGTTGACTTCGATTTACCAGGAACGATTTTGTTTTGTATTGAATCAATATTTTCGTTTTGGATTGCATTCGACCTGCACACAAGATTTGTTTGGTAAATACGATTTTGCATAACAATTGTGTTGGTCCCAAATTGATTTGATTCATTTGTTTTGGTTGAACCTGAAACAATATTGTATGCCCTCGATTAGCAATGATCATTTTCATATGCGTTAAATATTGATTTGAGGTAGTTCTATTAGTTTTACATTAAGAAAAAATGATGATCCTGTTAGTTTCATTTTTTATTCGACAACGATTTTTTTAAGTGTTGAGTCGACATAAACTATTGCATGAATGATTTGTTTGCTCGGTTACAATTTCTGTCGATTAAAATTGATTCAAAAAAGATTTTATTTGCTATTGATTAGCATAGAAGTTGTGGTTTAAATGATTCCTTTTGTTTTCAATTAACAATTAAAGATTTGAATATATTTTTGTTAGCATTTCATTGATTCCAAATGATTCTGTTTTCAAATTAGACCAGCTACAAAATCGCAAGATTCTATAGCTAGTCTTAGAATTTTGATTTTTGTTAATTTTACCAATAAAATATCACCTAAACTTGTCTATTCTTGTCCACTTTCAGGTGCATACGAATTTCAATGACCAATTGGCATGCTGTGGCAGTTTAAGAGATGTTTTTGTGATACAGTTTTGTTATAGGTTGTTAGCTTTAGTCAGACTTAGGAGATTATCCCCAGACTTTTTGTAAATTGTTTTGTTAATTCCCACAGGGATGTTTTACCCTGTGGGAAGTCTTTAAATACTTGTTATTTTTTTGTAATAGACCCATCATCATCACTGTTGGGAGAACCAGACTATGGATTTATAATAATACAGACTGGGATGAAAGTTGATGTCTTGTAACAACTTTAGCTTTCAATATATCAAACTTTTATTTCAAGTTTTCTTCATATCAGTTTGCAATTAATTATCGACTACTTTAGCTATCATAATTCATTGCAGGTTGACGTGATTTGGTTTATATGTCATCCATATCTGATCTCTCTTATTTTAAAAAGTACAACAATTACTTTGTTTCGATTTAGTGAATTAAAGATTTCTCTTCTTCATTAAATGAATCATTTTGTACAAATCTTTGCACACAGATTTATCTAAATGTGATGATTTGTAAATCATAAGATTGTTGTAATTTTTTATGTCTTGTTTGTCCTATCATTTATATTTGAAGAGCACAGCTACTTCCTGTTTACGAGAAGCTTGTGGATAATCTGGTGCGGGTTTCCTCCCACTGAACAACTAAATCAACTATTGCATACAGGACAAACCTGAAGCGTTACTGCAGGTCAGTTTGCTATTTGTTATTTGATAGTTAAATTATTAGTGTTATTTAAGTAGTTTAGATAGATATGTATATAGTTTAGATTCTTAGTTAGAATTATTATTTTAGTTGCTTAGCTTAGATATTTTTTTTTCTTTCTCATAAATTACAAAAATCAGAAAACAATAGTTTCGCTATCTTAGGACAGTTTACAAATGACTTTTGCAGGTTTTCATTTAAATCTGTAATCTGTAAATATTGTATATTTGTAATTGGATCTGATTCTGTTGGTAATTGAACATTTAATTTTATAGAATTATAGTTGTATGATTTAGGTAATAGATCGTATATATGTAGTTTAGATTTGTTTATTGATTTGTTTTAATTATTGTTTTCATTTAGATTAGTTCCTTAATGTAGTTTTCATTTGTTTTCCTAGGACTTAGATTGGCCAATGGAGCCGCTAAACCCGTCAGGGTGGGTCATCCCAAACGGCTTGGGTTATTTAGACAACCTCGAACCGGATCCACTCTTCTAGTTGGCGAGCGTTCTTTTTCGCCCGTCAACAAATTCATAAGGTGTTTTGTTGTTGTTTACTCTGATTTTCCCTCTATTCAGAATTTAAACTTCGGTGTTGACTACTTCTCTCCAACACTTGTCTGATATCTTGGCTTCATTCAACATTGTTCTTTCCATCTCCTATACAGTTTGTATTTTTATTTCTACCACTCCATTCTTTTGTGGAGTTCTTGTGGTTGAAAAATTGTCTTTTTATCCTATGATTCTCATAAAATTATTCAAATTCATTTGAGATAAACTCACCTCCTCTGTCGAATCTCAAACACTTGATTTTCAAGTTATTTTAGTTTTCAACCCTGGCTTTGAATTCTTTGAACTTCTCAAAATATTCATATTTTTCTTTTAGGAAAGTAACCCATGTCATTCTAAAATAATCATCAATGAGCAACATGAATTAATTTTCACATTCTATACTTTTTGTTCTTGTAGGCACACAAATATATGTATGAACGAGTTACATTGGATTTGATGTTGAATACTCCTTTGATTTAAAGCTTATTCTTGTCAGCTTTCCATGTTGACATTGCTTGCAGAGAGTGTTTGAAGGTTTAACAATATTTGGCATCTCTCTTAGTTCTTGTTTAGTGTTGATTTTAACCATATTATCAAAGTTGATATGACCCATTCTTTTATGCCATAACCAACTTTCATATGTTTTTCCCATATAAAACTTTTATCCCTGGATCTCATTGAGGATATATACATTATGCGTTGTTCTATATGCACTTACCACTAATATTCCCGATCCTTCCTTCCTTATTTCATCCTTGAGAGTTAAATGTGATATTGTGTCCTTGATCACACATATGACTAACACTGAGAAGATTGTGTTTCAAACTGTCAACATACAAGACATTTTGTGTTTTAGTCTTTCCATTAGTGAGACTTAGAGTACCTTTTCCAGCTATGTTTGTGGTATAATCACTTCCAAACGTCACAATGCCTCCTTTAACTTCTTTTAAAGTGTGAAACTTTTTCTTTTCACCTGTCATGTGGCTTGAGCATCCACTGTCAATGTACCATTGGTTTCCTTTGTTTTGAGCATGAAAGTTAGTTTTCACAAGCATAGATTCCTCCTTTTTTTGCATCTCTTGTTCCTTCTTCCTTTTCCAAAATCCTATGAGTTCTTTCTTTTTTTTTAAAAAGGTATCCACGTCCTTGTTTTGTCTAGGAGTTTCCAAAAGATTACTTCTACAATAATGTTTTTTGTGCCCATAGTTTTGCATTTATAGCATACAACATTGTAATCAAATAAAGGGGGAAATGAGTTATAGTTTCTATTTGGGATCCTATAAGCATCCATGCCTTTGTTTCATACATGCTTATTTCTTGTATGTGTTCTACAATCTATTCCTTTATGATCAAAATGATTATAGTAAAATCAATAGCCAAATAAAGGATTTTGGTGTCAATCCATGCGAGGTTGCCATGGTGGGAAAGATATTTTGAATATGTCCTTGTTGTCTTTAGGAGAAATTTCAACTTTCTACAGAAAATTATTTTATTTCTTGTTGTTGTCTTCATCATTAATGGGACTTTTGAGTACATTGGCATAGCTTTTAGATTTTTCTTCGTTTACTTTCTTTGATGTCCCTGGAGCTTCTGAATCTTCTTTGGTGGTCATTTGACTCTTTTCATAATGAATACCCATCTTAATAAATGATGACCTTTGAGAATTGATGATATGATCTAAGGTTTTGACACTCTTTTCAAACTTCAATCTTCTATTCAACTAAGCACTTGACTTTTCCAAACCCTTTCTTAAGGAAACAAGTTCAACTTCTAGATTCTCGCAATTTTCTTCTTTTTCTTTCAAATAAATTATTACCACTTATTTTATCCTTATTGCCTCTTCTAATTGAACTTTTAGGATTCTAATGATCTTCTTCGATTCTTCAAGGCTCTGTGACATTTTGTTTTTCAATTGCGATCCTCTTCTTCATATTTTGTAGCTTCTCCTTTTGTTTTAAATTATTTTTCCTTAGCTTCTTTATTTCTCTTAAGGAACATATGAGTTATTATTCAATATCCACTTATACATGTTCTTCAACATTTTCCTATTCTTTTGAATCCATCATTTCCTTGTCTTCATAAATATTAGTTTTGATTTCTGTAAAAAGAGTTTCTTCTCTATCACTATTGGAACTGGTTTCATTGCTTTCTTTAGACGAGTCACTAACCCCTTTTGAGTAGAGGCTCTTGTTCTATTTATAAGAGTTCTTATTTTTGTTCTTGTCCTATTTGTGGCTAATCTTATGCTGATTATGTTTTCTCTTTAGATTATATTCTTCTTCATTATGACTACTTTCATTTTTCTCATATGGACATTTAGCAAGAAAATGTCTTACTTTTCCACAATTAAAGCATTTAAAGCAAAAATTACCTTTGTATTTGCCAGATCCCTTTTAGAACTTTCTCACAAAATTTTCTTCCTCTATGTTTGATCCACAAATGGAACAATTGCTTGATTTTCACTCTTTGTTCTTCATATTCTTTGAGGCTTTGGAAGTTACTTCCCTTTCTGATGGTTTTTTCTTTGTAGTCCTCATTTCATATGTAGTGAGGATCCCATGAAATTCATCCATTGTTAATTGATAAAGATCTTTTATTTACTTGTTATAACCATAAATTGCACCAAACATGCATACTTGGCATCAGGCCATCTTAATTGCTATCTTTCCCAAGCCATTATTGAACATCTCTTCTAAAAACCATTGTTTTGAAGGTGTGTGTGCCCTACACCACTACTACCCACATACACATGCTTGCTGTATCACTACATCTCGCATACACTCACAAAAAATCGTGAAAAATGAAAATTGAAAAAGGATACGAGTTTCTGGGCCATTACTTAATCATTTGATTGCCCATAGCCAGTCACCCCAACCGTTACTATCTCTTTTTTCCTATAAAATAAGGTGTTGGGGCCCCATTCAAAGAGAAGCATGAGAGCATAGAAACTCTACCCATTTCAATATTCCCCCTTTTCCCCAATATTTTGCAACCACATTGTGAGTTTGAGCCAAAATTCCGTCTTCCTCCTTTGCAAATCCTTGCCATTTCCTTAGAGAGAATTGAAGAGGAGAAGAATATGTGGAAGCAGTTGGTGCATGGTGAAGAGGACACCAAGACTGAGTTCAAGGAGCAGTGTCAGTATCATGTTGTAAACGAATTTTGTGAGATTAATATAAATAAGTAATTTTTTCGTCCCACCAAATGATGTCTTCAATCTTCATGATTTTGTTTACATGACTTGGTTATGATGTCTAACCCACTAATCCATATATAGAATGCATGCTTGTAGTTTCTTGTTTGTCTTTTGGTGAATGTAGGCTAGCCTTGGGAGGAGACTTGCAGTCAGGAAACAACCAAGTGCAAAGGGATCGACACCGAATGTGAAGTTTAAGGTATGCCTACCGGATCCCTATACTTTGTATTTTATGTATGATTGTGGGGTAATGTCGAGATAGTTGATAAAATGTAGGAGAGTTTAGATGGTTATCTTTTCTTGCACTTTAGAACCCTGGTGTATTCTGTAGAGGGGTTTTCCCACTATAGTAGAATTGGCAAATGTACTGGGGAAGCCTCTCTAGGGTCTTTGAGGATATTTCTTTGGGTGTTTTTGAATCAATTTATTCATTGTTTTTTAGTTTCTGTAAGATTTCGTGTCTTTAAGGGATTCTGGTCTTCCATACTAGTACTCCATGCCTGTGCTTGACTGTTGGTTTTCACTTTTTTGAGAAGTTGCAGAGGTGTACGTGACCTATAGTGGGCCTGCATGCGTGCATACACACCCTACCTTTGGACATCCCGCGTACATATGCAGGTTGTTGAAGTGTCAGTAGCATGCCTGTGTTGAGAATTTTTTTTGAAGAGGTAGTCATCCTCTTCCCTGTCAGAATTCACACTTCTCAGGGGTTTTCTTGATCTATCCCTGGTCTCTATTTTAGTAGTCTATAGCCTAGGTCTGACCTTAGCATAGCTTTATTTTCATCAAAATATTTCTTGTGTTTTATTTAATAGGGTTTTTAGACAAGTTTGTGAGTCTTATTTGATCTGCCTGTTTGGTATTGTCAGTGACTCCCCGCGATCTGCTATTGGTCCATAAGTCATTTTTTGGTCTTGACTTGTCATCATTTTTTCCTTTTTTTCTTTAGAAGAAAAGAAAAGAATTCATTTTCAAATTTCTTGTTTTGAAGCATGAAATAATAAAAAAAAATATTTCATTTCTTTGTTTGGTAAAGTAGTTTAGGTTGGTTGCTTCATTAACCATGGAAAAAGAAAGTTTTCTTAAGTTCTTTACTTGAATTCTTAGGACATTAAGTAGCTCGTAGTCGAGCGAAATCTTGTTTTATGTTTTTCTTTTCAAAGACCTGAGAAAAGTAGTTACGAAAAGTTTGGTGAAAGAGTTTTAAATTGGCAAATCTTTATTTGTGAAGAAGAAGTAGTTTTTTTTCAGTTTCATATTATGATTTCTCTTTCATCTCTTAAAGAACATCATTGGTTTCACTTCCGTTCCTTTTGAATTAAGACAACCACTAAAATTAACACTTAATTAAAAGTTATTAGAATTTGTGTTTTTTGGGTCCATCAATTTAGTCTAGGCTAGAGCCTTGATTTAGGATTAGAGAGGAAACTCTTCAAGGCTAAAAAAACAAGCATAAGAGTCTGTTCTAGGGAGTGCTTGAAAGTCCATTAATCGTGAAAGTTATCCGGGACCCCCCTCTAACATAGGGGCTAAACACGAGGTCATGTGCGGAAAGGTAGTGGAGATAACCCCTCCAAAGTCAGACCAAGCATAGTGCAAAACACATATAGAGGGCTTATCCTAGGATTCCATTGATAGCATTTTCCACAGAGCTTCATGGGTCTTGAATCTATTCGAGGTCCTCACTTGTCTTCTAGAAAACTTTCTTTCGATACCCTTGATAGTTTTTGGGCTTGATACCCTGCTCATTGCAGTCCACTCGACTGTCGGTTGTACCCTCCTGGTGACTATTCGCGCACTGGCAACCTAGTTGCCTTTATCTTAGTGACTTACACAAGTGACTGTGGGGGTATACCATGGTACCTAGGGCAGACATCGGGCCATGCTTTGCATATTATACTCAGAGGGTGCTTCCATATTCTAGTTTCACTTGCACCAGTAGGTTTCTCTAGTGTTGGTTGGTGTAACTGTTCTTCCAACTAGCTAGTGATCTGCTTGTCTTATCTCATAGGAGCGTTTTCTAGTGTGTGTCGATTTTTAAAATGTTAATAGAAATCTCTAGTGTTTCATTGATCTTATCACACCATGGAGGATCAGGAGATCCGTTAGTCATGAAGGCTTGTTGGCCTGTCGCCAGTTAATCTGGAGCCACCCCCGCCACTGCTAAGGCGAAGACTAGACCAACAACGGTCTTTGAGGCAACCGGGCCACATGAAACAAAGACCGACCTATCTATGTTGGCCCTTGACCATGTTTTGGGAGATCCTTGGTTGTTAGACCTATTTTGGGACTTCGACAGCCTGTCGAAGGAGCGCAAGATGAAGCAGAGATCGTGGGATCTTGGCCCCTTTTTGGGTCCTTTTTGGGTCCTTTTTGGGGGTTTGGATTATGTAATGGGTATGGGATGTCAGCCCATGGGTTTACCCATGTTTAGTCCTATTTTTTAAAGTATAAATAGATGTCTAGGAAATGTAAGGAGGGGCATCTATGTGATTTTAGGCCAATGTGCTAAGTGCTAGTGATTGATCTATGTGATCAAAGGATTGTAAGTGCTCTATGCATACTATGTAAGAATGGTAAGGCTAAGTTCAAGGGACTGCAAGAGATCAAGAGGAGGCTTTGTGTCAAGCCTAACTTGGGGAAGGAGGATCTAGTGAAGTGCACAAATCTCTTGTCTTATGTGGAGTAGGGTTTTTGAGGCTCTGTGCATGTAACAGTTTAACAAAAGATAATAGAAGAGAAGAAGATTTTGTGGACATAGCCCCAGGGGGGGGGGGTGGAACCACATATATGATATGTTGATATTATTTGTGCAATGTGTTGATGTGTTTATGTGTAACTTGCTATGATATAGATGAATGTTAGATAGAATTGATGTTTCTCTGTGCTTATAAAAGAGAATGAATGTTAGATCTGACCTATGTGAGTATGCTTAGTGCCTCAATCTGCTAGATCTAATATGTTCTTTTTATGTTAAGTACTATTAGATGTGGATTTGGTTTAATACTACGTTGATCTATTGTTAGGGTTTAGTTGCATTGTAACTAAGGTTGAATGCTAACAAATTGTAACTGCCAAGTGCTTGTTAAGGTGTTGTAATCACAGATATGTGTCCCAGCTAAGGTTGCAGACATCTGAGTTTTGCAACAACCCCCACCTCTACCTTGGGTGAGACTTCATCGGCTTTGCAGGTGTTGCTGAAAGGGCCAGTAGTTAGGGTTTTGTTTGGTGCATTGTTGTAGCGTTGAACCCTAGGTCTTCCGTTGTGCCAACAAATGGTTTTGTTGTCGGGAATCGAAACTGTGATTGCTGAGAGCTGAGAAAGAAGAATCTTTGTGCAAAGATCCGACCTGAAACTATGATTGTTGGGAACTAATAAAGAATAATCTTTGTGCAAAGATTCGACCTGAAATTGTGAAAGTTCTGTGAGTAGATCTGTCGCTCTAGTGTGCAGTACTCTACTTAGTTTGTGAAGCTATGTGCTAAAGAAAAGAAGTCTGATTGGAAGAAAAGAGGTAAGATCTGAAAGATTTGTTCTCTGAGAAAGGTAAAAGTGAGATTTTTTTATTAAAAGAGGTAAGATCTGCAATCTTTATGCTCTGATAAAGGTAAGAATAGTGAAAATTTTTAGATCTGCAAGCTTTGTGCTCTGTAGAAGTAAGATAAGTGGAAAATTTTGTTTCTAAAGTATGGATCTAGGTATGTTTGATAAGAATTGTCCTAGATTGAAAACTATGGCACTCACAGACGAAAGAAGATGTGATATAAGTAGATATGATAAGAATAATGAAAAATATGTTATACCTATGTATAGAAAGAATATTTGGACTGACAAATGGATGCAAGATCCTAGAAAGAAATTTTTGCAGGTTAACTACTATGATCCTAGCACGCATTACAGGGTTGGGGATCATTTAAGAGAAAGAGAGGATTAACCCTTTGTTATAGTTGCATAAGAATGAGACATCTGGCTAAGGAATGCCCTGGTAGAAAACCCAGTTGCCTTTGTTGTAAAGCTATGGACCATGAAGTTTTGGATTGCCCTAGAATGATTTCTCATCTTGAAAGGGTGAATATGAGACAAGGCAATTCATGCAACTGAGATTATGGCATAACCCTAGAAATAATAAGAGAAAGTATTTCTACAGATGAAAGAAACCATAAATGATCATCGACATATCAGTTTATCAGAGGTATTCAAAGAAAAAGAATGGATTGAAGCAAGAATGGGATACTTCGACATTGACTGTGTTTTGGATGAAGAAACACAGGTGAATATCATGAAAGAAAGAAATTGGGAAACTTTAGGGGGGGCTGCTATGATTCCTCCATTAGGACGAATAGGACTATTCAGAGGAAAATTGATAAACCTATGTGGAAAGATTACCCAGATATCTATGAGTGCCAAGGGAACTTCGAGAGAGGAAGAATTTGAAGTTTTTAAATTTATTGAGGACAACGCTCCATTTACTATGTTGCTCAGAAAACCTTGGATTGAAAGAGATCAGGCCAGAAGTGAAGAAAAAGAAGTCTTAGAATAAAAGAAGCAAGAGCTAAAAGATTTCATGACTAGGAGGATCGCACACTTGATTGAAGAACAAGAGAACCGAGCAAAGCTATTTAAAACCAAAGACTGGAATGTAGAAGCTAGACGAACACTAGAATACCCACAGAATATTGCAGTACCTATTCTAGATACAGATGAAGTATTACCCCTGATTTCTAGGAGAGAATATCAACAGCGTGAATTTACTATGCCAAAAGAAGATAATAATCAGTATGGAAAAATGAATTATGAGATGAAGCTCATTGGAAATAAGGCTAGAAAACTAAGTAAGAAGAGAGCCAAGATTGAAAAGTTGCAGAAGGTTCCCAAGGAAACTTCGTAGAAGGAAAATTTACAAAATTGGAGGTTCGACGAAATACCAGAACAAGATCACATGGCACTTTGCCATGGTGAAGAATTATAGCCATTAGAGATAGTATAACCATTTGACTAACTCCCCAAACAGGAAGAAAGGCATTAATGGTTCGACAGCTTGCCACCAGAATGTTGGGACCGCGTCGTAAAGGATAGAACTAAGTTAATGAAGGATTCTTACCTGTTGTAAGAGATATGTTACCAAGTATCTATTTATCCTAGCGCGCCACGCACCAAGAAAACTTTTGCTAATCGTGAATTTGAGCTCGCATATTAGTTGACTTTCACAAAGTGATCATGTTGCTTTTTCCATCTATCCCATTTCTTTGAGAGATTACTCTCTGACCCTGATATTTTCAAACCTGAGCGTGTATGTCGAACGAGTTTAGCGTGGTAGAGAAAATTATCGAGGAAGTTCTCATCAACCTCATGACCAAAAGAGCAATGTCAATGTTAATAGGCATACAAGCATCATTGACGAGAGGACTGAAAGATTCTCCATCGACTACTCATGGAGCCAGATCATCCCAACCATCAGCAGAAAAGAGAACCAAACACAAAGATGATGTATCCAATGAGAAGTTGATCCCATCTTTATTACCCGACTATATCCCGCCTCTAGCTGACGTGGTAAGTCATGATAGTGTATCCGAAGATTTTGAGTACACCATGGTCACCACATACCTCCCAAAGGGGATACACACAGTTTGAGTGCAGTAGGACAAGATCGCAGCATTGAAGTTTAGCGACTTCAACCTTAGATATCGCAAAAACTATAGTATGCTCACCCCATACAAATACCTAACTAGGACAAAGGGAAAGAACTCAAAGATCATCCCTCAGTCATGGACGATGAACCTTTTGTAGTCGACCTTCTTAAATATCATGAAAATACCACACCTCGGAAGACACCAGGAAGTCAATGCATGTTTCAAGCTACTACTGTCATGTTACCATGGTGGATATTTATGGATAGACTTCCATATTATAGTCGATCCAATGTTGATCCATAGGATCATAGGATTGAGTACGCAAGGACCTGACCCGCAGGATTTATACCCAAGGAAGGCCACAGGTCATGTGCTAGCATAAAATATTAAGGATACATACAGCGATGTCGAGAAGGGGACGTGAGGCTATAAGGTAGCCTCCATCTAGAATGGCACAGTGCACCTTGCATGTTAGTTAATAGATAGAAAGTTGGTACGCAAGAACCGACTCACACAGGTCATGGGATTTGTAACTGACCTCGTGGGGAACTATGTAGAAGGCTTACAGATGAACTGGGAAAAGTGCCTATTGAACCATCTTGAAATAGACTGTTGTGAAGCGCAAGATCAGGGTTATGAGTTTCACTTCAAATGGCTCCCAATCCTCATCACCTTTGTTACCTGGGAAATGTTGGAAGGTGCTACCTTCCTGGATATCTAACCATTTGAATCTCTTTCCAAAATCTTCGCTACCCTTTTGTATTCGAGTGATATGAAAAAACAGTGGTAGTCGAACATTGTTTTTCATACCTATTACCTTCAGCTAAAGAGAATCATGACTCTAAACACCTTATAGAGGTTCTAACCCCTGATGAAGTTTAGTGCAGATCGATATTTTATTTACATTATAGTGTGAGTTGATGAACACAAGGAATATCTCTAGTCATACTATAAATTTATAGAAGAGGACTTGGAGGAGATCACTAAGGACTCGTCCGTAGACCTCCTTATCCCCACCGACCCTGTAGAGATGTCTGATCCTGAACTGGACATCTTGGAGACAACTTACAAAAAATAGGACACACCTAGAACCAGCAGAAGACAGAAGACTGAAGAGGTCCAAGATTTTAGAAGCGCCTCAGGGAATATTGCTTCCACATCACCTAAGCGAGGAGGTGATAATGATGTAGAAGAGATGAAGGACATAGAAGTTGAACAAAAGAAAGGTGAAGTAAGACCTCCCAGATATGAGGCTGACCCTTTGAATAAGATGAATTTTTCTCCCTCGAAACCTTCTTCCCAGAAGAAATCAAGAGCCACCTTGACCAAGATGAAAACTACACTTACTCCTGATGAATTTGAATTCATCATAACAACTCTAAACGATGCTTCACTAGAAATCGCAAAGAAGCAAGAAGCTAAGAAGGAGGAAATGTATGATAGAATCGAGGTCGAGCTCTGAGGAGTAGAATAGGCTCTTCAGTCTAGTCATGCAGTCTCCATTGTGCCCCTGCCATCAAGAGAACAAGAGTTGGGGGATGAGCCAACCCAACTCTGTCGAGTAGCTGATGCGGTCGAAGCTCGTCTTTAGCATGCACAAGAAGAAATATAACAAGCCACCTAGGCTTTGAAGCAAGTTCAAGGAGTACTTGTATAACAACGTTGAGTTGCAGAGTAGGAGAATATTTCTCTCTAGACAAAGTTTGACGAGGAGAAAGCGCAAATGCAGCAAGAAAATGAACAGTTTATCGTAGGGAAATTTGAAGTAAAAGAAGTAGTCAACAGATCACTTCGCTCTGTGACAGGCCTAGAGCCACAGGTAGAAGAACGGGTTGAGAATCAAGTAAAGCAGCTCGCAAAATTGATCCAGCAACTACATAGAAGAATAGCATATTTACAGCTTCGCACAGTGCCTAACACTCCGCAGGATGTCATAGATCAAAGAGAAGCGACTACCCGAAGCACAGTTGAGAGAATAAAATATTTTTCCATGGAATGCAATAAAATCAGTGACCGCAATGCCTAGACTTATGAGAAACTCACTGAGAATGCAGAACTAAAGGCACTGGAGTCGCAGCTCTAGGAGGTGAAGTAACACGAAAAGACAATACATGCATAGTTGAAGCCCCTATTAGCTTTAGAAATAATGAAATGATCCCAGGAGCAGTGCACTGCCTAGCAGCGGGTTCACACCATTCAGATAAAATTCATGGAAGTGACTCAAAGAATCCAACCTATATAGGATGATTCTTACCAACTGTTCATAGAGATCGAAGGCCGAGGAGAAGGACTGGAGCAAGTTGTTACTGCAGCATAACAATGCCTAGAAGGACCCATGAACGAGGCAGTCATCCAAGAGTTCGTTGAATAGGAGGTCATGGCACAACAACAAGTCGAAGTAGCTCGAGCCAAGCTCGAGGCTTTCGAATAAGAACTACCCAAATCAGAGTGACTTGGGATGAGTCACAAGTGAGGGTTGGGGGCCTATTGGCCCTTGACCAAGTTTTGGGAGATCCTTGGTCAAATTAGACCTATTTTGGGACTTCAACAACCCGTCGAAGGAGGAACACAAGATGAAGCAAATATTGTGGGATCTCGGCCCCTTTTTGGGTCCTTTTTGGGGTTTGGGATTATGTAATGGGTATGGGATGTCATCCCATGGGTTTACCCATATTTAGGCCTATTTTGTAAATTATAAATAGATGTTTAGGCAATGTAAGGAGGGAAATCTATGTGATGTTATGCCAATGTGATAAGTGCTAGTGATTGATCTATGTGATCATAGGATTGTAAGTACTCCATGCATACTATGTAAGACTGGTAAGGCTAAGTTCAAGGGACTCCAAGAGATCGAGAGGAGGCTTTGTGCTGAACCTAACTAGGGGAAGGAGGATCTAGCGAAGTGCACAGATCTCTTGTCCTATGCAGAGTGTGGTTTTTGAGGCTCTATGCATGTAATTGATTAACAAAAGATAATAGAAGAGAAGAA
>JZKD02S1186865.1:345177-370313 GCA_000966675.3 Picea glauca | reverse complement strand
GGGGGGGGGGGGATGAACCACATATATGTTGTGTTTCTCTTCTTTGTGCAATGTGTTGATGTGTTTATGTCTAACTTTCTATGATATAGATGAATGTTAGATAGAACTGATGTTTCTTTGTGCTTATAAAAGAGAATGAAAGTTAGATCTGACCTATGTGAGTATTCTTAGTTCCTGAATCTACTAGATCTAATATGTTCCTTTTATGCTAAGTATTATTAGATGTGGATTTGGTTGAATACTGCGCTGATCTATTGTTAGGGTTTAGCTGCGATGTAACTAAGGTTGAATGTTAACGAACTATAACTGCTAAGTTCTTTTTAAGGTGTTGTAATCACATATCTGTGTCCCAGCTAAGGTTGCAGACATCTGAGTCCTGCAACTGCCCCTGCCTCTACCTTGGGTGAGACTTCATCTGCTTCGCATGTGTTGTTGAAAAGGCTGGTAGTTAGGGTTTTTTTGGTGTGTTGTTGTAGAGTTGAACCCTGGGTCTGCCCCTGTGCCAACAAATGGTTTCATTTTCGAGACTTGAAACTATGATTGTTGGGAACTGAGGAAGAAGAAGCTTTGTGAAAATATCCGACCTGAAACTGTGATTGCTGGGAACTGAGAAAGAAGAAGCTTTGTGCAAATATCTAACCTGAAATTGTGAAATATTTGTGTGTAGATATTTCGCTCTAGTGTGCAGTACTCTACTTATTTTGTGAAGCTCTATGCTAAAGAAAATAAGTCTGATCGGAAGAAAAGAGGTAAGATCTGAAAGCTTTGTGCTCTAAGAAAGGTAAAAGTGAGATTTTTTTATTAAAAGAGGTAAGATCTGCAAGCTTTGTGCTCTGATAAAGGTAAGAATACTGAAAAGTTTTAGATCTGCAAGCTTTGTGCTCTGTAGAAGTAAGATAAGTAGAAAATTGTGTTTCTAAAGTATGGATCTAGGTATGTTTGATAAGAATTGTCATAACTTGAAAACTAGGGCATTGACAGAAGAAATAATATGTGATATAAGTAGATATGATAAGAATAGTGAAAAATATGTTATACCTATGTATAGAAAGAATGTTTGGACTAACAAATGGATGCAAGATCCTAGAAATAATTTTTTGTAGGTTAACTACTATGATTCTAACACGAAGTATAGGAAAGGTTGGGGATCATTTCAGAGAAAGAGAGGATTAACCCTTTGTTGCAGTTGCAGAATACCAAGACATTGGGCTAAGGAATGCTTTGGTAGAAAACCTAGTTGCCTCTATTGCAAAGATATGGACCATGAATTTTTGGATTGCCCTAGAATGATTGCTCATCTTGAAAGGATGAATATGAGACAAGAAGACCACAAGAAAAGTCACACAACTGATATTATGGCAGAACCCCAGAAAGAATCAGAGAAAGTATTACTACAGATGAAAGAAACCATGAATGATCACTGACATATCAGTTTATCAGAGGTCTTAAAGAAAACCGAATGCATTGAAGAAAGAGTAGGAGACTTTGACATCGACTGTGTTTTGGATGAAGACACACAGGTGAATATCATGATAGAAAGAACTTGGGAAACTTTAGGGGAGCCTACTATGATTCCTTCATTAGGAGGAATATGACTATTCAAAGGAAAGCTCATAAACCTATGTTGAAAGATTACCCAGATATTTATGAGTGCCAAGGGAACTTCGACAGAGGAAGAATTTGAAGTTGTTAAATTTATTGAGGATAGCGCTCCATTTACTATGCTACTCAAAAAACCTTGGATTGAAAGATATTAGGCTAGAAGGGAAGAAAAAGAAGTCTTAGAACAAAATAAGCAAGAGATAAAATATTTCATGACTAGGAGGATCGCACACTTTATTGAAGAATAGGAGAACTGAGTAAAGCTATTTAAAACCAAAGACTAGAATGTAGAAGCTGGAAGAACATTAGAAGACCCACAGAATATTGCAGTACCTATTCCAGATACAGATGAAGTATTACCCAGGATTTCTAGGAGAGAATCTCAACAGCACGAAGTTACTATGCCAAAAGAAGATAAGGATCAGAATGGAAAAATGAATTCTGAGATGAATCTCACCGAAAATAAGGCTAGAAAAATAAGTAAGAAGAGAGCCATTATTGAAAAGTTACATAACATTCTCGAGGGAACTTCGTAGAAGGAAACTTTACAAAATTGGAGCTTCACCGGAATACCAGAACAACGTCACATGGCACTTCGCCATGGCGAAGCAATATAGCTGTTAGAGATAGTATAACCATTCAACTGACACCCCGCATGGGAAGAAAGGAATTAATGGTTTGACAACTTGCCACCAGATTGATGGGACCACGCCGTAATGGACAAAACTGAGTTAATGAATGCTTCTTACCCATTGCAAGAGATCCGTTACCAAGTATCTATTTATCCCATCACACCATGCACCGAGAACACTTTTTCTAACCGTGAATTTGAGCCTACAAATTAGTTGATTTTCACACAGTGATCATCACACTTTTTGCATCTATCCCATTGCCTTGAAA
The DNA here is from genome assembly GCA_000966675.3 of Picea glauca. Taxonomy (NCBI): domain Eukaryota; kingdom Viridiplantae; phylum Streptophyta; class Pinopsida; order Pinales; family Pinaceae; genus Picea; species Picea glauca. The sequence goes on along the minus strand of JZKD02S1186865.1, from coordinate 367,811 downwards.
CATTACTCTCTGACCCTAAGATTTTCAAACCTGAGTGTGTATGTTGAATGAGTTCAGCGTGGTAGATAAAATTTTCGAGGAATTTCTCATTGATGTCATGACCGAAAGATAAATGTCAATGTTTGTAGGTATACAAGCATCATCAATGAGAGGAACACATGCCTCTTCATCAAATTCTTGCGGAGCTGGATCATCCTGACCGTCAGCAGAAAAATGAACCAAACATAGAGATGACCTCATCAACGCAAAGTTGATCCCATATATATTACTCGACTATATACTGCCTCTAGCTAGCACGGTAAGTCGTGATAGTGTACCCAGAGATTTCGAGTACACCATGGTCACCACGTACCTCCCGAAGGGGATACGCACAGTTCGAGGGCAGCAGGACAAGATCGCAGTGTTAAATTTCAGTGACTTCAACCTCAAAGATCACAAAAACTACAACATGCTCACCCCATGCAAATACTTAACCAAGACAAAGGGAAAGAACTCAAATATCATCCCTCAACCATGGACAATGAACTTCGCAGAATCCACCTTGTTAAATGTCATGAAAATCTCACACTTCGAAAGACACTAGGAAGTCAACGCCTGTGTCAAGATGCTACTATCATGTTACCATGGTATCTATTTATATATATACCATCTTATTATATTTGATCCAACGTTGATCCATAGGATCACAGGATTGAATATGCAAGGACCTGACCCGCAGGAGTTCTACCCAAGGAAGGCCACAGATTGTGCACTAGCACAGAAGATTAAGGATACATACAATGATGTCGAGAAGGGGACATGAGGATACACGGTAGCCTCCATACATAATGGCGTAGTGAAAATATCATGTCAGTTAATAGCTATAAATATGGTACGTAAGAACCGACCCACACAGATCACAGTCTTTGTCATCGACCTCGTGGGGAAGTGTGTAGAAGGCTTACAGATGAACTAGGAGAAGTACCTAGTCAACCATCTTTAACTAGACTATCATGAAGCGCAAGATTAGGGCTATGAGTTTCACTTCAGATCACTCTTGATCCTCATCGCCTTTGTTTCTTGGGAAATGCCGGAAGGTGCGACCTTCTCGGATATTGAACCATTTGAGCCGCTTGTCACGAACTTCGCTACCCTTTTGTATTCGAGTGATATGAATAAGCAGTGGAAGTCAAACACTATTTTTCATACCTATTACCTTCATCTAAAGAGATCCATCGAAGCAGAGCCTCACATGACTCTGAACACCTTACATAGGTTCTGACCCCTGATGAAGTTCAACGCAGATCAGAATTTCATTTACATTACAGCGCGAGTTGATGAACATAAGGAAAAACTCCAGTCATACTATAAACTTACAGGAGAGGACCTGGAGGAGATCACTAAGGACTGGTCCGTAGACCTCCTTATCCTAGATGACCCTATAGAGATATCTAATCTTGAACTGGACAACCTGGAGAATACTCACAAAGAACAAGACACACCTAGAACTAGCAGAAGAGAGAAGACTGAAGAGGTCCAATATTTAAGTAGTGCATCAGAGAAGACTTCTTCCACATCACCTAAGTGAGGAGGTGATGGAAATGTAGAAGAGATGAAGGACATAGAATCTGAACAAAATAAAGGTGAATTAACATCGCCCAGAGACGAGCCAGGCCCTTTGAAGAAGAGGAAGGTTTCTCCCTCGAAACCTTCTTCCTAGAAGAAATCAAGAGCCACCGTGACCAAGATGTAGACTACACTTACTCCTGATGACTTTGACTTCATCATAGTAGCTCTAAACGATGCTTCACTAGAAATCGTAGAGAAGAAAGAAGCTAATAAGGAGGAAATGTATGATCGAATCGAGGTCGAGCTCCAAGGAGTACAGAAGGATATTCAGTCCAGTCATGCATTCTCCAATGCGCCCCTGCCATCGGGAGAACTAGAGTTGGTGGATGAGACAGCCCAACTCCACTGAGTAGTTGATGCAGTCAAAGCTCATATTCATCACGCACAAGAAGAAATAGAATAAGCCACCCATGCTTTGAGGCAAGTTCAAGGAGTACTTGTAGAACAATGTCGAGTTGCAGAGAAAGAGAAGATTTCTCTCTTGACAAAGTTTGACGAGGAGAAAGAACAAATGCAACAAGAAGAGGAATAGTTTCTTGTAGGGAAACTAATGGTAAAAGAAGTAGTCAACAAAACACTTCTCTCTGTGACAGTCTTAGAGCCACAGGCAGAAGACTGGGTTGAGCATCAACTAGAGAATCTCGCAGAAGCCATCCAAAAGATACAACAAAGAATAGCATATTTAGAGCTCCGCACAGTGCCCAACACTCCACAAGATGTCAGAGATAAAAGAGAAGCGACTACCCAGAGCACAGTCGAGAGAATAAAATATTTTTCCATGGAATGCAAGAAAATTAGTGACCACAGTGCCCAGAATTATGAGAAACTCACTGAGAATGCAGAACTAAAGGCACTGGAGTCGCATCTCCAAGAGGCAAAGCAACAATCATAGATAATACAGGCACAGTTGAAGCCCCTATCAGTTGTAGAAAGAATGAAACGATCCCAGGAGAAGCACACTACCTAGCAGCAGGTTCACATCGTTCAAAGAAAAGTCATGGAAGTGACTCAAAGACTACAACCTGTATAGGATGAGGCTTACCAAATGTTCATAGAGATCGAAGGCCGAGGAGTAGAACTAAATCAAGTTGTTGCTACAGCAAAACAATGCCTAGAAGGACCCATGAACGAGGCAGTCATTCAAGAGTTCATTGAAAAGGAGGTCATGGAACAACAACAAGTCAAAGCAGCGTGAGCCAAGATCGAGGCTTTCAAAGCAGAACTACCTAGATCAGAGTGACTCGGGATGAGTCACAGGTGAGTGTTGGGGGCATGTTGGACCTTGACCAAGTTTTGGGAGATCCTTGGTCAAGTTAGACCTATTTTGGGACTTCGGAAACCTATTGAAGGAGGAGCTCACGATGAAGAAAAGATCATAGGATATCGTCCCAGTTTTGGGTCCTTTTTGGAGTTTGGGATTATTTCATGGGTATGGGATGTCAGCCCATAGGTTTACCCATGTTTAGGCCTATTTTGTAAAGTATAAATAGATGTCTAGGAAAAGTAAGGAGGGGAATCTATGTGATGTTAGGCCAATGTGCTAAGTGCTAGTGATTGATCTATGTGATAGGAGGATTGTAAGTGCTTTGTGCATACTATGTAAGACTGGTAAGGCTAAGTGAAAGGGAATGCAAGTGATCAAGAAGAGGCTTTGTGCCGAACCTAACTCAGGGAAGGAGGATCTTTCGAAGTGTGCATATCTCTTGTTCTATGTGGAGTAGGGTTTTTGAGGCTCTGTGCATGTAATTTATTAACAAAAGATAATTGAAGAGAAGAAGAGTTAGTGGACGTAGCCCCAGGGGGGGGTGAACCCCGTATATGTTGTGTTTCTCTGCTTTTTGTAATGGGTTGATCTGGTTATGTATAACTTGCTATGATATAGATGAATGTTAGATAGAAATGATGTTGCTTTATGCTTATAAAAGAGAATGAATGTTATATCTGACCTATGTGAGTATTCTTAGTGCCTGAATCTGCTAGATCTAATATCTTCCTTTTGTGCTAAGTACTATTAGATGTGGATCTGGTTGAATACTGTGTTGATCTATTGTTAGGGTTTAGTTGCATTGTAACTAAGGTTGAATGTTAATGAAATGTAACTGCTAAGTGCTTGTTAAGGTGTTGTAATCAAAGATCTGTGTCTGAACTAAGGTTGCAGACATCTGAGTCTTGCAACCACCCCTGCCTCTACCTCGGGTGAGACTTCATATGCTTCGCAGATGTTTCCGAAAGGGACAGTAGTTAGGGTTTTTTTGGTGCGTTGTTGTAGCGTTGAACCCTTGGTCTGCCCCTGTGCCAACAATCTCTGAGAGGAGAAAATTTGATTTTGGAGGAACCAACCATTTCTGACCTTGGAGTGGAAGATCTTGTTCCATATAACCCTCCAATCACTGATCTATCGATGCCCATTGTCGTACAGGTTAAACCTTACAAGTGTCAGGTAGTGTCACAAGCAGCGATGGAGACAATTGATTCTACTTCTTTAGGGAATTCACATACTCCCTCTATGGCTGTCACCATAGGGGGTTTTCCACCTCCTAACCAACTGTTGTCGATTTGGACCACCATGGTATCAACCGCCTCTACCTCGAGAAATGGTTTGATTCTATCTATGGCAATGATCACTGCTCCTTTCACTCAGAGTGCGATAGGCCCTCCATTCTCATACAGGATTCCTGGCTTCGATACAAAATTTTTCCTTTCCTACTCCACTCTACAGACTTTAGGTTTGGGGGTAGGGAGCTCTAACACTCCTCTGAAAGGATACATGGGGGGCACTTCAGCTCCCTATAACACTTTCCATTATGGAGGGGGTCATATACCTCCTTTATCCCCTTCGCTCAGCGGTGCTCACCAACACTTTGTCGGGTCAAACATAAACTATAGTTCGTTTGGAGAAGGTAGTCAAGGAATTCCTTCTTATAGCATGTTGGTAGGTTCAACACCATTCTCTTTGTTTGGCGTGTTTGGTAATAATGTATTCTTGTCAGTTGTCATCTCGACCGGGGGAAACCCCGGTTATGGACAACAAAATCCTATGCAGGGTATTATTCCTACACAGGGGTCAAACTTAGGAATTCCTTCCTCACAAGGACTTTGGAATCCATGGCAAGGATTAGTTCCCTTGTCAGGGATGTTGACCAGGGGAAACCCCTTCCATATCCAATGGAACCTCAGGCAAGGCTCAACACCGTTGGATCGGTAGGGGGAAACACTTCCCAAAATCCTTGGAATGCGACATAAGCCCAACCCTTTACATCCTATTACAGGATTCAGCCAATGACGTCCCAACAAGCGTAGAATCCGTAAGCTGGTCACGACCACGGTTATTACCAGAACCCTTTCCAACAATGTAACTTTTCCTAGCAACCTAGTGCCAACCAAACTTGAGGCTCCTTTTTCTTTGGTTATAATCAACAACCCAAATTACCCTTTCTAGAAACTCTACACTTTCCAAACTTGACAAGGTTATTAAACAACCCCATCTGTCACAATCTGCATTGGCCTCCCATGCCAACCAAGTTTCCTTCGAACATTCCAAAGTTTGAGGCTAAGCCTAATGAATATCTAGGCGATCATGTGACTACCTTCCATTTATGGTGCTCGTCCAACTCTTTGAGAGATGACTCCATTCAGTTGTGTTTATTTCAACGCACTCTCATAGGGAGTGTTGTGAAATGGTACATTGAGCTCAACCGCTCAAGATACTCTTCCTTCAGCGAATTGGCAATGTCTTTCTTAAACCATTTCCAATTACCTGTGAGATACGATGCCAGCACCAAATTGCTGGCCAACTTTGAGCAGACAAAAGTGGACCATATCTCAGATCACATCTGATAATGGAGATGCCAGAAGAGTTTGATAAAAGTACCAATACCACCAACATTCCTGCTTGAGTGGTTCCTTAAGTATTTGGTACCCCAGTTATCTAAAGACATCGCAACCTCGGGGGTCTTTTAAAAAGAAGAAGTGATAATGAGAGTTCAACAACTAGAGTTTATTTACTCTTAATTTGGTTTACTTTACGAAGTTTTACCAGATGTACCGCGGTCAATACTTGAAAAGACCAGACAAAGATCTGGACCACATGTCGATGGTATTGTTGGTTCAGCACAAACAAATCCCACTGATCAGTTGTCGAATCAATTGCAGCAATTGTCAATACAACAAACAACAGCCAGCCAGAACACTAGTTTGACTGCTCCCCCTACTCAAACGTCAGATGTACACAGTGTGCAATCAACAAACCCGAAGGTTACCCAGCAGCCTGACGGAAAGAAGAAATAGTGAAAGAAGGGTAAGGGGGATAAGAAACCTACCAATAATGTTGGTAGGGGAAACATAGAAAAGAAGAAGTCAAAGTATCCATGTAATCTTTTCATGGAATACCATCAAACTCACCAGTGCCCTCGGCTTGTGGAGGTGCAAAAGTTATTGGCACAACAACAGCCTGCCATGTTAACGAATCCATTTCCACATGGGAAAAATTTAACTCAAGCCTCTTCGAGCATGGAAGGGGCCAGTCAGGGACCCCTTTCATCTTTGAGTAATCCTTCATCCATGAATGTGTACATGATGAAAGGTATCATTGACATAACAACTAGGACACGCGACCATGGAATGACAAACACCTCTGAAAAGGGTAAAGAATACAAAAACCCATCTCTTCCTCTCCATATTGAGAAGACTTTAGGTGAAACAATGACACACATCCCCAAATGTGCGTTCAAGAAAGCTTCCCACAACCCAAATGCAAGGGCCGCCCAAAACTACTCTATGGTGGAGGATTTGTCTCAAACCCCTTATGCAATGTCTGCTTCGGAAGTCCTACAGAGCTGCCCTTCCCAGAGAAAGGCTCTGTTAGTTGCCTTAGGATCTTCTAAGACTTGTAATCCAGGAATGATCATGCTTGATACGACTAACTTAAAACCTCATCTTCCTTACCACATGGCGTTTAAGATAGTAGTGGCTTACACCATGAACAGTTTTACCCGGAACATTTTCCTCACAGTGGTTGATGAGGGTGCCTCGACATGTGTGATGTCTTTGGCATGTTGGAAGTCCATTGGCCAACCTGTTTTGTCTCTGTCACCTACTCTTCTTATTTCTTTTGACGATCATTCATTCTGACCACATGGAATCATCCCATCTTTCCCCATGTAGTTAGGGGGGGAGACCATGTGCGTCGAGGTTGAAGTGGTCAATGCGTATCTCAACTACAATCTCTTGTTAGGAAGGAGTTGGACCTATGCTATGTAAGAAGTGGTCGCAATAGTTTTTCGGGTCTTGTTGTTTCCACATGAGGGTCAGATTGTGTCTATTGATCAATTATCCTTCTCTCGTCTTGACCATTCGTCGGGGGTATCCATGGTCCTGATGATTGATAACCCTCATCCTGACATTGTCAACATAGGGGTTGGTTTGTGCCCACCTTTGATGGGTACTTTAGATTACCCGCCTCTGACTGGCAATGTCCTTTACATATCGGTTGTCCCTAACCATCCTAGGTATGAAATCTTTCAAATATCGTCGTTTCGCATGACTTACTTTAATGATCCATGGACTCTTCCTTCCCCATCATCTATGATGGAAGGGACAGGGCACCATGGCATGGCCATGCCTTTGTCTACTATAGAATTTTCATACTCTATAGTCCAGCAAGCTTCCACTGACCCTGATCTGATTCCCGCACAGGAGTTAGATCTGATTCTTGAGCCTATTTGGGCTCAAGGTTCCCTCGCTGATAATGATTCTTTAGACTTGGTCTTTCCCTCAGACGAGGCAATTATTGAGGCAATGACTATTTTGGACAGACCCTGGGATGATCTCCATCACATATCTTATTTTCTCCCAGAGTTAAGAAGAATTGAAGCAAAAGAACTCACTCTGACTATGACTAAAGATAAGGCTTGTCCTATCAATCCTTTGGCTACGCATGTTGTTTAAGCTGAAGGAAATATGGAAACCATTGCTAAAATGATACCTATTGATATCTCCAGAACCTCTGGCGTCGTGGAGAATATCTTCGTCGGAGCGGACTACTCCCCCGAGGAGATTTGAATCTACATAGATTTATTTAAATAATTATGCGACGTGATTGCCTGGCCTTATGAGGAAATGTTAGGCATAGATCCAATAATCATTGAACATGAAATCATGACATATCTTGATGCCAAGCCAATCCAGCAAAAGCTTCATCCAGTTAATCCCAGGAAAGAAACAACTATTAAGGCTAAAGTAGAGAATCTATTCAAAGTTGGTTTCATCTACCCCATTCAATTGACTCAATGGGTGTCAAATCCTGTGCTAGTCAACAAAAAGTAGGGTATGATTCATGTATGTATGGACTTTCATGATTTTAACAAGGCCCATCCAAAAGACAATTTCCCCATGTCGTTTATTGACCAGATAGTTGATGAATGCGCAGGTTGCAAGGCTGTTTTTTTCATGGATGGTTTTTTGGGATACAATCAGATACAGATCAAACCTGAAGACCAACACAAAATTCTTTCATTTTTCCATTCGGTACATTCTCTTATCGGAAGATGCCTTTTGGTTTGAAAAATTTTGGAGCTACTTTTCAGCGGGCCATGCCTTTTTCTTTCCACGACCTCAAACACGTAGTCAAGGCTTCAAGGCTTATCTTGATTATTTAGTGTCACGATCTTGTAAGAGAGATGATCATCCTGCACACCTCCAACTCATATTTGAATGATTTCACTACTACCGGATTAGCTTGAATCCAAAAAAAAATGAGTCTTATTTAAGCCCTTTTCAGACTCTATAAACATGAAAAGATTTTCGAGCGATCTTGTTTTCCTTCATGCTTGCCAAACTAAAAATTGAAGGCACATCTGTCCGATGGTAGTTTACCCCTTTTTCGGTCTAGACAGTCAACTGTACGAACAAAGGTATACTCTAGGAGCTTCAGTTCGCTAGAAGAGTATTCTCAGGTATAATTTTAACCCTTTTTCAGGCCTGAGGGACTAAATTTACAAAAAAGGAACCCCCATGGAGTCCATAGTTAAGCTATTTTTCAGACTCCCTAAAATTGAAGAACTTTTTGAGTGACCTTGTTTCTTCACACTCATTAAATTGGTCCAAAAGAACATCCCTTACAGAGTCCATAGTTAATCTCTTTTCAGACTCCTTAAAAATGAAAATATTGTCGAGTGATCTTGTCTTTGTCACACTCGTTAAAATAATTTTGAATAGACGTATGTTCGGTGCTAGTTTACCCCTTTTTCAAGCCGACTATACTACCTTCTAAAAAGGTACCCCAATGGAGTCTCCTTTTACACTTTTTCAGACTCTCTAAAAATGAAAAACCGTCGAGCTTACCTTATCTGGGCTCGTTAAAATTACATCGAAAGATGTTATCATTGTGTCTTATTATTCACATTTGCATTCCTGTGTCTTTGGCCTAATGGTGGCTCCATGTTGCTCTCAACTAAACCATTTGAAGCATGCCTTATATGAAATCCCTGTAACACTTTTCCTCTGCGTCTTGACACCTTGACCCATGGAGGATTTTTCCCGAGAGTCCTTTTCCTGCATATGTCTCCTTGATCTGAGCATCAGTGTGTTCCTTGTTCTTGGAAATAGTATGTTTGCGACACTCATTCTTCCTCTGTAATGTAGCATTCTTTTATTCTTGTTCAAGCTTTCCAAAATTATTGAAAAAGACAAAAAAATCAAATATACCCCAAAAAGAGGAAGGGAAAAGTATTTTCTTTTTATTGGCAGCACAATGAGTCGCCCTTGGACAAAGCACATCCTTATGTTTGTTCTTCAAGCTATGGGATTTAATATGACCTTAGGAAGCTATCCTCGCTACATAGAGTTGTTTCCTCCTCCGTTTGGTTATCCTTCCAAACATATGGAGATTTCGCGTTGCCTCCAGCGTCATGAAATTATGTCAATGCCATGCTGCCTGAGTCTCATATTTTTTCATGCTTTTGTCTAGGGGAATTTGTACTAAGACTGAGTCATCCCTTCTGTATTTTGTCTCTTGTCCTCATGCCCGGCCACCCCAAAAGACCAATCAAGTCCTTGTTCAAAATCAAAGAAGTTATATGCCTGATCACCGAGATCCTCTTGTCTTTTCCCGGCGATCTGTCAAATACCTATGGGTAGTGAAGTCGTACACTTATATTACACTCCTACCCGAGTTTTGAAGATCTTGAAGTTGTTTCTCAAGCTCTGAAGGCCTCATCTCCAGCCATCGGGTGTCACTGACTTCTTGAAAATGGATACTATATATATATATATATATATTGATTTTGAGATGTAGATCCATTGTGTACTGCTCATGGCTACACTTTATATAGTTATATGACATGGATCTGTAGTTTATTTGATTGGTAGGCATGATTTTATTTCATCCCGAGCATGGGTATGCCCATCTCGGTGAGACAAATTGTTATTTACAGATGGCACCTTCTAAACTCTGGTCCCTGGGCTCACTCACTTCTTAGATTGGTGAATATTTATAATGTATTTTGGCCATCATATGCTCTTCTAACCTCACACATTAGGGGGCATCGGTTATAACATTAATTGCACCAGAAATGCATACCTGGCATCAGGCCATCTTACTTTCTATCTTTGCCAATCCATTACTAAACAACTCTTCTAAAAACCATTGTTTTGAAGGTGTACGTGTCCTACACCACTACTTCCCATGTACACACACTTGCTGCATCACTACATCTTGTGTGCACTCACAAAAAATCGTGAAAAATGAAAATTGAAAAGGGATACAGGTTTATGGGCCGTTACTTAATTAGTTGACCACCCATAGCCAATCACCCCAACCGTTAGTATCTCTTTTGGCCTATAAAAGAATGTGTTGGGGCCCCATTCAAAGAGAAGCACGAGAGCATATAAACTATGCCCATTTCAATATTCCCCCTTTGCCCCAATATTTTGCAACCACATTGTGAGTTTGAGCCAGAATTCCTTCTTCCTCCTTTGCAAATCCTTGCCATTTACCTAGAGAAAACTGAAGAGGAGAAGAATATGTGGAAGCATTTGGTGCATGGTGAAGAGGAGCCAAGGACCGAGTTCGAGGAGTAGTGTCGATCTCATGTTGTAAATGACTTTTGTGAGATTAATATAAAGAAGTACTTTTTCCATCCCGCCAAATGATGTCTTCAATCTTTGTGATTTTGTTTACATGACTTGGTTATGATGTCTAACCCACTAATCCATATATAGAATGCATGCTTGTAGTTTCTTGTTTGTCTTTTGGTGACTGCAGGTTATCCTTGGGAGGAGACTTGCAGTCAGGAAACAACCAAGCACAAAGGGATTGACACTGGATGTGGAGTTTAAGGTATGCCTACCGGATCCCTATACTTTGTCTTTTATGTATGATTGTGGGGTAATGTAGGGATAGTTGATAAAAAGTAGGAGACTTTAGACGGTTATCTCTGCCTGCACTTTAGAAACCTGGTGTAGTCTATAGAGGGGGTTTCCTTCTATAGCATTCCTCAATGGAGAAAACTTTGACATCAAATACTAAGGGGAGTGACCTCAACACCTTTTGTAGAATCATCGATTATTTAATGGTTTCATCAAGTCCTCTAATGGTGTTGACAATTTTTTCCACACTATTAGTACTCTGTAAATCTGTCTGGCTGGAAGACAAACGATAGAGGTAACTATTTCAACCAACTTTAGGTTGGATTCTGACCTTTCCAACCATAGAGGGCTCTCTTGGACATACAACTATTTGGGATATTCAAAATATTTGGCAATGCGTGTACAGAGGTCAGATTCTTCCATGGTGTAAAATTTAAAGGTGGTAGGAAAAAATAGAAGAGCGGGACCATTGGGCAATGGGGTTCATTCCTAAAAAAAAATATGAAGAGTTATAAGCTATGTATTTCCAGAGGAAACAAAGGAAAAATAGGTATGATGCTCAGCCAAATAAGTAATGTGAGGTGGTGGAGGAGAGGAGAGGAAATAATACTATCATGAAGAGGCATTTAATATAGGTTGAATCTCTTGGTGAAGTATTAGAAGAAGAAACATGAGAATTGGCTACTGCAAATAGAGCACTAATTGCGGGTGAAGTCCAAAACAGTAACCAAAATTACATAACATGTATAATCGATATAATAAGGAGCATTGAAAAAAATGAATTCCTTCTATTACTTACATATTATTACTAGAATAAAAACACAGTCACAAATACTAAAATACAATAAGACACACTAAACATCAAGATCGTGATGAATCTCGATTGTCTCAGAAATACCCTTTTTGCTTACACTAAAATTTCATAAAAACTACAAAGTTCTCCTGCTATGAGGGCATGCCCCTCTCTAGTAAGTCTAACCATTCATTTATCTTTTTGATAGTATATATATTCTTTACATATGGAATTCAAAATGAATCATCTTCCCCAAAGTTCCAAAAATATACATTTGTCACAGAAGGAGTAACAGACAATAACTGAAATCCTATCTTTTAGGGGACGTTATAAACCAAAACTGACATATTTGAGATTTTTACCCTAAATGCCACTTGTCTGTATCATTACAAAATTCTTTGAAACATACTTAATTTATCTTGAAATCTATTTCAGATTAGCAATTTCTTCCTTTAAAGTGTCAAGCCAAGCAGGATGGTTTTCTCCAACACTTTCAACCACTTCAGCTTTAACCTTTGTCTTTCGTCACTTGCTCCTTTTACCCTTTCCATATTTCATCTGACATCTGTTTGTTTTTCCATTGATGATCAAATCCTTCATGATAGGATTTAATCTGATTTCATCACCTGACCCCGGTTCATCCGCAGACTTTGTATGAAATTTTGTTGCCAGTATTCGTGCAACAAGCTTTTCTTTCTTCTTCATTGATAATTTTGTCAAATTATCTGAATATCTCGGTTCACTGGAGGTTGCTTGGTTTGTCTTCTCCATTTCCTCCGTTTTTTCTGGAAGAACGATATTATCTCCCTTATTTGTACAAGAGTTAGATGAATGATTCGAATTGTGGTTACCCCGTTCTGGAATAAAATGTTAATAAAAAAAACCAGAGTAATGTCACCCATGCTTTGAATGACAATCTTCATTGAGTTCCAATCATGGGGTACTAAAAAATTTCCTTATGGGAATAATGTATTATCACATTCGGCCATTGATTTCAAATGATGAGCCTTCGAATCAATTTTTTGGCGGCACTCACCTAGCATCAAACAAACAAAAATTACCCAAAAAAGTGTCTCAAGTTTATTTGACTGGCCGTCAGCTTTCCCTTTCCACATGCGACCATTGGATTTGACACATTCAATGATATTTTGACACGTGACATTGGGGTGTGATTGAGCGGTTTTGAGATCACCCTCTTTTCCCCCTGATATGCGTCTGGTGGCACCACGTGGCCTTGAGACGAAACAACGATATTCTTATCAGCCTTCTTTCAAAGGATTAAACTCTGTGTTAGTTATTGGCGATCGGTGGTGCCTTCGATCCATGACCTACCGGGTCCCATCCACTTCACACCTCCTCTAGATTTAGCCCCATCTGCTAGTCTATCGCTCCTCTATATTGATTTAGCCTCCTGCTAAGTCCCAATACTTGGAGTCCAAAAAATTGTTACAGTGATAACACACACAAAGGAGACAGGATGCAACATTTTCTCTGTCTTTCATCTTCATACTCTCAAAATATATTCTATGAGTTTGTAGCTTAGCCTTATTGACCATTTCATTTCCTTCATGGATTGTTTGAAGTTTGTCCCAAATTTATTTCACCGATTTTCAATGCATTACTTTGAGAAAATATGATTTTGATAGTCTGCACAAGATGGAGTTCATGGATTTTGCATTATTTTCACTATCCTTTTTCCTGGATGTATCTATTGGTGGAGTTGTTGGGGTTGTATAACCAGACATGAATAAAATTCCAAATATCAAAGACAAGTTTCATTAGATATGTTCACATCCTTATACTCCAGAAGGCATAATTTGCTCCGTCAAACAATGGAGCCATGTTGGTAGAGAAACCTTCCTGACTAGCCATGTGTGCTCCTGAGATATACCTTCCAATCGTTAGGCTATTTTTGAAGGAACCCGCTTTGATACCAATTGTTGAGAACACACTTATACTAAGAGGGGGGGCGATGAATCAGTAGAAGACTATATTTTTATTTTAAAATTCATAAACCATCATGAACATAATGAAGCAATCACATAAATACAATAACTAGAAGACACAATATTTAACATGGAAACCCTTCTAGGAGAAAACCAAAAAATCTATTTTTTATTAATTTGTAGGCACCAACCTACTAGAGACACCAATCCTCACTATTGTTCATAGGCACTGACCTACAGGAGACATCGATCCCCTCTATTGTTTGTAGGCATCGATGCCCTTTTGTTGTTTGTAGGCATCGACCTATAGGATACACCAATCTCCTTTGTTGTTTGTAAGCACCGACCTATAGGAGACACTAATCTGTTTTGTTGTTTGTAGGAACCAACCTACCAGAGACACCAATCCCCTTTGCTACTTCTATCTTCACAAAATTTTCTCTGCATTCTTTACTTATTCTTTCATTGGATCTTCTTTGTGCTTGCTATTTCTATTGTTTCTCTTTCTTTACCAAATCTTCTTCTTTCATTCTACCTTTACCAGATATTCTGCTTTCACTTCTTCTGCAATGTTCTTGCTACTTCTTCTTCCTCTTCCTTAGATCTGAACATCGAATTTGATCTTCGCCAATATATAATTGTTTCTCCCTGAATGATGTTTTTTTTGTCATACCTCAAATGATATGCATATGAATATTACATTTTCACCCACATATCCATTTTTTCTTATAACCCTCTTCTTTATTTATACTTTTCCATAAGCTTTATATGAAAAGTCATGTTCTTTTTTAAAAGTCACGACTTTAATTAAATAATAATTTATTTTCCCCCTTTTTAATTTTTAATTCACTTTTTACCTTACCATGGGTAAATACCACTATGGTTTACAAATATCATGTGCAATTTCACTTTTACCCTTTTCCTTTAATCCACTTTCATTTTTACTCCATTTTTACGTAAACTCCACTTCCACCTAACTTTTCAACTTTTGTTATTTATTAAAGACATATTTATATTTAATCCACTTTTATGTAAACTTCGTTTCCACTTTTATTTTTACTCGACTTTTACGTAAACTTTGTTTCCACTTAAATTTTCCACTTTTGTATTTATTAAAGTGATCCCAAGGTTACATTTATATTTAATCCACTTTATAACCTTTGAAATATATTTGATCACTTATTAACCTTTGACATCAATGACAATATTTTATTCAACACTACATTCCAAGGGGAGGACGCTTGGAGAAAATGTCCAATTCGTGATGGAGTGAATAAAACATTTTGGGATCTTCTTTTATATGGATTGTAAGTATGTAATTTTATTGTTTTTTATGATTTGATTAAATTCTATGATGTTGTATTTTAATCCCCTACTATGAATTCTTAGGATAAATAGTTCTCTCCGTGAGATCATGTAGGTTCTTTATTTTGTTTATGTAATTTTGTCTTATAGTTATCTTTCTTCATTATATACAAGCATTTTGTGTTTATTTTCCACAAGAATGGTGTGATGGTTTAAATTGATTGCTTTTACTTTGAATATTTTATTGTTTAATTTACTTATGCCTTTACTTTATTTACATGCTTTTAAATTCTATCCAAGTGTGTTAACGACTGTGTGTGGTTTGTTTCCAGAAATTTTAGGAAGATGTTAACCATGAGATCTTGAAAGACTTGTAAAGACATTAGACTCAAATCTATGACTATGATACTTCTGGATTATATTTTATATCGCAAGATTTATTTGATTTGGTTTTATTCTTGGTGAAGCTACATGAGTTTTTAAGTATTGACTCCTAGAAATGATTTATTCAGTGAATTGCATTTTGAATTTAGTAGGATCAGTTTAGTTTCCTAGTCCAACACATACAGTCCTAGTGTCTCACAAGCTTACGATCTCCTGGATTGATACTTTAATGATCAACAATTTAAGAAATTAAATTTCCTGACAACATTTACAAAATTGCATTATAATTTATGGGGATGTTACATCCACTCCCTCTTATTTTTTCATTGTCCTTAGTGCACAATACCCTACTAGTGTACACACATATTACAATGCTAGACTCTCTATCCTCTAGTGAACATATAGGATATCTGACCTAATATCACACAATAATTTCATCCCAAACATAAATACATAGGCACTCCGATTCAAAAACCATATATACATAGGCACTTTGGCCCAAAATCATACACAACAATTTTATAATTTATAATTCTAGCAGTAGTTCCAACTAGAAATATATCTTTCCCTTCTATCTACACAACCGAAGTTAGTGTACCCCCTTATATTCTTTGTATTCCCTTGGTTTGTACCACTTCCATCCAATATTTAATGCATAATTGGCCAAGAAATATTAGAGACACAACTTCAGGAATTCCAAATACAACAACTTTCCTAGTTTGTTGATTCCCACAACAATTCCACAATACACTCTCGTTCCCCTAAACCTTCACAACCCAAGGAAGTGTACCTCCTTCTCTGCACCACAATTCCTCGGGATGTACCACTTCCCTCCAGGGCTCTAGCACAAGGTCGAACATGAAGTCTCAGAGTCGTGGCTCCAAGAACTCTTGTTGTGATCATGGGATCTCCCAACCTTCAAATAGTTGCAAATGTGATTCTTTCATTGCATATTTAGCTCCACTTTACTTCTTTTGAGTTGAAACAAGTCCACTGGACTTTACTTTTTTCATGTTTTCATGCCTTTGTTCTTTATCTATGATCCATTTTGATTCTCTTATGTCTTGGCACTCAATTCATGGTTCCATTCTTCAATTGTTCCTATAGAAACCATTAAGAAAATATACCTCTTATAGTCATTATTATATAACAATTATCTTATTCACAAGATTTTATAACTCTAAAAATTCATGTATTCAAAATAAATTTGCAATAGTAAACTAATACTTATCTACATGTCTATTGCTCTATTTTACAAAGTTTCCATGGGAAATATTTTAGCTCACTATCTGTTCTCGACACACCCTCATGATTCCAACCACCATACCATATGCATTATTAACTTGTCTATTCCTTTCCATCCTCACCATCTAGGCTCAGTCATCCCCTTCGCTGTGACGAAATCACTAAGGGGATCCATCATTTTCCAAGGTGTTGTTGTGCAAGGAGAGTGCAAAATCATTACCATACTTCCACTAGAATTCCATAACCTATGGTAATCATAGGGTTTCCACGTCCTAGCAATAGCCTTCTTAAGAATATTTCCATCTTCAATAGATATCATCTCATCTGTATCACATGTTGATTAATTGGGCTGGTTTTCATTGATGTCAACCCTTGAAGCATGCCCAATAGAAAATTTTGATAGCCCCAAGAGTATGGTTAAGGGACTTCAGTTTGATTGATGTATAATGGTATGAAGTTTAATATATTTGCAGGTAATGTTATTCTAAATGGATAGTACATGTCATTCCATTTCCGGTGATATGTGGAACGCCACATAACTCCTCATGGTTAGAGAGTTATGGCCTTGTAAAGTTGGAGAACCCTCATGAGTTATCTAGAAGGTCAAAGAAGTAAAAAAATGTCTAGAAGCTCCTAGAATAAGTTAACTAATCAAACGAGTAAAACTAGGAGTTAATCACGAGTTAAGTTGTTGCAATAAGAAAATAATTAAAAATAAATTAGTTGCAACTATAAGTGGAGAATTCACTATTTGTAGCAAAGTGGGTTAGAAGTGGACAAGTGGTTAGAAGTGGGTTAGCCCTAAAATAAGGATATTGGGTTAAGTTGGTTAGAAGGTAACCCCTTGGGGAAGCTACATGGAAGTATAAATAAGAGAGAAAGGCTCTCCTATTAGCACCTATTGAGCACATTGAATATATATTATTGTGTAAGGTTTATTGTAGGTACTCATTGATATATCTGAAGTTGCGCAAGTCTCAAGTAGCATGAAGGGTTGACGATGAAAGTTTTGGAATTACAGAAAATACTGAAAAAACCCTAGTTTTTTAGGTGTATGCAGGTTGCAGTGGAGAAGGGAGCGTATGTACACAGGCTAGCAGTATGTTAGGGAATGTACATGAAAGAAAATCCATAGAAACTTGAGAAGATGAAGATGTTGGGTCTCTAGAGTGTGAAACAAAGATCCCAGGAAGGTCTATAGTGATCAGGTACATCAAATATATCTACTAGTTCAAAAGGCATGTCTTATTTATATGAGTAGTTTGATTTTCTTGTATACATGAGAAATGGTTATGGAGGTTTGAGGATTTTCCCTAGAGATATTAGTGGTTGCATGGGACCTTCTGTATAAGTCCGATCTATAGAAATATAGTGTTGGAATAATCAATATTTATCATTGATATATCTTGTTATTGTTGAGGCACATCTTGTATTTTTGGGCATATGGTTAAGGGTTATTGTGATACATGGTTGAAAGCTTGTATTTGTGAAGTGCTTGATGTATTGAGAGGTTTAATATAAAAAAGGGTTTAATGTCTAGTTCATCTGATATTTATTATGCTTGTTCATGATTACACACACTTATATGCACATGAATAGAGAGAGATATAGATGCTTTGGGTAAAGGATATGTATCAGGATGTATGCACAGGGTACAATTACAGTCTGGGCATAGTGATAGGTTGTAGGTTGATGTGAAAGAGGCTATAGAGGGCTAGAATTATTTAGAAGAGAGAAAACCCTAGTTTTTGGAAGGCATACATAGGCTGCATAACATATAGGTCATGTGCATATGTGGGTTGCAGTATAGATAGGGCATGTACATATGCATGTTTCATAATAGACATGTCATGTATCTATGGTTTTTGGTTGGTACAGGCTCATTTCAGGTACAGGTTGATTACAAGGAAGAGTTACAAGTTAGCTATAGGTCATAGGTACAGGTTGGTACATGTTTATAGTGGTGTATCTCACAGTGACAGTTTGGCAGTGATTTATTCATTTAACACTTATATTTCAAGGCAATAGGATGGGGCAAGGATAGGTGGTTGTAGCCTCCTTCTAGTTGTATCCAGATAATTGGGGAGTTGTAGCTTCCCTCATGTTGTAGCCTGGAAATATAGGGGGTCAGAGCCTCCTTCCAGTTGCAGCTAGAGAACAAAGGAATTTGGTGCTTCCAATGAATGTAATTCTTAAAGACATATAAGAAAAATAATTTCATGGTTTTCTCTCGCATTGGGTTTCCACATAAAAATGATGGTGTACTATGTATGTGTATGATTGTTCATTTGTTCATGGTTTATTTACTCTGCATTTATTGGATGATAATGCTATATTAAGCACGTATATAAATAACACTTGCATAATGTGGTTAAAAAGGGTTAAATTTCTCTATTACTTATTCACCCCCCGTCTCACTAATCCAACAATTGGTATCAGAGAAGGTTCCTTCAAAAATCAATTTAACGATTGAAAGGTAGATCATGGAGAGCAACAATATGTATAAAAATGGAATACTACAGTTCATGGACAGAACTATGCATTTTGGAGAAGAAGGATGAAAACATATGTACAAGCACATGGATTTGAGGTTCGACAATCAGTTGTAGATGGATACAAAGAAACAACGGTTCTTCCAACAAATGAAAATGGAAAGAAACTCAGTCTAAATAATTCAAAAACTACAAATGTGCTTTTGAATGGTATTTTTGATTCGATATATACCAAAGTTATAAATTGTATCTCCGCTAAAGAGATTTGGGACAAACTTCAAAATATTTATGAAGGAGATTCAAAATTCAAAGAAACAAAGTGTTGGACTACTGAGAGGGGGGGTTGAATCAGTAATAGAGAAATCTAATCCTTTTTAACCAAAAAATTCAAGTGTTATATCAATGTAGCATTATCATCCAATAGTTGTAGAGTAAATAAAAAATGAACAAATGAGCAATAATACACATACACAGTACACCAGTGTTTTTACGTGGAAAACCAAAGCAAGAGAAAACCACGGAATTCTTTTTCTTATATGTCTTTAAGAATTAAATTCATTGGAAGCACCGACTTCCTTTGTTTTCCAACTGCAACTGGAAGGAGGCTCCAACCCCCTAGTTTCTCAGGCTACAACCTAAGGGAAGCTACAACTCACCAATTCTTTGGCTATAACCAGAAGGAGGATACAGCCCCCTATGTTCTCCATCTACAAATGGAAGGTGGCTATAACCACCTATCCTTGCCCCATCCAACTGCCTTGGCGTAGAAGTAAAATGATGAAACCACTATCACACTATCACTGTGACATATACCACTGTACAACTATGCCAACCTGTACCACTGACCTATATCCAACCTGTACTAATGCCCTACAATCAACTTGTACCATAAACAAGTGCATAAACCATGCACCAACCTATACCAAACAACATGTAATCAACATGTACCACAAACAAGTGCATCAACCATGCACCAACCTGTACCTCAACCTCAACCAAAATCCCTCATCAATTTCATCATCCAAATATGATTTGTAAATATTTAATATACTTGGTGTATATGATCACATACTTGCAAACCTTCCTTAAATTTAACAACAAGAGACTAACATTTTATCAAACTTTACTTTAGTCTCACATGACTAATTTTGGATTAGTCAACAACCCTAACTTGCAATAATCATAACTATGTACCTGTAATGAATAAAGATATCAAAATGGTACATAATGTTCTTCAGTGTTTTTATATGCAATTCCTCCATATTTCACTACTTGGGACCTCTTAGAAAAGGAGTTATATGGAAACTGGCATACCTTATTGAATTCTGGCTTATTCTAGAGATCGAACTTGAGGAGAATGCCCTGCATGGAATATTTGTTGTATAGATCTAAAAATGGTACACAACATACTATGAACTATAATATAACCAATACATTTTGTCTTACAAAATTTGGATATGTTATGAATAAGTTATGTCGTTTTTACCCAAAACACCTGTTTTAGACTAGTTTCGGGACTAGCCACAAACCCTATTTTCCACAGAGTGTAACTCCAAAAATACAACAACCACAAGATGAACTTTTTCTCACAGCTACTTGGATATGTTTCCTCAACGAAATCCCAATTTCATGGTCTGAATCATTATAGAAAAAACTTTATTGTGAAAATGGTGAGATGACCTGTAAATAACATACCTTAGAAAGCATCATCAAAAGAATTTATCCTTCCTTGAATTTTGACCTTCTTTGCTTCACCTTCCCTCTGAAATTAGGATTAGATATCCTTTGGTTACCTCAGTCACTTTTAGATATTCAATATTCTCAAGTGTGATTAAAATGAGAGATCCTTTCCTCTTATTTATACTTTTATGTAGATTTCTCAAGGGATTACCTTCTAACCATCTTAAACCACTTTCCTTATTTTAGGGCTAACCCTCTTCTAACCACTTGTCCACTTAGTAATTTCTCCATTAAATTTATTATTTAAATAATTTTTGTTGTATCCACTTTGACTTATAGTACGCTCATCACTTCACTTCTTCCTCAAGGGGTTACCTTCTAACCATCCTAAATCACTTTACTTATTTTAGGGCTAACCCACTCCTAACCACTTGTCCACTTAGTAATTTCTCCATTAAATTTATTATTTAAATAATTTATTTTGTATCCACTTTGAATTATAGTACACTCATCACTTCACTTTATTATTTAAATAATTTCTTCTTTGCAACCACTTTGACTACTTTGACCTTTTAGGGCTTCTAGATGACTCATGAGGGTTCTCCAACTTCACATGGCCATAACTCTCTAACCGTGAGGAGTTATGTGACATTCCACATACCACCGAAAATGGAATGACATGTACTATCCATCTATAATAGTATTACCTTCAAATTTATTAAAACCCATACCATTATACATCAAACAAACTTGGTTCTATTACCCAAACCTTTGTTCTATCAGAATTTGTTACCAGACTTTATTCAAGGTTTGACATCAATGAAAACCAACCCAAGTATTCAACACAAAGCTTCAAACTTATAGAGGTCAATTCAAAAAGTTAAAGATGAAGGAAGATGAGAATATTATGGTTTACTTCTTACGAGTTGATGAAATAGTGAATGCAATCATAGGATTGGGAGAAGAAGTTCATGAATCTATAATTTTTCAAAAGGTACTAAGATCTATTCCAATGAGATTTGATCCTAATATATTATCACTAGAAGAAAGAGAACATCTAGACTCAATACACATAGATGAACTACATGGAATCTTCACATCCTATGAAATGAGAATTGAACAGGAAAATCCAGGTATAAAAGAAGCAACATTAAAAGCTTCCAAAAGGTGAAAGAAAAAGGAAAAAGAATATAGCAGTAGCAGTGAAATCTCATAAGATGATGAATATGTGGCCAACTTTGTCAAAAGATTGAAAAAGGGAACCAATGGAAGATATAAATTTATGCTTTTGTTGATTTGTTTTAACTGTGATGGTATTGGTCATTTTGCTAAAAAATGTCCTCACGGGAAAAAGAAAAGACATGAAGAGGATAATTCAAACAACAAACAAACATATAAAGGCCAAAGAACCAAAAATAAAGTCTTCAAGAAAAGTTTTTTCACCAAGGAAGAATGTTCCTTATCAGACGACGATGAAGTCAGTGAAAGTGAGACAAAAATAGTTATATTCATGGAAATAGAAGAATACAATAAATAAGACACCAAAGAGAAGTATGAAGAAGCATAATTTGACTACAAAGAAGAACTATTGAGTGCTATAGAAGTTATAAAAAGAGAAAACAAGAAAAACAAGAAACTCCAGGAAGAACGAGATAAGAAAAAGACATTCAAAATTCAAAATCTGAAGAACTAGAACAGATGATGTTAAGAACCAAACATCAATATAGCATAGAAAAACCTTAGGAAAAGTACTCAACGCCTTGAAAAAGAGATAATTTCAGATAATAAGCCTCTTCGAGGGGGAAACCTCCTTTT
>JZKD02S1186865.1:237247-286453 GCA_000966675.3 Picea glauca | reverse complement strand
TATTTCTGTTCAAGTGTTATTTCTGTTGCTATTTCGTATATCATTTCTATGTATTGTGAAGATTATGCTGGATATTTTACTGTTATTCTGTTATTTCTAGCATTTCGTTCCTGTTTTGCATATTTTATATATCTGGTATCTTGCAAATCCATTGGAATTCAGGAAAACCATGACCAACAAAGAGAGCCAGAAATTATGAAAGAGGTTGATGGACAACCATATATAGCACAAGAAGATGGAATACATATGCACTCATGGGCATGTTAAGGATGCATTCTTAGTGCATATAGATATGCATCAGTGCATGTGAAATTGTTTGAGAGTTCATATAAAATGTTGTATACTAAGAATGGTCTATTGTTATATATAGAATATTGAGCTTATGAGAGATAAAATTTGTTAATTATCATGAATGTTGTGCCTAGGAAAAAAGGAGTTCATGACACAACTAAAAGTGTTAATGATGATGTTGTCGTTGATGGAAATCCATATGAGGACAATAAGGATGGTTAAATATTGAACATAAGGCTAATAAAAGAAGCTTTTAATCTTCTATAGACTTACCATCTAATCAAGTATCATCAATAAATTAATTGACAACTATGTGAGTATGAATTTGATGTACTTATGTTGCATAATTGTTGAAGGGAACTTAGGTAAGAATTCCATTAGTTGAAATTTATTTTATAAATTGATATTATTGTATGATTTGAATGCATTAATGGGAATGATATACCATTGATGTGGTAAAGGATGAACACTTGGGATATTTATAAAATTGGTTTATCTTTTGAATGCATTCATATGAAATAATAGTGTGTCAAGATTGTGATGGTTATGAACTAATAACCACATCACTACATGAGATATAAACTTGTTATAGAAATTAATGTCAGTAAAGCTAGCCATGTATGAGGCCATGACATGGTTGGATATGGAAAATCTATAGTACCACACAAGTGTCCAATGGACTTCCTACATATAATTGATATTTGAACTGCAACCGTTTCTCCAACATTGAAGAGAATCAAGGAATTATATTCATGATGTTGTGTTTGGGTTGAAAAGGAAAGAATCCAGGTGGTTGAACAAGCAAGGGGAATTGTATGGCTTATGTGTCGAGGCATTGGATAGACCTTCCAATTCACCATGGTGGCATGCATGACTTAGATAAAATGGTATTAAGGAATCAATGCAAGGGTGCATTGAGTAGGCATGCATGAATAAATCATGAAAGTGTGAAAGTGGTATATTTTCACTCATGCATGCTAAGATAGAGATGTTTATTCTTGAAGACATTCTTGAATGCATTTTGGTGAATACATGCATATATTATATTTCATATAAATGATTATGTTAACAGCTGAAATGATGTAATTATTACTAACATGTGAACTGGAGAACATATTAGGAACTATTAGACATTGCAATGAAAGAGTTGCAGGTTAAAGTAGTCACATGAGGATGGACTACATGAAATATCTATCAAGGGAATAGAGTAAAGAAAATAATGATGTCTAGAAGAAAGAAAATATTGGCTGATGAAAATGCATGTGTGGGGAATGATAGCTCATTCCATTAAATAAGATGAATGGATTGAAATGATAGAATATTAAGTGCTTACAATTCTGAGATAACTTTGTAAAATGATGTAAATATTACAATAAAAAAATATTGTGCATGAGATATTGACAATTTGTTTGGTTGAATGCAAGATGGGAGTATTATGGGAAAAAAGGTGGTCTCAAGTATGGAAATAGTATAACCCATAATAAATACCAGTGAATTTTGTTGCAAGAGCGAAGAAAACATGAGATGGAATCTCATACTTGGGGAAATTTGAATTTCCTAATGAAAACAATTTGAATTTCTAAGTGAAATTTTTATGATGTTATCTCATGATGATTATATGTGTGTGATATAGATGAGATGATCGCTATTAAAGTTGAAAATCTTAGGAAGAAATTCTATTTTTAGAACATCGAAACCCTATGATTTCTACAGGGTGTGGACTGATAGTGGAGTTATATTGATGAGATGACACTCTCCTTGCATGTGAAATCCTTGGAAAGATGGATCGCCAAAGGACTACATAGCAGAGAAGGGATTATTGAGCCTGGAAGGGTGGGTGAAAAAAGGAAGAGGAAACTCAAGAATGCATATGGCATGGTGGCTAGAATCACGAGGGTGTGTCAAAAAGAACAATGAGTTGAATTCTTTCTCGAGAAATATCTGTGCAATAGAGAAAAATCCTTACAGGTAAAGAACGAAGACATGAATCAAGAACATGGAAATAAGAGCACTGGAAGGAAAAAATATTCAATGGAAAGGGCATGGATAAAGTGAGGTCTAGTGGACCTGCTATAGTTTTGAGGATGCAACATGGGAGCATGAGGATGCCATGCAAGAGGAGTACTCGCATATTTTTGGATCTTTTTGAAGAATGTTTATTGTACATGTGTATATAATGCACTGAGGACAATGCATAAATAATGGGGAGGGTAATGTAATACCCCCAAGCTGAACCCCAAGTTGTAAATGTATATATTTTTTATAGGTTGGTCAACCAGGATGTTTTGGGCTAGAGTGTTTGTGTGATTATTAGGCTAGAGAGCCTATATGTTGAAAGGTCGATGAACCAACATTGTAAAATGTAATCACTTGGATATATTAATAATATATATTATTTTTTCTGACCAAGTTAGAAAAAGGAGTATGGGGGGCTAGGACTCCATGAGAGGGAAAGGGGGCTAGGAATTGAGAGGGAAAGGGGCTAAGTCAAGGGGGATTGATCCAAGGGAATAAAATAATAGTATTCCTAAGTCCAAATTATTTATGATATAATGTTATCCTAAGTTCCTAAGTTCCAAAGTGAGGGGAAAAATTACCAAGTGGAGGAAAAGGTATTTCCTTGTGTGCCAAGTGTCAAAAAGGGCACACACATATTTAAAGGGGGAATTTAGTGTAATTCTCTAATTCCTTCCATCATTCTTACCATTTCCTAGAGAGTGTGAGTTGTGGAGATATGGTTACCCTGTAAATCCTTGGTGGTTTGGGTTTAAAGAAGAATTTTTTTAGGCATGTGGAACATTCTCTTTGGGTGAGTTAATTGTTGGTAATAGGTTTCCCTATGTGTTGGCCTAGTGGTTGTCATAACGCTTTGAGAGAATCCTTGTGTTCCAAGTGCCATGACACTATGAGAGTTCATTTCTGGTATGTTACTAAAGCCCTAGAAGGGAAGTGGGACACTTTAAATATTGTGGAGCAATGAAGGGGTAAACATCCTTGGGTGGGACAGGTCATGGGGAATAAGAGGCTATGAGGTGGAGCTACTACTAGAGTTGGTGCAACCATTGGCCTTGTCTTTTTTTTTCGAGTGTTGGATGATCTTAGTGGGATTGGTGAGAGTACCTTTTCCCTGGTGGATTTATATCCCCAGCTCAAGGGTGACCTTTTATTGAGAGTGCATGAACAATAAAGTCTATGATTGGGAGGAACGTATGAGGTCTGCATGCAGTTGGTGATTTACAACAAAAGATAAGTGGTATTTTGTGTTTGTTTGTATGTTTCTTTTTTTTTGTAATATGTTTAATTATGTTTTTTGTAATTGTACATAATTATGCATGGAATGTATGTTGTGAGGATTTCATAATTGTTTCATATGTCGAGAATTTTAATGTAGTTAGAACCAGAGGCCTAGATAGGGGTCTGGGTATGAGCCTTCAATAATTCTGGTTTAATTAATTAAATGGTATAAGAGAACTAATGGACCGAATTGGAGAAAAATAAAAATAAAAACAATGCATGACAGAGACAAGTTTTTAGTGATGGTGCCCAGGTGGCGTCTTGGGTATGCTATAGTATCGGCCCCTAAAATAGGATGAATTCATATTCAAACTATTCGACACTACTATAGCACCCTATTAATCTGACCTGCACCCATCATAAGGTTTCCTAAAATCTACAAGCCACGATCCTTTTAGAATTAACATTGCATACTTTTCCCATCGAAGTGGTTGAGTAGCATGTTACAAGGATTTTCCTGAAACCCGCAAGCTACAAGCTTATCAGTAAAATATTCATAAAATTTTCCCATTGGGAGGGTCAACTTACCATACTCATTGTTCTTCTCAAAAATCACAATCCACTAGTATATCGGCTTTACCTTCATGAAATTTTCTCATTGGGAGGATCAACTTAACACATTATTAATATATTTTGACAACTTGTAACTCACAAGACTATCGGATTTACCCTCGCGAACTCTTCCCATCAGAGTATCAAATTAACAAATTATTAATATTTTTCAGCAGCCTCTAACCCGTAATCCTATCCAGAACATATTTTCGGGTTTCTCTAGTTAGGATGTCTCTATAACCTATTTTATAACTTCCCTGCAACCTGCATCCTGCAATCCTACTGGGCTTAGATTTGCAAATTTTTCTTAGCGAGATCATGAGTTAACCTTGTATTATGGATTTCCAAAATTATGATTTCCAAAATCTTTTTGGGAATTCCTTTGTAGACTTTTCCCATTGGAGTGGTAAGACATCAAATATATTCCTACAATTCTTTTCCCATGAGTCTCTCTCCAAAAGCTTCTTCCCACAAATATTCCTCTAAAAGCACTTGTCTGAAAATATTTTCCCGAAATCATTATTCCAAAGGTAAAATTCTAAAAATAATCCTCCACATTGGATCTATACCATCTATATTTTATATCAAAGTGATATCAATCGTCGATTCACCAAAATTCTCTAAACTTCCTCGGTCTTCTTCAAACTTGGAAACGAACCTCGACCATTGATTCTTAAAAATCAAGTGATATTGATCGTTGATCCATCAAAATATATTCTCCAACCCCTACCTTCTGCCACCATGGACCTTGTCAGTTACATAACATTTACAGTCGATGTCATCATCTATATGGATTTTTTCCAAAAATCCTAAAAATTATAATTTTTTTAAAATTTAATAGTTTTACTAAAATTTTATTTTTTGACCACAAACGTTCCTTCATTTTTTGACCGCCATGGAAGATATGAAATTATATTTCCATGGCCTAACATGACCTTGAGACTATTAATTTGGCATCCCTTTCTAAATTACATGCATTTTCCACCCCAAAATTTGGGAATTTCACTTTGAAATTCACAATTTTCCCTAAATCTATCACAAATCCAAAACCTGCAACAACAAATTTTTCCAAATTCACGCTAGCTCTTGGCCCATACAGGTCTGATGTTGAACCAAAATATTTTATACCATATTGTAACATACCTTCCTACTAAAAGTGAAAACTTAAAAATGTCCCATACATATAAAATAAACCAAGGGGTAGCATACCCACAATTTAATATGCATCTAAAAACATAATAAAAACCCATGGACAAAATTGTTCAAGAAAAACAACAAACACACAACATTCAATAAAACACATATATGGTAGAAATAACATCATAAACATAACAAAAAACTTATATATTTATAAGATAACCAACTAGTTTTGTATGAAGGACATTCCTCCTAGTCATAGGCTTGTTGTTCATATTCTCTCAATAACAAGATACCCCCAAGTTGAGGCTATGAGTCCACAAGGAGGTTTATCCCTTTTGGATATCCACTCTCCACATTTAGAAATACAAAACTGAGGTTCTACTCCAACAAAAGTTCCAATCCACCAGCTCTCTTCCCAATAACTTGCATAACCCAAGGAATGGGATCCCCCTTCACTACACATATTCCCTCAGGATTTCCTACTTCCATAAAAGGCTCCAATGCACTTGGTTGGATAGGAATATCATATCCAGTGACTCTAGGAACTCTCATCTACTCCAGGAGTGTTCACAACAGCCTTCACGAGGCTCTTGAGCCATTTCCTTAATAAGAAAAAAGCTCCACAAGCACACAACATATTTTTACAGGAACATTGGCCACAATTCCAACATAAACATATCCCAATAATGGATTTCTTCAAGAAAAACATGGTTGATTCTCTTCCCATCACTCAAATCCTCTCTTGATACCCAAAAACAACATGTAAAACTATCTTATTTTTCCATACAAATTTCTCATATTCCCAAGAAATGTGACTCTCATGCTCCCCAAAGTTGATTGTACTTCAGCCCCGTGCTCCAAATAAATAAGGTATGTGACTTCTCACACCCACCCTCTTACATATATTCATTAATTAAGCTCTTATATTGATCTAGGAGGATTAACACAACCAATCCAAAATTGATGGTCTCAAAATCTGATGAAAAGGTCTTCATGAAAAAGAGCTCATCAAGAACTTTCCAACACAATTTTAATGGGCTCAAACAGACATTGTATGAAAAATTCAAGGCCTTCAGAAGTTGAAGGAAAATTAAGGGACAAAGGTTGACATGTGGCACAGCCAGAGGTTATGTTGGCATTGCACACAGTTTGTAAGACCATAGTTTTGATTTATCTATGACCAACAAAATCCACCAGACACCGGCCCTTTTGTATCACCTGCTTGCGCGGATGAAGTATCGCCTAAGGTATCTATTGGGACTCCAAGAACCAAGCTTCTGTAGTAGCAAGGGAATGGGAGGAAATCATTCGGTTAATTATTCCTTATTATGTTTGTGCGTGTAACTCAACCCTTAATCTATATTAACTAACTTAATGATTCAGATTCATATTATCAATATATTCCATATTATTTCATAAACCCATTTATTTACCAGTTATGAATGTTGCGCCATGATTAAACATAAGAAAAATCTAATCTACTATGCATCCAGACATAATTCATAAGAAATCACATAAAAGACATACAACACAATATTTAACATGGTTCACCCAACTCTAGGCTACGTCCATAATGACTGACTTCTTTATTATGTTTTTGTTAAGTGCTTCAGGCTTGTGCACTACACTTACAAAGATATGTCATGGTATATTTCTCTTCTACCAACCTATCTACTCTGCAGTGCAAACCTCTCTCTCTCTGCATCATCCCTTACATATAGAAACATATTCCTCTCTTTTACATACTAAAACCAGAAAATAACATGGACAGGAACCGAACAAAACAGAATAGAACAATCTTGAAGATAACATAATAGAAAAAAATAGAACAGTCCCAAGCATAACAGAATAGAAAAATCCCAGGAAGAATAGAATATAACAGTCTCGAGCAGAACCCCTAATCTCCCAACCCATTACATATTTATACATCAATTCTAGGGCTTAAAACCCTACTTGGTTCATCCCAAAAAACCCATTACATTATATGGATAATTCAGTTAACTACATGTTCGACTACTTTCTTCTTCTTTGTCGTCTACATGTTACTTTTGTGCATCCTTCCATCTTTTAGAATGTTGAGCTGTCATCCTTCCTTTTCATGTGTTTTCTTCTCTTTGTCTATTATGCTTTATTCTTCCCTTTGTTTTATTCTATGTTTTATTCTTCTCACTATGTGTTATCCTTCTCGATGCATCTTAGTTGCACACTTCCTCGCATTTCTTATTCTCCTTTGTGCACTTCTTTTGTACTTAGGATTTTTTCCAAAACTACCTGTCCAATAGGATAACACATGTCACACTCATAAGCTAACACATGGCACACCTAGATGTTGACACATGGCACATTCACGACACCTATAGATTGACATGTGGAACACCTATAGGAAAACACATGGCACACTCATAGGTTGACACATCGCAGGCTGACACATTGCTCTATGGAAATTTGACACGTGGAACCACATGGACCAATCAGAGGCTTCCATGTGGACCTTTTAGAAATATTACATGGCACTAGGTCTTATCTTTGTGTGGTAGATTTCATTTAAATTTTTGGTTATATATTTAATGCAAATTTTGGTCAAACTCCCACATGGATATGATTATGTATGGTTGTTTATATAAAAAAATCATGATAGGGGAGAT
The DNA here is from genome assembly GCA_000966675.3 of Picea glauca. Classification (NCBI taxonomy): domain Eukaryota; kingdom Viridiplantae; phylum Streptophyta; class Pinopsida; order Pinales; family Pinaceae; genus Picea; species Picea glauca. The sequence continues at coordinate 278,531 of JZKD02S1186865.1, read as the reverse complement.
ATAACGTGGAGAAACGGTAAGGTCAATATGGTGTATATACATGCCACTTGTAATTATTGTCATATCCCAAGAATATGGTAAGGTCAATATTGTATCCAAAAAATAATGCAATATCCCATAAAATGTGTAATGACAAGAGTTGAACTCGCAACCATGTCCATATAAACCATACACCTTACCACTACACGAGGGCTAAGACTTGTGCTATGTTATTCCCATAATTACTTAAAAGTTGACTTTTGTTGCAGTTTTTGGAGAATAAAATTCATATAGCCTTTTTAATTGTGGGAAGAAGCTAGAGGAAGTTTCCAGCAATGCTTATGTCTTCCTAAAAGAATTCCAAAGATGAATGTTTTAGGTCAAGGATCATTTTTTATGTCAAGAAGACATTTTGATGTACATTTCTCGTCATTTTAATGGATCAATTCCACTACTGAAGCGAACCTGGATACGTAGCCCACGAGGGGTGAACTCCATTAACAACTTGTTGTTATTTCTCTTCTTTAATGTTTTTTATTCTCCATTTTCATCAATTTAGTTTCTCATTAAACATTATTGGGTCCATTTAATTAATAAAGTTATGGGAAATTTCAATTAGCATAACAAAGTCAATTTAAGCTTTGATTTTAGATCAGGTTGGTATCAAAGCAAGATCGATCAAGGATTTTCAAGTGTTGGTGTTTAATGCTAACTTGTTCCAATCTCAAGAATGGAGAAGGGTCACTTGAAGAGTTTAATCCAAATATTCGTATGAGATGCACATTCCAACAACAAGTTATGGTACTTGAAGGGGAATAAACCTCATTGATTATGAAAGATATTTTTGGAAGTTTTTTTGTACATGAAATCCATAGTGGAAGAGTTATACAGAGAACAAATAAAGAATGGAGAAGTCCCATGTAAAGTAAAATATAAATAAGGTGGTGGTGACCCTCCTCAAACTCCTCCTCCTCCTTCTACTTCTACTTCTTCTTCTCCACCTCCATCTCCATCTCAAAGAGGGAAACTAGAAAATATTAATTCCAAATTACCTTTTTTAAAATTGGATGTAAAATTTGATTTGTCGATGTATAACGATGAACTTAATTCAAAAAATATAGATAATTGGATCAAGAAAATTGAATTCTATTGTAGGATTCAAAGAATTGTGTACGAAGGAGCCAAGGTTCAACTAGCTACTCTCTGACTAGGAGGCACAACACTGATATGGTGGGATAGTAAAGTTCAAGAAGATCTTCATATGAAAGGTAAAATGGCATCTTATTGGTATGGGTTTACAACTACATTAAAGAAGCAATTCTATTTTTTATTATATATACAATAATAATTAATGAATTAGCAAAATCTAAGACAAGGTAGAAGAAAAAATGTACAAGATTATACTCAAGAGTTCATAAAGAGGGCATTAGCATTGGGAATTCTTCTTTATACACAAGAAAATATTTTGAAATATATTGGTGGGTTGCATAGTTATTTGAGACATATTATTCTTATGTTTAACCCAACTAATCTTGATGAAGTTTGTGTCCAAGCTATTCACATTGAGTCAAGGGGAAAGAATGATTATGAGAACTTTCCAAAGAACTAGTTCAATCAGTTATAGGAAATAACAAAAGAAAGGGAAAGGAAAAAAAGAACATCTACAGTGAAGAAAGAAGTTGAGAATACTACACTTTCACATTGCAAAAAAGTACATGATGAGGCCAGATGTTGGAAGCTTCATCCAAAATTGAGACCAAAGAGGTTCAAGAACAAGAATGGTGATAAGAATACCACTACTACAGTCCAACAATATATTGAATCAAATTTAGTTGATGAAACCAAGATCATGACCATGGGAATACAAGGTATATATTATGTTGCTAGTTTTGTCTCTGGTACTCATTCTTCAAAATCTGAAACTATGCATGATGAAAGGAAATGAAGTGAGCTATTTCATATCAGAGTCATCTCAAAAAATACAAAGGTTGATGCACTTTTTATAGTGGTTCACAAGTTAATCTTATTTCTGAAGAAATTGTTAAGACATTGGGACTTGAAACTAAGCCTTATCCAAAACCGTATCCTTTAGGATGGGTATGTGAAAATGCTAAGTTACAGGTGTCTAAACAACGTAAGCTCAAATTTGAAATTACCTCTAATTTCATATGTGAGGTAGAGTTAGATGTTGTACCACTTGATATTTATGGGATTGTTTTGAGAAGTCTCTATTTTTATGACAACAAAGCTATCTTCTATAGAGAGGAGAAAAAGTATCATCTTATAAAATATGGGATTGATTATATCATGAGATCTCGTCGATTGAAGATCAATTTGTCTCATGTTTCCATGTGACAGATTAAAAGGCTTGTAAATATTAGTAGAAATTTTATACTCATGACTGTAAAAGGTAAGGATGATGATAAATCCAATGCTTTCAAAGGATGTGATCCTAAACATAAATATGAATTATTTAAGATTGTTTCTAACTATGATGAAATTTTTCAGGAACCTAAAGGATTACCTCCCAAGAGATAAATACAACACAAGATTCAGTTGCAGCAAGATTCCCCTCTTCCTAACATAGGCATGTACAAGTTATCAGTGATTGAGAATGAAGAAATCAAGAGTTTCTCTGGAAATGATTCATCCGATCAAGTACATCTCCATGCGGATCGCCCATTGTGCTAGTACCAAAGAAAGATGGTACGTGGAGAATGTATGTGGATTTTTGAGAATTGAAAAAGATCACGGTGAAGAATAGTTATCCTCTTTATCATATTGATTATTTTTTATATCAATTTAAGAATGAAATCTATTTCACCAAGTTAGACTTAAGAAGTGGTTATCATCAAATCAGAATTTTTGAAGGTGATATTTGGAAAACTGCTTTCAAAACAAAATAGGGTTTGTTTGAATGGCTAGCCATGCCCTTTAGGCTTTGTAATTCTCTTGCTACTTTCATGCGGTTTATGAATGATGTATTTAGGTAATTCATAGATGACTTTGTAATAGTCTACTTAGATGATATAATTATTTTTAGTGAAAACTGGGAAGATCATGTAAAGCATGTTGGGAAAGTCTTAGATGTTTTGAAAAAGGAGAAATTGTGCCTAAAGATGTTAAAATGTGAATTTGGGAAAACATCTTTAGTTTATTTAGGATATATTATAGGGGTGGTGAATTGAGAATTCATCCCTTTAAAGTTGAGTCCATCAAAAAATGGAATAATCCTAATAATGTAACAAAAGTTAGGAGCTTCCTAGGGGCAGTTCAATTGGAGGAAGTTGATTGATAAATTTTCATTTATTGCATCTCCTTTACATTCTTTGACAAGTACTAAGCAAGCATTTCAGTGGGGAGGAAAACAAAACAATTCCTTTGAAACTTTGAAAGAGAATATCAGTACAATCCCAGTTTTGGCATTGTCAGATTTATAATAGCCATTTGAGATTGAAATTGATGCAAGTGATTATGCCATGGGATTAATGTCAATAAAAATGAGGAAACTAATTTGTTACCATTCTGAGACCTTCACCGGTGCATTAATAAACTATCCTACATATGGAAAAGAATTGTCTGTTTTGGTTCAAAGTGTGAATAAGTGGAAACACTATTTGATGGGAAAATAGACAATAGTCCATACAACACATCAGCCTTTGTAGTATCTTCAATCATAGTCCAAGATACAATAGTCACGACATTTACGGGATTCTTGCGTCACTTACATTTGGTCATCAAGTATAAGAAAGGTATACAAAACAAAGGTGTTGATATGCTGTCAAGACCTTATGTTAATGCATCTATTATTTTACATCAGAGTTATTTAGCTCATGAAAGTTACATTGAACAATATGCTAAAGATGCAAATTTTAAGGATGTCTATGAAACATTAACCCATGGTTCTATAGTGGAAGAATCATATTATCATGTACATGACAATTTGTTGTATCATCTAGGTAAATTATGTATTCCACAATATGAAAGAGTAAATGTAATCAGAGAAGCACATACTTCTCTTATTTTTGGTCATTTTGGTGTAGGAAAAACAATAGCTCAATTGCAATGCTATTGTTATTGGCCTCGAATGTATGAAATTGTTTCCAAATATGCAAAAGGATGTGCCATGTGTGCCACTATAAAACCAAATAACATAAAATTGGGTTTTTACATGCCACTTCGTGTACCTTCTCATCCATGGGAAAGTGTGTCTATGGATTTTGTAGGGGGTATACTTATATCTATAAAAGGTCATGATTACTTGTATTTTGTATTGGATAGATTTTGAAAAATGTGTTTCTTGATTCCTTTTAAAAAGCAGGTGACGAGAGAGAAGAGTAACACATATTTTCTTCCAGAATGTTTGGGTTAATTTTGGTTTTCCCACATTCATTGTATCTGATCAAGATTCTCGCTTCCTTGGAGAATTTGGTCAAATTTGTGGGGATTAATGGAAACCAAGCTTCATAAGAGAACTTATTTTCATCCACTGACCAATGGATAAATAGAAGTGGTCAACAAGATAGTGATACATCTACTATGGGGATATTGTAGCAACCATCCTAAGCTTTGGGATGAACAGTTGCATTATGTAAAACATGCCTATAATTGTGCCATACATTCTTCTACACAAATATATTCTTTTGAAACATGTTTTGGATATTTTCCTAAGTATCCTTTGGAATTTGGGAAAGTTTCAATGGTGGATGAGCATAGCAATGCAGACAAAGCCACGAAGTTCATTCATAAAATCCAATTGGTTCATCATTTTGTGCAGGAACAATTGGAAAAGATCCAAGACAAGTATAAGGCTAGGCATAACAAGCATCGGGTAGATCAACATTTCCAATTTGGTCATCAAGTTTGGTTATACATCAACAAAGAACATCTTAAAGGTGAAGGTAAAAATATCAATCCAATCAGTTATGGTCCGTTTAAAATTTTGGAAACGATTTGTGACAATGATTTCTAGTTAGATTTACCTCCATATATGTAGTTGTAATAAGTGGTGAATCTTGAAAAATTGAAACTATATGAGCCTCCTATGATTATGGATCAAGGTGATAATGTTTTAGCTCCTTCAATTTGATGATTTTTCTCCTGAATATATTGATGATTTACAGGAAGATATTATTCTTGATAGAAGGATTAGGACTTCATGAAGAGGTGATGTGGAATATATTTGTGTGGGTCTAAAAGAAATGCATCCAAGTAAATCATGATGGACAAAAATCAGAAAAGTGAGGGAGGTGTAGCCTCATTTTCTTGTTGAATGAAATCAAACTTTTGGTGGTCCAAAAGATTCTTAGTGGGGAGGATTGATTCAGAAGGATTCTTGGTCTCAAACATTGATGAAAAGTTCTTCATGTCGAAAGACATTTTCAATATTTACCATTTTACATTTCTTTCTAGAGGATATGGACTGATTATTGAATATTTGATTAATTTATTCATAATCAATATGGTAAATATCTCCATTTGATGGGAGATTCAATGTTTCCATAAGTTCTTCCCTTACTCCTCTAAGTAAGACAAGTTTTAGTGAATCTTCATCCAAAGTGTAGTTGTGGACTCTCTTGTAGCTTAGTTGGAATATTTCCTCAAAATATTCTAAGGATTCATCCACTCCTTGGATCATCTGGAAGATTTCATCTCTTGTATCCCTTGCTTTGCAATAGTCCTTGTACTTTTTGTTGAAGGTGTTATTCATTTGGTCCCATATTTTAATGTTGTTTCCTTCCAATCTCATTAACTATATTAGAGTTGAGCCCTTTAGAGTAGAGGGAAAGAGTTTCCATAAGTTTTTCCCTTACTCCTTTGAGTAAGACAAGTTTTAGTGAATCTTCATCCAAAGCGTAGTTGTGGACTCTCTTGTAGCTTAGTTGGAATATTTCCTCAAAATATTCTAAGGATTCATCCACTCCTTGGATCATTTGGAAGATTTCATCTCTTGTATCCCTTTCTCTGCAATAGTCCTTGTATTTTTTGTTGAAGGTGTTATTCATTTGGTCCCATATTTTAATGGTGTTTCCTTCCAATCTCATTAACTATATTAGAGTTGAGCCCTTTAGAGTAGAGGGAAAGAGATTGATCTTTTGTTCATCTCTGGTATAATCATAAGTTCTTTAGACAACTGCAAATTCAAACAAAAAGGTTTCAATATCTTATGATATAAGACTATAGAAGTGAGGTGGGGTAGAAGGATTCATGTTTTTCATTTTAGTTTCTCCATTGGTTTCATTTATAGGAAAATTAAAGAACTCCACCTGATCTTCGTCACCATCCATTGCATGGTGAGATGGAGATTGGCCTCCCTCTGATATATTTTTAAATTCCCTTTCTCCTCTTTCAAAGAAATATTCAAGAGCTTATGGAGCTTCTGGAAAAAGTGTTTCACAACCAACTTATTAATTGCTTGGACCTATTTCTGTGGTGGAGGATTTGGGTCATAATTTTCCTGTTTTATCCCTAGGTAAATTCATTCATCTAAAAATATTTGAAAACAAAGAAAAATGATATTGTTTTTAGAATGTTTGCATGAGAAAATGAAAATGGTGTATATAATTTAGTACCTCCTTGGAAACGATACCAAAAAGTTGTGGGCCTTGGAATAGTAGTAATAATGCTACCACTTTATATATATGCATAAGAGGAAATAAGTATATATATTTGTTGGGACTAATAATACCCTCGGTTTCATTATGAGCACTTGATAATGGGGATAAATCACTTGAACAAACTGAGTTAAATGAAATGAATGAACAATAGTTCTAATTATACTTTACTAAAGTAAAATAACACTTTGTTGAAAGGAAAGTGAATCTAATTGCATGAAGAAAAGTCATACTTACTGAAATAAAAACTAGTTTATTTGCATAAAGGAAAATCACTCTTTGCTAAACAGAAAACGGTTTTACTTGCATAAAGAAAAGTCACACTTGTTCAAAGGAAAACTAATCTAGTTTCAAAAGGGAAAATCCAATTGTTCGCTAATCTATCTTCTAAAAATATTGGCTGCTAACCCCTTATGAAGTACCATAGATTGGTACCATATCATTAGCATTAAATATCATCATGAATGAAGTTCAATGAGTGCAACAAATTACAATCTCAACTATCCTACAAGAATTGTAACATTTCTATAGGAATTGTATAGTTTCTATAGGAAACTCTACAGGATAGACAAGAAATGTATAAACATCCTATTCAACTCTTCCTAAACTACCAGGACAATTAAAGCATGTGGTAATGATGTGAATATGAAATCATGGTCCTAGATTGTTTTTTTATCCAACTCTAATAAACATGTAATAGCTTCCACATGAAGAATAATGAAATTACATTGTCAACAGATTTAGTATGCATATAGAACTACACTATAGTCATGAATACAATGATATTCATAGCTATTTAACTCTTTGGAAATAACTAAAAGATGAAGTTAAAACAAGACAACATGAAAGAAAAGAAATAATAAAAGGGCTCTTGAGCCCTCTTGAGTAGGCCCTACCCAAGAAACACAAGAAACCTGAAAATACTTTAATAAGATGAAAATGAAAACATATTTATTGATCAATCACAACAAATATATTCAAGGAGAAAAGTTCAAAGTCTTCAAAATATCTGAGAAAAATAGAAAAATACAATACGCAATCCTCTATTCTCCATATATTTCTTCTCCTCCTTGAGGTATATTTATACAACTAGAGAACTCTTCCTTATCCTTGAATCAAGAAGAGATTGTAGGGATTTTCTCCCCAACACACCTTCCTTCAACATACTTATCTTTATTGGCTCTCTTTTGGATCCCTCAAACCTGATTTTGAATACAGTGGGTATTAATTACTTGGCAGCAAATCTAAAGGTAGGTGGAGACAAGATTCCTTGATTTTTTCCATGTTTTGGGATATCCATATATCCATGAGTAGTTCGACCTGTGAAGGTAAGTCTACACATACACTTTCATTAATAAAATTATTCATTAATTCTAAAACTCGAAATTATTCATTAAATAACTTGCAAAAACAATTATATTTAATATTAGGCATGTTAAAAAGGGTGAATTCTTAGGTATATAGTAGTCAAAAGCATGGATTTTATGATCCCTTTAGATAATCATTATAGAGGCCCATCGTTAACCCCTAGCTAGAGGTTTTTCACACCCTGGTGCAACAAATTAAATGTACCCTCTGCAATCATTGATGTTATTGCTGCTCAATATACTTTTTCCTCATGTCCCAAGTTGTATACCTAGTGATGTCTTACTTCTCATGGTTTCCCTTGTTCCTTTCTATCTCTACCCATTCTTACTTTTCTTTTTCCATGTCTATGTCTTAATCCTTCTCATGGTTTCCTTGTACCAAGGAGTTATAAGGAATGCAAATTGTAAGGCATAGAAGGAATGTGGTTCTCTTTCCTAGAGGTCATGGGGCAGAGATTTCCATATCCTATGGTAGGATTGTGTTTCCTCTTCTCCTAAAATCCTCAAAGTGTCATTAAGGTGTTCCATAGCCTCCACTTGATTTTCTACCCAAATTGGAGCTACATCCTTATATGAATAAATAATTTAATGGCTAGCTATAACATCTTTAGGTCTAGGTGATCCAACCCTTATCTAAAGGGGGTTGTGGGTTTCTTCATCCTTTTATTTTTTATCTTTGTTGCCTTGATATCCTCATGACTTAAACAATATGCAAAGGTCATGATCTTCACATCCCCTACATATGTATTAGGATTCCATTTGTAGTGGTGAGGAAGGACAAGGTTATGTAAATATAATTCACATAACCTGGCCTTTTCTTCTATATTGCAAACTTGGTAAGTCTCCAGAAAGTCCTTGGGAGTCTCAATGTATAATTTAACCTACTAAATTATGCTTGAGATTTTGTATTTATAACAATGTTCCTTAAGGAATAATGTGTACACCCTGGTTTCTTGCCTACACTCTAATAATTCCTTAGATAACTTGGACATACTTTCCAAATATGCCCCCGTCACTTATATCTTCTCGTTCTTAGCAATTATCTCTTTCTTTGCTTCATCCATCTTCTTTCTTAATTTATGATTTTTTGTCATCAATTTATTGTTGTGCTCTATCTTTTTCATTCTCATAATTTAAATGTTTTCTTGCATCTTCAGGTCTAGATGCTCTAGTCCTTATCTAGAGGGGGATGTGGGTTTCTTCATCCTTGTATTTTTTATCTATACTTCCCCAATCTCCTCGTTCCTTAGACAAGAAGCAAATTTCATGATCTGCATATCCCCTACATATATGTATTAGTATTCCATTCATAACAGTTAGGAAGGAAAAGATTATGTAAATATAATTCACATAACCTATCCTTTTCTTCTACATTTCAATATTGGTAAGTCTCCATAAATTCCTTGGGAGTATCGATGTATAACTTGACCTACTGATCTATTCTTGAGATTCAGTGCTTATCCCATTTTTCCTTAAGGAAAAATGTGTACACCTTGGTTGCTTTCCTACATTATAACAATTCTTGAGATAACTTGGCCACACTTTCCAGATATTCCCCCAACACTTATATCTTCATGTTCTTAGCAATTAGCTATTTCTTGGCTTCATCCAGCTTCTTTCTTAATTTCTAATTTTTTTTATTAGTTTATTGTTGTGCTCTATTTTTTTCATTCTCATAATCTGAAATCTTCTTGCAAATGTTGAAGTTGCTACTCTAGATCTCCTGAGGTGTCCTATTTCTATTTCCCTTTGCTATTTTTTTCCATCCTTTTCCATTTGATGTCTTCTATATTGGCTTTTTCTAATTCTAACAAGGTGGCATGTAGAATTTTTTATGATGGTGTCCTACTTTTTTATGTCCCTTCTATTTGTGGTGTTTTTTCTTCTTTTTGTGTTGTTCATTTCCCTAGTGACTTCTCACCTGCTTGAGAGACTTTATTTTCTCCCTGTCAATCCTATGGGATAGAGGAATCCTCAATATTAACTAGGGTAGATATGGGAGTTATAAATTTCATACTACCTTGTACTTGTCTCTTCTTTTTCCTATAGGAATGCTTCCTCCTTTGTTGAGTAGTTTCTATGCATGTAATCTTCGGGGGATTTATTGATGGTGTAATTAGTTTTTATAAGGTATCATCCACATCCTTGTATTCCTTTTTTATTTTACCTTTTTATTGCTTTACTATCTAGAGGATCTTAGTATGCTGACTTTGTTTTCTTTCTTAGCCCTTTCTTACTCTTCTTTCTCTTCGATTTCCTTCATCATAGTATCTTCTACCTCTATGAAATTATCCATGTCCATGTTCACAAACTCCACCCAAGGAAATCTATATCTCATATTTTCCAAGGTATATGACACTCTCAATTTAATGAGGCCATGGTGGGATAGTGTATCCTATTTTCCTCCTTTGACCTTGGTGCTCATTTCCTTCGAATATTGGAGCAAGAAATAAGGTATGATGAAGTTTTTTTTGGTTCTCGATTGAAGCAGTTACTCAACTAATGGAGAATTCTAAAGTGATAGACATACACCGCACTCATTAATCCTTCACAAGTGATGTATTTAATGATGTGGTAGGCTATCTCAGGCCAAGGTTGAGTTAGACTTTCCCTTTTGACACCATGTTTTTCCTCTTGAGGCTTCTCATTCTCATGGAAGAAAAGATTCTTTGCATTGGAACCTTCATCCACCATTATCTCTGTCCTTCCAACTATAGTTACATACTCTTGATCCCTACATTATGAAAAATTAGTGAAAATTCTAGGGAAATTTCATCATCAAATCCCATCAATCTATCAAAATATCCCAACCAGTGGCTTCTTTGTAATATTTCAACTACTTTAGAGTTTTCATAAATCTTGCAAGGTTCAACGGGATCCCTTATATTGAATCCAACCCCCATTCTTTCATTTTCAAAGTTTAGAAAATAATATGACTTGTTTGAGATGCTCACCCAAAATGTAGTTTTTTGTCTTTCTTAATCCTACACTTTTGTTTTCAGATGCTCTAAAAAAACTATGAATAAAATTTTTTATTCATGAGAAGAGGAATTGATCATAGTATTGCTACATGGAATTTTAGGGTTCAAAAGGGATTGTGCAAATAATAACCATAGGTAAAGACATTGATATTTTTCTTGTAGGAGATATATTACAGGATTATGGTGTTTTGTGGCAATTATATTCTTAAGAGGAGCTCATCTATAGGTAGGATATTTCCAAGATTGAGCCATTATGCAAAGAAATGGGACAACATGAATTCTCTAAGAGAAATGATTTTAGGGTGTCTTTGGAAATTTAGAGGAGAGTTGAGTTCTATTGGTTTTGATTATAACCTACATAATTGTAGTCATAAGTGGCACATTGGATTTGGAAGACACACAATGGTAGGATTGAACTTGAATGTGGGATATCAACAATATTTTTGGTGGACTAAGGCAATATTCAAATCTATGAGGTTGTTTCTCACGAAACCAGAGTATGCAAAATTACCTAATTAATCTGATAGAACAAAAACTTGAGTAGGATTGACTATGCTACCAACCTCTCTTGTAGATATGAGGTTTCAAGTTTCCTCAGGAAGATTGTACTCTTTTTTTCTCTAAATCTCTCTAATTTTCTTGAGTTCTCGTATTGTTCAAGACTTTGGTTTCTCAATGAATACCTCTTGTGCTTTACTGAGCTTGGAGATAGCAACAAAATGTTATGAATCTTACTGTGGAGAGAAAATATCGGGTTTAACTCAATTTTTGACAAGACAACCATGTAATAATTATAATTAACATTTGTTTGTCTCATTCTCTTTCCGTCATCATCTCCATTTAACTCACTTGATTTTCCAAATTTTTTTCATGAGTACATCCCCCCCAACCCCCCTCCCCCAAACGTGGAGTACAAGGCCTTCTTTGTTTTTGTCACTTTTTGCATGTTAAACTCATTTATATGACCATGAATTATATATATATATATATATATATGGATTATTTAATTGCAATTTATTAAATGAAAAATTTGGAGAGTGGATTGAGAGTACCTTATGATATATTTGCTCGATAACGTATATTGTATTTTGCTTGTTGATTAGTATGTTGTTATGTGTAGGATTGTTTTTCTACTGCAGAATATGTTGGAAGTTTATGGATGATCTTGTAGAGAACAGAAGCTCCTATAGATAGGTGAAATGAAGAAAAATGGTTTTCATATGGGCCTAAGGAAGTGGATGCTCGTTAAGGAAGTGGAAAAGCATTTGGTTCAAGGAAATCGATTCTTGTATCTTTTTTTTTATTTGTTGTAGATGTTCCTGTAGAAAAGAGAGCATCTTGTAGGTTGTTGGAAATGTAAAAAAAAATTAAAAAATTCAGATGGTTCTTATCATAATGATGCTTCTGGTGTTAGAAAAAAAATTGTTATCCTCAAAAAATGGTTTTTCTGTATATTTTTCAATTTCTTGTAGATGATCCTATAGAAAATCCCTTTTCCTATAGCTTTCTTTGTTGTCCCGAATGAGGTAAAAAGGTATTAGGAACTATGAAAGAGGTTCGAAAATGATTTTGGGAACATGAAAAATGATATTAATGGAAGAGAGTAAAATTTTATGAATGTACTATATCTTTATGAAAAATGAAAAGTGGGTATAATGATATGATATGGAATATTGCAAATGTGGAAAGTGTAAATATGAAAAATGATGAGTGGAGATGAGAACTAAAAATTTTGAAGTTGCTACTCATCTCTTTATTTATGAATGTGGTGTGTAGGAGATGAGGTCCTAAGATGACCTGGATTTCCTTTGATATATATGTATGTATGTATGTATGTATGTATGTATGTATGTATGTATTATGTGTGTATGTGTGTATGTATGTATGTATTGTTTTCCCCTATTTTTCTTTCTATTTGTTTTCCTTTTTTCCTTTTTTTTTTCTTCAAGGCAATGGTGCCATTGCTATATTTCACCATTTCCTTTCCTTATCATGCCTTGGAAGGTTTTAATGATGAGGTATATTTATTTATAAAGTCTAATACTATCTCCATGGAGGTTTTCAGTCAGAGACCTGTCCTAGATGCCTCAATAAGGTTTTCATCTAGGTATTTATTATTCTTTTTTTTCTTATCTTTTTTTAATTCTTGGATGGATTGAGAGCATATATTCTATCAACCACATACAGATTATGTTCTCTCACTATGTTTTTAAATGATTCTCTTGTTAGAGGGTTGTTGTATCTCTTGAGCATAAATCCATTCACTAATAAGAGAATATTTTCTTCATCTATAGTCCTTATTTGGATTGAGCCATTTTCATGACACTTCTCAATGATGTATGGCCCAAGCCATATCTTCATTAGTTTCCCTTTGAATTCCTTGAATTTGGAGTCAAAAAATAGGGCCCACTCTCCTTCCTTGAATTTACCAATCTTGATTCTTTTATCATTCCAAATATTTCTTTGAATTTGCACTACTTCAGTGTTGAAGAGTGCTTGAATTCTATATTCATATAAGGCATTCAAATTATGCAATATTTCTTATTATGCTAATGAGATGCCCATTTTTAGTGCAAATCTTGTTCTTAAAGTAACAAATTTAAACTCAATAGGAAGTATTTCCTTCTTACCATAAACTAGCTCATAGGGTGCAAACCTTGTTGTAGTTTTCCATGTTATATTATGTGCCCATAATGCCTCTATTATCTTTCTTGCCTAATAATTTATTTTCATGTTGACGTTTTTGGTGAGAATGTTCTCTAATTCTTTGTTGGTCTCTTTATATTGTCCATTGGCTTGTGGGTGATAAGGAGTAGACTTCTTGTGGAAGATTTTTGCATAATTTGTTCTATGAGATTGGAGGTAAACTGATCTCCTTGGTCTATGATTATCTCCCTAGGGTACCCAAATCTTGAAAATGTGCTCTCTTGTTGGAATTCAAATAATTTTTGTTTTATAGCTACTTTCATTGTTTTTACTTCAGCCCACTTGGTTAGGTAATTAGTACATAGTAGGATTTATTTTTTCTATCTTAAAGGAGGGTCAATGGGCCCCACAAATTCTAAGCCCTGCATTTCAAAAGTTTTAAGTGAGATTTGGGGTTGTAAGGGAATTTCATTTATTTTTGTTGGTTTCCCCATCCTTTGGAACTCACCAAAATGAGAGGTATGTTGTTGAGCATCCATGTGTAATGTAGGTGAATGGTAACTAACCTGTAAAATTTTTCAAGTTGTCCTTTTGTTGCATAGTGTCCTCCACATGGTTGATAGTAGAAGGCATGGGCAATATCATGTACTTAATATTCTCTTATGCATCTTCTCAAGATCTGATCTAGGGAAATATTGAACAAATACCCTGCAATCCAAGTATAGGCTATATTTTTCCTTACAATTTTGCATATATCTAGGTAGGAAAGATGCTAAGGAAACCTCCTTCTTGTCAAATAGTTGACTATATCAACAAACAAGGGGGTTTGTATTGAAATTGAAAAGTGGTTCTCATCTGGAAAATGGTCATCTGTCATGTCTCCATCTACATAATTTTTAAGCCTTGAAACAAAATATGCAACAACATCTTTCTTTCCCAGTTTTTCAAGAATGGTTAGATCCAATTATTGTAGAAACAATAGCCACATGATTGTTATGTCATTAATGTCAAATTTTCTCATTATATATTTGATAGAAGAATGGTCAATATACACAAAAACTTAATATCCTATAACATAATGTATAAATTTATTAAGAGAATAAACTATTGCAATAAATTCCTTTTCAATGACTCTATAATTCGGTTATGCACCAAATGATTTTTTGCTTATGAAACAGATGGCATAAGGCTTCTTATCTTCATTTTGTCACAACATTGTCCCTATTTTTTTATGAAGAAAAAAATTATGGATTGAAAAGGAAGTGTCCAATTGGGATCATGAAGAACATGGGATGTTATGAGATTTTCCTTGATAATTCAAATGCTTCTTGATATTGTAAAGTCCAACAAAAATCTATATGCTAGGACAATAAGGTAAGCATAGAGGAGGATATTTTTCTAAAATCTTTGATGAATATTCTATAATAACCTGCATGTCCAAGGAATCTTATAAAAATATTTTTTTTATAGGGGTAGGCATATGCTTGATAGTATTTATTTTATTTTTATCTACTTTGATTCCTCTAGAAGACAAATGGTGCCTCAGAACAACCCCCTCATTCATAAGCATATTAAATTTTTCATGGCTAAGGGAGAGGTTCATTTCTTCACACTTATGGATAAATTTATCAAGATTATCTAATGATTCATAAAAAGAGTATCCATAAGGAGTGAATTCATCCATGCATATTTCTATTGTGTCATGGATAAGGTCTAAAAATATGCTAAGAAAAACTCTTTGAAAAGTAGTTGGGGCATTGCAGAGGCCAAATGGAAGGAAATTGTAGGAAAAAGTACCCAAGGGGTAGGTGACGTTCATTTTATCCTTTTCTTCAAAGATTATTTGTATTTGATTATATCCATTGAATCCATCTAAAAATAAAAATAATTCCCTCCTTGCTAAGACATCTAGGACTTGATCAATGGAAGGTAAAGGAAAATGATCCTTTCTGCTATCTTTATTTAATTCCCCTTAGTCCACATATATTCTCCATTTCCCATTCTTCTTATGAACTATGACTAATGGTGAAACCCACTCACTATCTGAAATTGGGTATATGAAGCTAACATCTAATATTTTTTGTAGTTCTTGTTTGACAATGACTTTTAGCGCAGGGTTCATTACCCTATGAGGCTACATGATTGCTTTTAAGTATTATTTAATGTATATATGATGAGTTCATATATAAGGATGAATGAATTTAATCTTCTTGTAGTCCCATGCAAAGGATGCAATGTGTCTTTTAAGCACAACTAATAATTTATGTTCTTGTTTGTCAGTAAGGCTAGTACTAATTTTTAGTGTTTTAGAGGGGTGGATTTCCATGGTTTTGATGGTGGGTTTATCAGTTTCTATTGCCCATGATTTCCTTTTTTTTCAACATATATCTCATATTTTTATTCATCATTTATACCTTCTATTTTATATCAGTGGGGTATTGATTCTACAAAAAAGTTTAAATGAAGTTTCCCTCATCAATTGGACTGATGGAAAGGATTGTAATAATGGTGAAAATGGTGTAAAAAAAGGCCTAAATAAGATCATATTCCTCTTATTCTACCCACATTGGAAAATTTTATGTAATTAATGGCTAATTAGGAGGGTAAATAACAAGTTGTTTTTTGGATTGTCCATCAGTAATGGTCATGTTCCCTGCTCTACAATTGATGTATACATTTGTTGTTGATGACCAAGGTCTTCCAAATATGAGAGGATAACCATTGAATATATACTTGGGTTGGATAACTAGGAAATCAATGGTGACCATTGTATCCTCTAGCATTCCCTAAGTTTTCACTGTAGATCTATCTGCAAGTTGAATCATGGTAGATGTATGTCTTAGGGATCCCTGAAGATTTAATATTAACATTGTATCTTTAGTCATGACATTTATTGCAGCCCCTAAATACATCAAAGTGTTTTGGATCAAGTTGTTGTTAATATTTACATTCACTACAGGGATACCTGGATCCAAATATTTAGGAGCAACTATTCTCCCAAGCATGAGATATGATAATTATCCTATGACATTGATTATAGGGGTGTCTTTTCTCTTCATCCTAGGTTTCTTTATACATTATTCCTTGATGAATTTGTTATATACAGGTACATACTTGATAGATTGAAGGAGGGGTATTTTAACACACAATTAGCTTTTGAGTTCTCCCAAGAGTTCATTTTATTCAGGTGTGTAAGTTTTCTTCATATTCAACCTTTCACGGTAAGGTGGAGATTGTGTTTGAGGTAAGAAGGTGTCCTATTTTTTAGGTTCTAAATATTTTATAGGCTTTAGGGTTGTAGGAATCTGTAATATTCTTCTTGATATAAGGTTGATTTACTAAAATTATAGGGAGTAGGTTTGATATGTGGCCTTGTTATTATATATAGGTTGAACCTACTTGTTATTTGGATTGGGAGCAGATTGAATGGGTAATTATGGTTGTTTTGAAGGGGCACTATTTTGGGTATTGTTATTTGTCTAAGGAGGAGGGGGAGGAATAAATGCTTATTGTTAAAAAAGTTGGGGCCTTCATCCTTGTGGAGGATGAGTCCATTGGGGGTTTTGAACTTGAGTTAAGTTATAAAATGATTGATATGGAGAAAGAATGGATTGTCCTTGGTATTTCCATTGATTTTGCATTTCCCAATGGGGTTGGTTAGGATAATACCAAGGTTGAGAAGGCATGTGTGCATTATATCCACCAATATAATGAGGAGGATTGCAAATGATACCTGATTGGAAGGGTCTTGGTACTTGTTATAGCAAGATTTGCCTCACCCTATGCAATCTTGCACAGAGGGCTTTTTTCCATTTCCCTATGCATAATTGAAGTCCCTTTTTGCAAATCCCAGAGCTAAAAATATAATGTTTCCACATATATGTGCCTTGCCTATATTATAGCATGTGTATATGCAGGTTGCACCACTACAACCTGTGTACATCGGGAAATGTGCCCAAAATTGAAAAATAGTGTCAGGTTTCCATGCCACATCACAAGATCAATTATCCTTGGCCTTCCATATACTGGAAATGTTCTGACTCAGCCCTTCAATTCCACTTGAAGGATATAAATGGGCCAAATCCGAGCTATGGAAAAGATGAGAAAGAATTCAACTTTGAGAGAAAAGTTACTCTAGAGAAATTATCCGCTTCACATTGAGTATACATCCCTTTGTCCTTTAAGTATGAACACATTGTTCAACCACCAAGATCTTCCTTTTTTTATTGATAACTTCATTGTATCTCTTATATGAGCTTTCCTTTAGTGGAGGATTGAAGTGGTGGAGGCCCAGCTGGAAGGAACTTAGTTTCTTAGTTTTGAATCATGCCGACACAGAAGTTTGTAACTCATTCACTTATGTTGATTATATCTTAATAGAAATACTCTTTTCTCATCCAATTAATATCTTGCAAATATTTGAATTATTATTCCATGGGCGTATTTTTTATGAATGTTGATGGATTATGCTATTGAATGTGCTAACATTATATATTATCATCACGCTTTTATTTCTTGGTTATTGGGGACTAGTTGTAGGTATATTACTTTGGGTCAAGTGCTCAATGGTGGACTTCATCGAACATTTGGACGAGATAGACCTTTTATCTTGTCTTTCTAGCATATTTGTCCATATAGAATGCTTGAGATTAGAGTTGATTTCTGTAGTCATTTATGTCTGTTGTGGTTTACCCCTAACCATAGATAGATTTTCCTCATAACAATACATTTTGTTGGACCCTTCATTTTTGGGATAAGGAATCACACAAGTTTTGACTGAGCACGAGTTGTGCAAGATTCAGAATAAGCTAGACAACAGAGCAAGATAGAGCAACAGAAATCAATTGCAAAAGACAATGCAACACCATCTAAGAAACAATTGTTGCAATAGAACAAGAAAGCGTGCAAGACAAGATGGAAGACAAAACCTAGCTTATATATAGGGATGAACATGATTGAAAAAGGGTTGGTTAGCTATGGGTTCAGCTGAATTGTGATCAAGTTCAGCCTGATCGTTCCCTCTCTATTAGTTTGTTGTCAGTCGAATCAAGAAAAGGTCTAAGTCTGTAATGTAGTCTATACCCTTTTTGAGAGTTAGAGCTATGTGACATGAATATAGATTTAAGAGTCTATAATAGAGCACTATTGTATGGTTCTAAGATTGTAAATGAAGGAAGATTCTGAAGATAATATAAAGAAGGATCTAAATTTTCAAAATATTCTATGTCTTCTTGTGTTTACTCATGCATTACAGTACTTATTTATGGTTTATACGTTCCTCATGATGATTCTGTGTTTAAATGATTTTCGGTAACATAAGTAGGTTTGATTATTGCACTCATAAGATTTACATATGTTCAATAGCTCGAGGTCTTGTGCAAGGTTAGGATGAGTCCTGAAGGTTTTTTGAATCCTCCTGAGTCTTTTCCTTACCCTTCCCTATATATTTGTCTCATCATCGCTTCGGGTGAGACTTCTTCTCTTCAGAGGAGATGAAAATGCCAATGCTCTAGACTACTCGGTAGCTTTTTTTGGTAACCTAAGAAGGACCCTGGTGTGATCAAACTTGTGCCAACAAAATGGTTATGTTGTCAGGACCTGCGTTAAAAGGGAAACTATAGGGAGGATGATTATGCGGATTCATAGATATAGTGTTGACCAATGGTGGGGAAGAAATTGTGACTCCTTCATATGGAAAGAAGCAGAGCTAAAGGGAAAATCATTGGAAGATACTCGTGAAGTAAGATTTTACTCAGAAAGATCGAGCGACTAGTACAAGATATTATGGGTTAATTTCTCGGAATAACGTTTCCACTAGATACAGAGACTTCAAGAATCTCCAGAGTTCCAAGAATGAGTCAAGAGGATCTGTGTTTGGGACACCGAAAATCTAGTAGCACTTCATTGGCTGGATTGTCTAGTCACACGAGCGGTTGATTTTTAGGTCAGTACCACATTAGAGGGATATATTATCGAGTTTGAAACTGAGAATCACCAATCTTTTTCATGTGCATAGGCTATTTTCAAAAAATATGCAAGGGGAAGACTGTTGAGAGAGATCCCCATGTGGATTAATTTTTTCTTGATGGAAGAGGGGATGTTGGCTACATCCCTGACTGAGATGGCAGTGTAAACACCCTTGCTTGGGGTAGGGAGCGGCTGGGGTAGAGTCATGGCATGAGAGAGGGGAAGGTTTCTTTGAAAAATTGGGGGTAACAACAAGAAATGGACTCAAGAGATGAGAGAGCCTTAAAGAGAGCTGCCATAGTTGAGAAGTGGTGGCGCGGAAAGATCAAGAAAGCATTAAGATAGTCCGAGAAGTTAAGGAAAGAAGTCAGATCAGGAGAAGTAGAGGAAAGACAGATGGAAGAGTTGTTGAAGATGAGAACATAGGAAATACTAGCTAGTCAAAGATTAAGTGAGACATAAGCGCAGAGAGAAAGAAGTCCCCAAGAGGTTGGACAAGAAGGATAAGGTGTATACATAAGAGAGAAGGAAGTCGACATGAATCTTGAAGAAGAAAGAGAAGATTCAACCCCGATGACAAAAGATATCGAGAATCCAGCCAAAGAGATCGTTCTAGTGGAAGAAAATGAGACCCCCTAGATCAAAGAAAACCACCCCGAAGCCAGTGGCACCATCCTCGAATCGCCCATTCCCCAAGTGTCTTCTATAAAAGTGGTAATTTCAATACTACCTTCTCATGTTGTTTTTTTTTAGTATAATTAGTTTTTCAGTCATAGCCAAGAAGTGTGAGTACAAGGAGGATATTGGGATCCTCTGGTAGATCACAAGCAGGACCATTAGGTTTTATTTTGATAAGAACAACAAGATCAGTAATGGTTGGTCATGCAGGAGGTTTGATTGCCTAATACCCAAAAATTTTGGATAAGGGAGATGAAGATGTTGAGAAACACGGGTTCTTGTGCGAAGCAATCTGGAGATCCAAAGGGACTTCAAATGAAAATAAGTTGGTTGAGTTCGACACTACCATGAGAGGTCACACTCTCAAGTGGTACATGAATATCATTGAGACAGGAGTGTCAGGAATGCAAGGTCAAGCGTTCACACTTGGCCAAGTATGGACAAGTTTCATAGCAGAGTTCAAACTACCTCAGTCAGAACAATAGGCTCAGTCTGAGTTGTGCGAGATCCATCAACAGAAAGGTGAATCATCCTAGGAATACAACTAGAATTTTAAAGATGCTATAGGTATTTTAGCACATCCAATCCATGAGGAACATCAAAGGGAATGGTACATTCATGGATTGCTACCTTTGACCCATATTCTTCTATTGCAACAGTGGATATCCACCTTAACAAACGCCTTGGAACAATTGATGAAGATTGAATCCATGGTGGAATACCCTAGGAGCCTGAGAGTGACCAGACCCCCAGTAGATGTGAACTTGGTGCAACTACAAAGGAAAATATCAGTGATGAAAAAAAATATTCAAGAGCTGACAATACCTAGACCAGGACGACCACAATTCTGGTGCATTGGATATTATATAGAAGGACATCTGGTGAACAAATGTCCACGAATGAGGGAATGGGACCTCCTAAAAATCTGATGGGACCCCCACCAGGACCCACGAGAGGGGTTGCGCAAGTTTCTATGAACTTAACATTCCATAACCACACCCCTTATCATGATTTTCCTAGAAGCCAAGAAACACCATTAGTAGAGTATTGTGAGATTTGTCGAATCCATGGGCATGGGCCAAGACAGTGCCCCATTATGTAGAAGTATTCGACAGTAAAAAATACAACACAATTTGAGTTATGTGCATCTACCATGCATAATACCAATCAATGTAGAGAATTGAATGCACTTGCAGACAGGTTGGACCGAATAGCATTCAGGGTGAATGAAAACCCTCGGGGACCAGGAAGAGGTCAAGGAGGTGGAGCCAAAGGAGATTTCAGAGGAGGAAGAACTGGGGGAAGAGGGCCAAGAATATGTTATAACTATGATGAGCAAGGTCATATGGATAGAGATTGTCCTCATCCAAGGTGTCCATGGTGCTCTCACTGCGGAACCAATGGGAATGCAATTGAATACTGCCCAAAATTAATTGTGAAATGGGAAGATAGGGTACGACAAAGAGGAACTAACCTCATCATTTCAGAAATTAGAAGAGTTATTAAGGGAAAATTTCCGAACCTCAACATCATTACTCAAGGAGGATCAAAGACAAGAGTTGATGTTGACACTCTACCCCAAATCCAGAAAGGAACACCTAAAGAAGACATGTATGACCCTCTAAAACATAAACAATTCTTTAAATATGCCATAGAATTATTTCAGAATATTCCTAGCCTTGAGATGCGAGTGAAAACCCCACATCCTATTGTTTATCCTAAGATTGAGTGGGTCCCTAGTTCACCCCTTGCACCCATAAACCCTATAGTCATACTAAGACAAACTGAGCAACCTTAGAATGTAGTTGACCTTTGGTTTCAACTATTTTCTGGCATTCTCGGGAATGATAAATTAACACAGAAGTTGTGCAATGCGCTATACCTAGTCTTAGGGAATGAAGAACCCATAGAAGCAAGAATAAGGGCTAATCTTCCCGAGAAGAGTACTCAGAGAGTGCAGAGAAGAAAAGTACGAACTAGAATATAATTCAGAGTAGTAGCCCAGTTAGATGAAATTTAGATTATATCATGTTGGATCTAGGATATTATGTGAACATCCTACCTAAGAAGACCTGGGAAGCCTTAGGAAAACCTAGGTTGGCATATTCCCCAATTCAGTTAAGAATGGCCAATCAATATTGTATTTTCCCCATAGGAAGACTGGAGAATGTGGAAATATATGTTGCAGGAGTAAAGACAATGGCTGACTTTGAATTCATTGAGATCATGGGAGATAAGAACCCTTACCCTACACTACTTGACATTGATTAGGCCTATGACAACTATTCAGTAATCGAATTAAAGAAAGACACCATGACCTTTGAAGTTGATGGAATCAAGGTAGTTAAACCTTTAGATCCATATGTAGGGCCCAGATATACAGATCCAACAGACAATAATATGGAAGGAGAAGACTTGGACCAGTTGTACACCGTAATAGCAGGAACAAGAGATGATTATATAAATCCTACTTTTGATGGATCAGTAAGTTGGAGAAGCATACAGTCAACAGACGAAGATTTAGAATTGGATTTTGACAGTTGGCAACAAGGTTCGTAAAAACGATTTTCAAGAATATGCACAACTTTCAGAGTAACCAGAGGGGTTGGGACCGAAATCAGAAAACACCTAGTATATGATGGCACCTCAGAACTCGACAGTTTTCTGTTCAACATGGAAGAAAAGGTAGTAGAGGATCAGAGAATCTCATTACTAGATGTAGCCTTTTAGGAAACCCCTGCCAGATGGTGGTCCAATCATAAATCCTTACTCATATATTGGGACGATATGAAGCAAGCCATCAAGTATAGGTTTCATAACAAGGAGAAGCTGGAAGTAGAGATGCAGACGAATTTCTAAGTTGTGCAACCATTCAATGAAGAATCTGATCCTAAAGTGCATATCGAACAGTGTGTGACATGATGGAAAGATGCGAAAATAACTCCTCAATTATGGGTTCATGTATTTCCCCACTCTCTAGTTTTGATCCCAAAAGCTTGGTTCATACACGAGGAAACCAAAAGAAAAATCAGTGACTGGTAGATGTTGGCAGCTCATTTTTGCAATGACTTGTCCTTTACAAGTAAGTACCATGAGCTTGAAGTAGTCCTACAAAAGATTAAAGAATTTCTTGTTGTAGATAATAGTAATCAGAAATCAAACCAAGTGGTATGTCCAAAGCATAGCTGGGAAATTTAGACTAACCTTCACCTTCCCTCAATTGAGAATCCTATAGAATGTTATCAAATTAGCAGGGATTTAGAAATCCTATATGACTTAGAGGAATTGAGGAATCTAGCCATCAAAGAGACAGAAGGGAACAAAGAAATGCAGAACACCATACCCAATTAGATTGATAGTTCCTACAATCACCCATTAAAATTGTGCAAAGTCAATATAGGGACCATAGAGAAACCTAAGATAGCCATGGTGGGAGACTACTGGGATGAGAAAGCTAGTCAAGAGATACAGAGCCTATTGCGGGAATATGAGGATTTGTTCCCAAATAATTTTTCAGAGTTGAAGGGGATCAAAGGAGTTATGGGAGAAATGAAAATTGAATTGAAACCAGGATCCAAGCCTGTGAGGCATAGACTGTATTGTCTTAACCCTATAGTAAAAGAGAAGGTTAAGAAGGAGATAGATAAGATGTTGGAAGTAGGACTCATTTTTGCAGTGGAAGAAGAAGAATGGGTCAGCCCGATAGTTATTCAAAGAAAGAAAGGCACAGAGGATATTAAGGTCTATGTAGACTATAGAAGCCTTAACTATGCATGTGTGCATGACCCTTTCCTAACACCTTTTACTGATGAGGTTCTAGAATAGGTTGTGGGGAAGGAAGCATACTCATTCACAGATGGATTTTCAGGGTACCACCAAGTCAGGATCATCAAAGAGGACAAAAAGAAGACCACATTCATAATAGAATGGGGATCTTTCACATACAATGTGATGCCATTTGGCTTAAAGAACTCTCCTGTAGTTTTCTCCAGGATTGTAATAGCAGCTTTCAGAGAGTTGATTCACAATTTTATAGAAGTATATATGGATGATTGGATGATATATAGCTTGCTCAAAAAACATGTAGCATTGCTATGGCTAATGTTTGACAGATGCAAAGAATTGCAGATCTCATTGAATCTCAAAAAGTGTATCTTTTGTGTACCACATGGGAATTTGTTGGGCCACATAGTCTGCCGAGAAGGAGTATTAGTAGATATAGCCAAATTTGTAGTTATTGTGAACATGCCACCACCTACGAGTGCAAAGAAATTGTGCTCCATGCTAGGACACATAGGGTACTATCGTAGGTTCATCAAAAGATATGCCAACATTACTGCACCTCTGGAAAACCTAGTGAAAAAGGTTGAGATGTTCCAATGAACCCTAGAATGTGATAAAGAGTTCAATACACTAAAGGAGAATCTCAACGCAACATTGATTATGATATTCCCAAACTGGGAAAATGAATTTCACATCCATGTAGATGCTTTAGGAATTTCCTTAGGAGATATTTTAGCACAACCTAGAGATGGAGCCATGGATCATCCTATCTACTTTGTGAGCCGGAAGTTGTCACAATATGAGCGCAACTACACAAGGACAAAAAGGGAGGTTTTAGCCATGATTTATGCTTTGAAAAAATTTAGACATTATTTGTTAGGTTCTCATTTTAAGTTCTTTACTGATCATTCTGCATTGAAATATCTAGTTAACAAACCTGTGTTGGAAGGGAGAATTTGTAGATGGTTGTTGTTATTTCCAGAATTTTATTTTGAAGTTATTGTTAAACTGAGAAGATGCAATGTAGGACCTGATCACCTATCCAGATTAGAGTCAGGGGAAAGTGGCAAAGAAGTAGACGATCATCTCCCAGATGCAAACTTGTTCCAAGTTGAGGCCATACCAGAGTACCTGGAGGACATAGAAACCTTCTTAAGTAAAGGGGCCTACCCAGAAACATATTCCGCAACCCAAAAATTCCACATGGTTGTTAGAGCAGCAGATTACCAGTTGATCGCGGGACAATTGTATAAACTAGGACTAGATAGTATCCTCAGAAGATGTGTCTTGGACCACGAAAGATAGGATATAATCTAGGAATGACACAGTGGAGTTGTTGGATTTCAAATAGGAGGAAAGGCCACAACACAAAAAGTTCTACAAGTTGGACTTTGGTGGGAAATACTCTTCAAGGATGCAAAAGCATATGCTAGATCCTGTGATGTGTGTCAAAGAGTAGGTAAGCCATCACGACGAGATGAATTACCACTTCAACTAGTTCAATCTCTACAAGCATTTGAGAAATGGGAAATTGACTTCATTGGACCAATCAACCCCACAGCTAAGCATTCAAAGGCTAGATACATCATCACTGCAATTGACTACCTTACGCATTGGGTTGAAGTAGTAGTGGTTCAGTACTATTAGACTGATACTGCTGCCAGGTTCATTTTTGAGAACATTATCACTCAATTTGGATGTACTAGGAGCCTAACCAGTGATCAAGGAGCCCATTTCATTAGTATCACTATAGAAAAACTTACAATAGAGTTTTTGATCCAACATCACAAAAGTTGCCCCTACCACCCATAGGCCAATGGAACAATAGACGCATTCAACAAGATCCTCGAGAAAGGGTTGACAAAAGTCTGTTGCACAAATTGGGAAGACTGGGATGACAGAGTTCCAGTGGTACTATGGGCTTATATGACAATCACAAAGAAACTCCACAGGTACATGCCATTGTAGTTGGTTTATGGGAAAGAGGCAGTGGTGCCTGTAGAGTTTATCACTCCAAGTTTGTGCATTGCACAAATCACACATATTTCAGAGGAGGAATCAGTTGCGTGGAGACTTATGTATCTATAAGAAATCGAAGAGACTAGGTTCTTAGCGGACTTCCATCAATCGGTTGAGAAAGCAAGGAAAAAAGATTGGCATGATAGGCATATTAAGACTAAGGTATTTACGCAAGGAAACAAGGTTCTACTCTACGATAGTTGGTACCAGAAGCATCCTGGTAAGTTGTGCATGCATTGGTTGGGACCATTTATAATTGTGAAGATCCAACCCTCAAGAGCAGTCAGACTCGTGCAACTGGATGGCATGTTGCATCTAGGATGGGTGAACGATGCTCGCCTAAAACCCTATATGTCTCAAAACTGAGAAAGAGGGATTGTTTCTCTAGTCCGAAGGAGCATGTATAATAGTTATATTTGAGTTTTCTAAAATTTTTGTAAATTCAGTTAATAAAGTCGATGTGCGCAATGTTGCGCTATGACACATAGTTCATTTTTTGTTTAAGTGTTTTTTGATACAGAACTAACAACTAAGTAGCGTAGGATCCGAAGAGTAAAAGAAAACATTAATGATAGTCATTAATATGACGGGGACCCTCTTTTGTGGTCGAAGGGAGAACGAATCCGAATATGGGCTGAGTCCTTGTGCCACACAAAATCAGTCTAGTCACAGCCTTTATTTCCATTACGGTACCCCGTTTGAATTTGGTTAATCTATAAATCTGTGATAAGTAAAGATGCCTTCAGAAGTCATGTCGGGATTCCCACCCGTCAAATGGAAAGGTCTGAAACCGGCCACAACCCTATCTCACTCATGCAATTAAATGCAAGAATCGCCTGATAGGATTTACCCCATTAAACCGTGTCATTGAAAAACTCAAATCCAATTGCATCCATATGGTCATGATGAACCACAGTTATTTCTAAACTTTCCTACTAAGACAACTATAAGCCTCTAATAATTCACCATAGAACCCATCATTTTCAAAGATCTTAGTAATTTTTGAATTATGAAGAGTGAGCAAGCCTGTGCAATTGTGAAACCCGTAGTTGTGACCCTAGTCCTTAGCTTTCCGCAGAAGTTGTGATAACTCAGGATCCACAATGTCAAGAGCCACAACAAGATGAAGCTCCATGTCTAAATATGTGGTACCAGATGAGCCCTGTGACCCCCAAGTTGAGGTCGTGGGTGATCTCAAGGGGAAGATGGAGTGTGTTGTTCTTCCTCCAGCTATCACTTTCCTTGTGCACGCTTTCTTGCATGCGCCCGTGTTGATATTTCTCCAGCTGTTACTTTTGTTTCTGCATGCTTTCCTTCCCACGATCATCCTTCTTTCCACTTTGGCATGGTGCCAACAATGGGTTATAGGACTCAAGTGTTTTTAACCAATATGGGACACAGATCTGTGATTACAACACTTCACAAGGTACTTAGGAACAACATATATTAATTCATTAGCTTTATTCACATTGCATATTAAACCCTAAGTACATATCAGCGCAATAATAATGACAAAATACACATCGCACTTAGCATCATAAGTTATATCTAACACATTCAACATATACAAAGCATTAAACATTCATAGATCTATATATCATTCCTAACATTCAATGCACTAAGCAGATTCACAGCATAAACATTACAACACAAAGCAAACCATCAACACAAGATTTACGTGGTTCACCCCAGTGTGGGGCTACATCCACCAACAACTTCTTCTTATTTATAAGTCTTCAATCTCTTACATACATCCGCTCCTGTGCACTAAGCCACGGAGAGAAGCTTCACAATGGACAAGTGATTTGTGCACTAAGCACCAGATCCACCATCCCAAAATTAGGTCAAGGCACAAAGCCAACTCCTCCATTATGCACAAATCCTTACATACACAGTCTGTTTCATAGAGCAACTCAGAGCTACTTGTCGCTTGCACCTAGCTACTTACACTGCTTCACTAAGCTACCTCTACCTTACAATATTTTATTATTTATACTTTTACATCACTTACAAAAAGGCCTAATCATAGGTAATCCCATGGGTTGACATCCCATAAAACCTAATACCTAAAACCCTAGTGAACCCCTTGTTGGGTCCACAAAACAAGTGATATCCCGCGATCTCATCTCTTCCTAGGGGCTCCATCTTCAACCAGCCTGTCGAAGTCCAAAAGTGGTCAAACCCGGCCAATGTTTCCTCAAAACTTGGTTGAGGGCCAACATGCCCCATGTTAACTCCCAAAATGAAACCGTCCTTTTGGTCGAGTTTTGTGGTGGATAGCATGGATATCGGTAGTGTCCTCAAGTCATTTTTGAGTTTTTATAGCTGCAAAACTTAGGTTTTGGTTTTTGTCTTAGAAAATAATATGACCCATAAAGTCTTCTTTTCAAAATTTTCATAATTCACTTTCAACAGCTAACGTGTGTCCAAAAGTTGAGTGTTAGCTGTGGAAAGTGGCGACTTTCAGCAGCTAAGGAGCGCCTCTCATAAGTCTGTGCGTTGTTGAAAATAGTGAATTTCAAAATATCCAAGAATTAGTTTCGCGGGTCGTGCGTTGGTGAAAGTGCAGACTTTCCACAGCTATGGAGCAGTTCTTTCAAGATCGTGCGCTGTTGAAAGTGGAGACTTTCCACAGCTAACGGGGGTTTTCCACAGGGCCTTGCACTGGTGAAAGTGGTAAATATCAACAACTAAGGGGATTTTTCCATGGGCCGTTGGCTGAAGAAAGCGGGAATCATGTGCGTGATATCCACGTCTTAAGGAAAATGATGATATGATCATCCCACGTCAGGCAAATCCAAATCATGCGCTGATGAAATTGGGTAATGATGGAAAATCAAATTTTGCATGTCAAAATAGGATTGTGATGCGAATCTGGCTCAGAAACTCATGCTCCACAATCATGGCATCAGGGATGGCAAGTTCGAGTTCAGTGGTGTAGGTACAGAGGAGGTACCGTCGGCCTGACAACATCAAATCAAATTGTGGTTTCCATATCACACATCGTTCATGGAGGTCTGTTAAAGTTTCATTTGTTTCAAAACAGAGCCGACGCCCGAAGTGCTTTCAATAGTGCAGAACCTCGGCTCGACCAACAGTTGTAGGGGTTACAAATTGTCGGGATCTTCGAGTTACAGAATGGCGAGGAGACGCAGTGGTGCTCTACTCAGGAGAGAACAGGATAGCCTATCCTTTTTACAGACACATCCCGAAGTCCAGAATCATTTTTCAAATGCAGGGTGTATTGAATTCGTTGAGAGGTTGCAAATTGGTTGCCACCAGTCTACAACATAATCTTTTGCCAAGACTTTCGATGGGAACAAGGCTCGCGTCGGGTCCATGGAAGTTGTGGTAGATGAAGCAGCCATTGCTGCAGCAACATGCCTACCAAGAACCGGTCAGAGATGGTTTAAAACCACTGCTCCCAAAAATTTGGATTTCAGAGCTTATTTGAAAGAGGGGTACAGGCACAAGGCATGGAAAAAAGGTATGCTGGTTTCTTATCTAGACGAAGAATGGCAGGAGCTGTTCAAAGGCATCCAACTGTACATTACCTCGGAGGGTAGGTATGATAAACTTATGATGTATCACTTCAAACTCCTAGATCATTTCACAGGCAAGACTCCTCTTAATTTGCCTTTTTTCCTACATAAAAGTTTGACTAAGGTTTGCAAGAAGATTAGAGCTCAACCCTTAAGCATGAAAACTACTCTGTGTCACTTCGGCCTCATAAAATTGATTATCCTGGAGTAATTGAAAAAACAGGGAAGGAGTTGTGAGCATTTTCTATTCTGGGAAGGTTTTGAAACACAGAATCAGCTTGCAAATGAACAGGGGAAGGGTTCAAAGAAACAATCGTCTCCTCAAAGCAGTTCAAGAAAAAGGAGGACCCTGCCAAGACCTCCAGAAGATAGAATATATGGAGTGAAGCCCCATAGGTTGAAGAGAAGGTTAAACTTTGAGCAGACCACAAAGAAAACCACAGAGCGTCCTACAGAGCAGAGTACAGGGAAGGGAACCAATATATTAAACTTGCCCTATTCAGACTCAGAATCAGAGCAGCAAGATCAATGCACTGTCACCAAAAGTCTTGAGCAGTCAAATGAGTGTGCACAAAACTATGAGACCTTCACCCAGACAGAGGAAGGAGAAACATAAAAAATCTCCAGGTCAAAGAACTCTCAGAAAATCAAGCATCTGAAAGAGGTCATAGCTCAGCAAGAGGTCTTGGAACGGGTGATTAAAGAAAGGTATAAAAAGTTGTCTGATAACTTCACCAAAACCAATGCTGCATTTGAGAGATTGGCTAAGGAAAGTGTTAAAGAGAAGAAGAGGAAGAAAAAACTCACCAAAGATTACAATAGCCTGTGGTGGCTTGCCAAACGCCTTAAAAGGCAGATAAGAAGGTTGAAACAAAAACTAAGGGAAAAATCCCATCCAGATATGAAGGTACTCACTCAAGTCGCCGTTAATATGCAAGGTGAGAAATCGGAGACACACTGAGTTTTGTTGAAATCAAAATTTTGGAGGTGAAAACTTGTTTTGAGCGCCATCAGGGATTTCATTAGCGCAAAGCGATATTTTATGACCCGTTAGCTGTGGAAAGTGACGTCTTTCAACAGCTAACCTGCGAAATATTAAACTAGTTAGCTGTTGAAAGATGGAAAAGTCTTTTTTGAATCCAAGGACATAACAGTTCATTCCAAACAAGTTTTGAAGGAGTTCCAGCATATCAAGGAGCTATCAGATTGCATGCAAAGGGAACAACATTAGAGGTTCGAGAGAATTTTGGCAACGACATGCAAAATCATTTCCTCAAAAATCGACCATGAACGTTGGGGAGATCCAACTGTCAGGACAGGTGTCCTGCCATTCTTCACCACATTGCAGATACCAGGAGCTGAAGGATGCAGATGGCGAATTTTGGAGATTGAAGACAGTTCGGGTTCTAAGTTTAGTTGTTAAGACTTTATTTTTCAAGTTGTTGAAATAGATTTGAATTGTTTTTATTAAATACAGATCCATGTTTTTAGGATCTGTAAAACAGATTGTAAGAGCCTATAAATGCCTACTTTTAATATGAGATATGGGTTCAAACTAGGAGATATTTCATGCCATTGTATAGACTCTTTTTGCAGAAATAAAGTAGAGTTTCCTTTCGTTTGCAATACCAGAATTATTCATCTTTCATTCTCTGTACTTTAATTCCAGTTTATTTTAGTTCATAAAGACTGTTACCTCTTTGTTGAACTMATAGGCTTGAAATTAAAGGATTCCTTGTTGTCTTGTATTAGGCCCTACTTTCACTTGTATTGGMAAATCAAGAATAGTTTTCTCCATACTCTCTTTCAATTATTGGATCTGGTTATTGTTTACTGAAAGCACTATATCTTTAGATGTGTAATGAGTTGTTTCTTATACAAACCATTGAAGACCCATTGTCCCAAACACCTAAAAATCATTATTTCTAAGTTACCAAGCATCCTTAGCCTACAACCCTAAGGAGTTTCTTGGAGTGATAACAAATTGGTGTCGTTGCTGGGGAGACGGAATTCAAGCTCTGCTTTCCTGGGATACGACACAGAGCTGATCTTTGATGATAGAAAAAGATTAGACACTTTCATTTGGTTGTAATCATCTATCTGGCGACTCCATGAGTTCATCCTGGCTCCTAAGAGGATCAGTACTAGGGCGAATCCTCAAGAATCACCGATCACAGCAGTGTCCAATCCAGAATCAATTCTCAGAAAAGGAAAGATGATTTAAGGTCAAACTTCAAGAGAAGATCCAAAAGGTAATCCTCTTTTAAATTCTAAGAAATCTACTGCAGAAAAAGTTGAGTTCTTTTCAGAGAACACTAATGATAAAAAGGTTGTAAATACTGTAGTAGAACAAACTCTTTTTGATCAACAGAAAAATCCTAGTGATGATAAATTGATAAACTATAATTTGATTGAAAAAACTTTAGAAAGAAGCCACAGTTCTTCTTCCCTTGAGTCTTTCCACTCTCAGCAACAAGAAGACCACTTGAACATTTATACTAGCCTCCTTGTTGTTGAACACCTCCTCCAAGAGTTATCTGCTAAGGGTGAAGAAAATTTAGCTAGGCAGCTTACAAATTTTTACAAGGCCTCTTACCAAACCTCTTTCCCTTTAGAGATTCACCCCTTTCGCATTCCTCCAGTGTTGAAGACTTGAAGAAGAAACTATCATTTTCCCCACCTCTAACATTCATGGCTGCAACACCACCTCCTTTGACCAAGATGCAACAAATCCTGGCTGCTAGGTATGCGCCACTCATACTGCCAAACCCAGTAGCAGCCATGCCAATAGGAGATTATCAGAAATATATGCCTAAATTCACAGGTGAAGGCGATGTGTCTGCTGAAGAACATATTGAGGCTTTTTACAGTTATGTAGAGAACCTTAATATTGAACAAGAAGATGTTTGGACATGAGTCTTTGTCCAAAGCCTAGATTGCCATGCTAGGAAATGGTTTAAAGAACTCCCTGCTGGTTCCATTGCCGGAATCGAGCAATTGGATGAGATATTCCTGAAACATTGGGGTGACAGAAGATATTTTGTCTACTACATCACAGAATTCAGGAACTTGAGGAAACAAAGTAATGAGTCAGTCTTTGATTTCACCAAGAGGTTTAACCAGATGTATGGCAAAATACCAGTTGAGATAAAACCATCAGATGCTTCTCCCAAGATCACATATTCTGATGCTTTTGATTCAGATTTATGTTTGTTGTTGAGAGAAAGGAGGTCACAAACATTATCCCTCATGCAAGATGCTTCCCTTGAGGTGGAATCAAACATTCTAGCCTCCCAGAAGCGGAAAGGAGAATCTGATAGGAGAAGATCGAAAAATGAAGCCTCATCTTCATCACATGCTGATCCAAAACTTGATAAAATGGCCAAAATGTTAGAGTCTCTAACCTCTAAGATATATAAACTCAAGATCAAAAATAAATAGCCTGTGAAAGGTAGAAGAACTTATGATCCTGTAGGCAGAAATCCTAATCTAAATCCCAACAGCTTCAGAAGGAATAATCAGCCAACTCAGATCCTGCAAAGAGAAAATAATTCTAATGAAGATCAGAGGATAAAAGTCCCTCTTCAGAATGTTGTGATGGACGATGACAATGGTGAAGATCAAGAAGATGGAGAAGGTGACATTCATTGTGTTGGATAAGAGACATGGAAGTCTTATCTAACACAGCAAGATTATGAGGAATCATTAATGACTGAATAGACAGAAGATGATCTTCTTAGTGATGGCATTTTCACAGCAGAAGATAAAAATAGATATAACCTCCGATCCAAATCTAATGCTGCTCAACAAGATGCACCAGCCTCTCCTGAAAAGCCTGCTGCTCCTATTAATAAAAAATATCAGACATCAGAAGATCAGCCAGAAAATTCTTCAAAGGTGAAAACATCAGCTCCTCCCAAGAAGACTGTCGCCCCTGTCAAGCAACAAACTCCAAAAAGTCAACGTCCTGTTGAACAGCGAAAGAATCAGGAAGCCCCTTCAAGTCAGGTAAAGATTTCTGATAAAACTACTGATAAGGTTCCATATTCTTTTAATTTTGAGGCTGAAATACAAAAAATTAAGATTCCTATTCCTCTAGTTGAGATGATGAAAAATGAAATGTTCAAAAGGGATATCCTCAAAACTTTGGATCCCCAATCTGTATCCC
Source organism: Picea glauca (assembly GCA_000966675.3). Taxonomy (NCBI): domain Eukaryota; kingdom Viridiplantae; phylum Streptophyta; class Pinopsida; order Pinales; family Pinaceae; genus Picea; species Picea glauca. The sequence goes on along the minus strand of JZKD02S1186865.1, from coordinate 244,787 downwards.
TTTCTGCTAATATCCTCAACATTTATGATGATAATACAACCATCACTCTGGGTCAGTTGGTAGAAGACAGAGATGAGAGTTGTCCTCCCTTTTACATCTCTTTGAATATTCATGAGAAAACACTGCATAATTTTTTGTTGGACTCTGGTGCTTCGCACAATTTGATGCCCAAGGCTGTCATGGATGAGCTTGGGCTGGAGATCACCAAGTCTTATCATGACCTTTTCTCCTCTGATTCTTGAAAAGTCAAATTCCTTGGGATGATTAAGGATTTGGCTGTAACCCTGACCCAAGCATCAATGAAGACAATGGTGATGGACATAGTGGTGGCTGACATACCCCCTAAATTCGGATGTCTACTATCAAGATCATGGATGAAGAGACTAGGTGGCACTCTTCAAATGGATCTCTCCTACGCTACTATCCATGTTTTCGGAGGGGCAAACAGAAGTCTCTACAGGGAATCTCAGTTGGCATATGTAATCAGTGACGAGAAGAATCCATCCAATCATCCTATCTATTCGGTTGACACAGGTGTGGGATCTTGTATTTTGCAAATTGATGATTCACTGCCTGATACATTGCTGCTCAGAAAACCCATAGATCAGATCACAGTTCATCCCACAGAAACAATAGAGGATGATCTCTGGACCATGTTCTTTGACAGTTCTTGCACTAAGGAGTCAGCTGGAGTAGGAGTGGTATTCATTTCTCCCTCTAAGAAAACTTCTCATTTGTCCTTTAAACTCGATTTTAAAGTGACTAATAACATTGCTGAGTATGAAGCACTACTTTTGGGGCTGAACGCAGCAAAGGAGAAGGGAATTAAGAAATTGCAGGTGTTTGGAGATGCAGATTTGATTATTCAACAGGTGAATAAGTCCTTTCAATCCAAGCATGTCAGGCTGAAGGCATACAAAGATGAAGTGTTGAAGGCAATTCAAAATTTTGTAGATTTTAAAATTGCATTTGTACCTAGAGCAATGAATGAATTGATTCATTCATTGGCTGTGTCTGCTTGTGCATTCATACCCCCTCTGCCTCATAAATTAACTTATGAAATTCAAGTTAAATATAGGCCCTTTCTCCCTGATAATGTAAAATTTTGGAAGGTTTTTTAGGACGATGCCGAACTCACTAGATTCCTTGCAGTGATAGATGAGTTTGCAGATTTGCAGATCGATCAGGAGAACGAACATGACAATGAAATTGAGCATCCAAAGCTCAAGAGAAAAATTGCAGCTCATGAAATAGTTCAGTTGTCCACCAACAGAATTCCTAAAGGTTTGGTCCCGTTGGAAAGGTTGTTCGATAACAACGATGTGGCTGTCAAATTGCAAAGCGAGGAGAAAGATTCAGATGTCTTGCAGTATGTATTGCTGTATAATGTGGCCAGTGAGAAAGATCCTAAACATGTCAACTTGGCCTCACATTTGACTGAAAAACAAAGGGATGATTATGGAGAATTGCTGAAGGAATTTGCAGACATCTTTGCTTGGCAGTATGATGATTTGAAGACCTTTGACACAGAGTCTATTCAACATAAAATTCCCTTGAATAAAGACACCAAACCATTCAGGCAGAAGCTTAGATCCTTCAACCCTTTGTTGCTGGCCACAATGGAAAGAGAAATTAAGAAACTATTGGACGCCCGCATTATCATTCCTCTCAGGTATTCAGAATGGATTGCTAATCTTGTGCTGGTTAGGAAGAAGAATGGAGAGATCAGACTCTGCATCGACTTCAGAAATTTGAACAAGTGCTCTAGGAAAGACAACTACCCTCTGCCTAAAATGGAGCATATTTTGCAGAAGGTGTCAGGATCGAAGGTAATGTCCTTTATTGATGGGTTTTCCGAATACAATCAGATTGTTGTCCATCCAGAAGACAAAGAAAAAACTGCCTTTACCACTCCATGGGGTACGTTTATGTACGAGAAAATGCCCTTTGGATTGATGAATGTAGGAGTGACTTTCCAAAGGGCAATGGACATTGCTTTCATTGGGGAGAAAGATAAATTTTTCCTGATTTATCTTGATGATATCACTGTTTTCTCAAGCAGCCACGAACTTCATTTGTAGCACTTAAGAAGGACATTTCTGAAATGTCGAAGGTATGGCATCTCTCTTAATCCGAAAAAATCAAATTTTGCACTTAAGGAGGGGAAATTACTTGGGCATATTGTTTCAGCTGATGGGGTTAAGATTGACCCAAAGAGGGTAGAAGCAATTAAAAATATGTCTCTTCCTAGATCAAAGAAATCCATTCATTCTTTCCTTGGGACTATTAATTTTGTCAGAAGGTTTATAGTGAATTTTGCTGAACTCACAAAGCATATCACTGCTATGTTGAGGAAAGAATCCGAGTTAAAGTGGACTGAAGCAGCCAGACATTCATTCAATTCCATCAAGGAAGCCATCACAACAGCCCCTGTGTTGATCAGCTCCGATTTCTCCAAGGTATTTTACATTTTTTCATTTGCTTCCAGTGATACGATATCAACAGTACTCTTGCAGAAGAATGTTGATGATCAAGAGCAACCGGTTTCCTTCTTTAGTAAGGTCTTGAGGGACGCAGAGGTAAAGTATGAGTTGTTGGAAAAACAAGCATATGCACATGTCAAGTCACTGAAAGCTTTCAGGGTCTACATTCTTCAGGCAAAGGTAATAGATTTTGTTCCCTCCAGTTCAGTTAAAGATGTTCTTGTCCAACCTGACATTGATGGAAAAAGGAGTAAGTGGATAGCAAGATTGATTGAATTCGATGTTGAAATCAAACCAGCAAAACTAGTGAAAGGCCAGGGCCTTGCCAAACTCTAAGGAGAGGAAAATTGCAGGCTGCTTGACATAAATCTGATGAGTATTGATCCAAAACAGGTTCTGTCTTCAGAGAAAAAGGAAGGTGAGGGAATGCAAGTTTCAGCTCATTTAGCTGATTGTAAATGGTACAGTCATATTATTCAGTTTCTGCAAACTTTATCAGTCCCATCAGATTTGACAAAGACTCAAAGAAGGGATTTGAAGCTCAGAGCTATAAATTTCTGCATCAATGATAATTTGTTGTTCTAGAAGAATCCCATTGGTTTATTGTTGAGGTGTGTAAACCAAGAGGAGGCAGCTAAAGTCATGTGTGAACTTCATAATRGTGAATGCRGAGGACATCACTATTGGAAAACCACARCACACAAAATCTTAAGATCTGGTTAYTAYTGGCCATCCTTATTTTCARATGTATATGAGTTTGTGAAAACATGTGACAAATGTCAGAKATTTGAAGGTAAACAACAACTGAAGTCCCTTCYTCTCAAACCTATAGTGGTCACAGGGCCTTTCCAGYAGTGGGGCCTRGACTTCATAGGTGARATTCATCYRCCTTCTAGTGGTCAGCATCGGTGGATCMTRGTTGCCACCGATTAMTTYACAAARTGGATTGAGGCTATTCCCACYYGGAAYGCMAATCATACKRTCATCATAAACTTTCTGCARGAAAACATATTTGCCARATTTGKCTGTCCCAAGAGATTGGTCACTGATAATKCTRCTGCATTCAAAGATAAACACTTGGTGAAATTGTGTGAAGAGCTGGGAATTYAGCTGGTACATTCCACAKCYTACTATCCGCAAGGGAATGGTTTAGYTGAGTCATCCAACAAGAGTTTAGTCAGAATCATAAAGAAGCTGCTTGAACAAAATGCCAGAGGTTGGGATTCCAAATTGAAGTTTGCCTTGTGGGCTGACAGGGTAACATGTAAGAAATCAATCGGTACATCTCCTTTCAAGTTGGTATATGGTACTGAGGCCATATTTCTTGTTCAACTTGCATTACCGGTTGCAAAATTCTTACAAGAAACTGATTATGAACCAAGTGATTTGACTAGGAGAATTCACAATTTGGTAGAACTACAGCAAGATAGAGAGCATCTCTTGGAAAAAATAGAATTGCATCAGGAAATAATCAAACAAACTTTCGACAAGAAAGTCAAATCAGATGTCTTCAAAACAGGGGATTTGGTCTTAAAGTGGGATGCAGCAAGGCAGGAGAAGGGGAAACACGAAAAATTTGAGGCTCTCTGGACGGGTCCTTTTGTCATAACAACAGTACAGCAGAACAATACCTTTGTTCTCCAAACTCTTTCAGGCGAGCCAGTATCAGGTGGCCCTTTCAACGGGCGCTTCCTGAAGATCTATTTTTCATAAGGCTTCCTTTGAAGCCAGATTCTTCTTGTACATATTTTCTTTTTCAGTTCTGTTTTCTTTATTTCTGTCATTCAAAATAACTCCATGCCCAATGGTACTAGCAATTTTTTTTCAAGTTTTCATTTCAAATTGTAATAAGGCTACTGAGTCTAGCTAGGTTCTTGGTCACCTCACAGGGAGATGTCCATCCCAGTTGGAGCCAAATGTTAACTCCCAAAATGAAACCGTCCTTTTGGTCGAGTTTTGTGGTGGATAGCATGGCTATCAGTAGTTTCCTCAAGTCATTTTTGAGTTTTTATAGCTGCAAAACTTAGGTTTTGGTTTTTGTCTTAGAAAATAATATGACCCATAAAGTCTTCTTTTCAAAATTTTCATAATTCACTTTCAACAGCTAACGTGTGTCCAAAAGTTGAGTGTTAGCTATGGAAAGTGGCGAATTTCAGCAGCTAAGGAGCACTTCTCATAATTCTGTGCACTGTTGAAAGTGGTGAATTTCAAAATATCCAAGAATCAGTTTCGCGGGTCGTGCGTTGGTGAAAGTGCACACTTTCCACAGCTACAGAGCAGTTCTTTCAAGGTCGTGCGATGTTGAAAGTGGAGACTTTCCACAGCTAACGGGGGTTTTCCATAGGGCCTTGCGCTGGTGAAAGTGGTAAATATCAACAACTAAGGGGCGTTTTCCACAGGCCGTTGGCTGAAGAAAGCGGGAATCACGTGCGTGATATCCACGTCTTAAGGAAAATGATGATATGATCATCCCACATCAGGAAAATCCAAATCATGCGCTGATGAAAGTGGGTAATGATGGAAACTCAAATTATGCACGTCAAAATAGGATTGTGATGCGAATCCAGCTCAGAAACTCACGCTCCACAATCATGGCATCAGGGATGGCAAGTTCGAGTTTAGTGGTGCAGGTACAGAGGAGGTACCTCCGACCTGAAAACATCAAATCAAATTGTGGTTTCCATATCACACATCGTTCATGGAGGTCTGTTAAAGTTTCATTTGTTTCAAAACAGAGCCGACGCCCGAAGTGCTTTCAACAACGCAGAACCTTGGCTCGACCAGCAGTTGCAGGGGTTACAAATTGTCGGGATCTTTGAGTTACATAATGGCGAGGAGATGCAGCGGTGCTCTACTCAGGAGAGAACTGGATAGCCTATCCTTTTTACAGACACATCCCAAAGTCCAGAAGAATTTTTCGAATGCAGGGTGTATTGAATTCGTTGAGAGGTTGCAAATTGGTTGCCACCAGTCTACAGCAGAAGCTTTTTCCAAGACTTTCGATGGGAACAAGGCTCGCGTCGGGTCCATGGAAGTTGTGGTAGATGAATCTGCCATTGCTGCAGCAACAGGCCTACCAAGAACCGGTCAGAGATGGTTTAAAACCACTACTCCCAAAAATTTGGATTTCAGAGCTTATTTGAAAGAGGGGTACAGGAACAAGGCATGGAAAAAAGGTATGCTAGTTTCTTATCTAGACGAAGAATGGCAGGAGTTGTTCAAAGGCATCCAATTGTACATTACCTCGGAGGGCAGGTATGATAAACTTATGATGTATCACTTCAAACTCCTGGATCATTTCACAGGCAAGACTCCTCTTAATTTTCCTTTTTTCCTTCATAAAAGTTTGACTAAGGTTTGCAAGAAGATTAGAGCTCAACCCTTGAGCATGAAAACTACTTTGTGTCACTTCGACCTCATAAAATTGATTATCCTGGAGGAATTGAAAAAACAGGGAAGGAGCTGGGAGCATTTTCTGTTCTGGGAAGGTTTTGAAACACAGAATCAGCTTGCAAATGAACAGGGGAAGGGTTCAAAGAAACAATCGTCTCCTCAAAGAAGTTCAAGAAAAAGGAGGACCCTGCCAGGACCTTCAGAAGATAGAATATCTGGAGTGAAGCCCCACAGGTTGAAGAGAAGGTTAAACTTTGAGCAGACCACATAGCAAACCACAGAGCATCCTACAGAGCAGAGTACAGGGAAGGGAACCAATATATTAAACTTTCCCTATTCAGACTCAGAATCAGAGCAGAAAGATCAATGCCCTGTCACCAAAAGTCCTGAGCAGTCAAATGAGTGTGCACAAAACTATGAGACCTTCACCCAGACAGAGGAAGGAGAAACATCAAAAATCTCCAGGTCAAAGAAGTCTCAAAAAATCAAGCATCTGAAAGAGGTCATAGCTCAGCAAGAGGTCTTGGAACGGGTGATTAAAGAAAGGTATAAGAAGTTGTTTGATAACTTTGCCAAAACCAATGTTGCGTTTGAGAGATTGGCTAAGGAAAGTGTTAAAGAGAAGAAGAGGAAGAAAAAACTCACCAAAGATTACAATAGCCTGTGGTGGCTTGCCAAATGCCTTAAAAGGAAGATAAGAAGGTTGAAACAAAAACTAAGGCAAAAATCCCATCCAGATCTGAAGGTACTCGCTCAAGTTGTCATTAATATGCAAGGTGAGAAATCAGAGACACACTGAGTTTTGTTGAAATCAAAATTTTGGAGGTGAAAACTCGTTTTGAGCGCCATCAGGGCTTTCACCAGTGCAAAGCGATATTTTATGACCCGTTAGCTGTGGAAAGTGGTGACTTTCAATAGCTAACCCACGAAATATTAAACAAGTTAGTTGTTGAAAGCTAGAAAAGTCTTTTTTGAATCCAAGGACAGAACAGTTCATTCCAAACAAGTTTTGAAGGAGTTCTAGCGTATCAAGGAGCTATCAGATCGCATGCAAAGGGAACAACATCAGAGGTTCGAGAGAATTTTGGCAACCACATGCAAAATCATTTCCTCAAAAATCGACCATGAACGTTGGGGAGATCCAACTGTCAGGACAAGTGTCCTGCCATTCTTCACCACATTGAAGATACCAGGAGCTGAAGAATGCAGATGGCGAATTTTGGAGATTGAAGACAGTTCGGGTTCTAAGTTTAGTTGTTAAGACTTTATTTTTCAAGTTGTTGAAATAGATTTGAATTGTTTTTATTAAATACAGATCCATGTTTTTAGGATCTGTAAAACAGATTGTAAGAGCCTATAAAGGCCTACTTTTGATATGAGATATGGGTTCAAACTGGGAGATATTTCATGCCATTGTATAGACTCTTTTTGCAGAAATAAAGTAGAGTTTCCTTTCGTTTGCAATACCAGAATTATTCATCTTTCATTCTCTGTACTTTAATTCCAGTTTATTTTAGTTCATAAAGACTGTTACCTCTTTGTTGAACTAATAGGCTTGAAATTAAAGGATTCCTTGTTGTCTTGTATTAGGCCCTACTTTCACTTGTATTGGAAAATCAAGAATAGTTTTCTCCATACTCTCTTTCAATTATTGGATCTGGTTA
>JZKD02S1186865.1:213652-231250 GCA_000966675.3 Picea glauca | reverse complement strand
CCTAACTACAAATGCATACTAATGCATACTAAAGAAACACACTTTTACCTAACGACATATTAGACCAAGTAGATCTTAACTAACTCCTAAGTGTCTAAATATCCTAACAGGCCACTCCTTCATGATCTATTCCATGTCTTTGTCAGTCAGTTTATAATAGTATTATAACTCTTCCTTACTCTCATCTCTGGGAACAGTGACATAAATAAAGTGTGGATCTACGTGGAACTTATCTAGTTGTCTATACTAGTGCAGAGTGAGCGGTGTCTTGCACAGGAAAGACTCGATAGAAACCTTCAATTGTTGATAGTAGGCGTGGAACACTACATTCGACTTCCATTGCTTCGACATATAATTCGTATACCATAAGGTGGAGAACCTCATGGCCAATGGCTCTGATGGCTCAATTTCTAGAAAAGTTGCTCCCTGTGACATTTTCCAAGCGACAAATGTGATCAACATAAGAAACCAGTTTAAATGGAACTCGTATCCCTGATCTTGTTCTTCACAACAGTCTTTCTCGAGATTGTTGACGAGGTAGCTGACCTAATTCATTTTCATCCCCTCCACGCATTTTCCTGCTAAGTCCACCACGAACCCGGTGACTTGCGTAGGGCAGTTCCTTCTGACGAGCTTGCCAGCTATGATTTGGAAATCTAGGTGCACTACACCATCCTGGTTGGAGGATACCTTGTAGCCTCGCTTTCCCTTCTCAAATTCATCGTATGCCTCCTTAATACGCTATGCCAGGGACAAATATGAGGTCTTCCCTAGGTAGAACTACTGAGGGTCAGGTCCCTACATGCTCAGTCCTATGATCAAGTGGATCAACATTGGATCCACAGTAATTCATCTATTGAGCCACAGATATCCTCCATGATAACATGACAAGAGGATTTTAACATAAGCGTTAACCTCTTGATGTCAGCCAAAATGAGGGATCTTCATTATGTTCAATATCGTGGACTGCATGAGCTCCTTAATCCAAGGTTAGGATACTATGTAAGGCTTCTTCCTTGTCGTCTTCATCAAGTATCTATGGGGCACGAACATCACGTAGTTCTTTCTGTCTCCAAGGTTAAAGCCATTATTCTTTAATGTCGTGATCTGTCCTAACTGGGTTCCAACTACGCGTATTCCCTTTGGGATGTATGTGGTGATCAATGTGGAATGTTGTCATGGTTAATTGTTCCAGCCAAAGGCAGGATATAATCTGGTAAGACCAGCGGGATCTACTTCGCATTAGCCAGATCGTTGTGATGATTAATTATCTTCTAAGACGTGGGGTTGGATCGTTTCAAGCGACGTCCAATTGAAGGGGAAGCCTGCAGTCCCCTGGTCGACAATGTCTATTCTCCCTCAGACATAGCTTTATCAGCCATAAACTTCTTCAAAACTTCTCCGACAGATTTCTCTAGCTCAATGCGCTTGGCCGACATTCTCATTGTTAACAAATAAGTTGGGTTAGGTGAATGGATAGTGGGGTAATCAATGGATGGTGAGTTATGATATCACATCTCGATACACACAATCACTTCTATGTTAGTTCAGATAATTACGGGTGGAAAAAAGGGGTCCTAGCACAACATTCGACGAGTTAAATAAGTGAGCGTCGTAACGGGTTCCTCTAACAAACAAGAATGCCTCAATCAATGTGAATTCATTCGTTATTGCGCAATCTCAATGTCCAACGGCAGTCTATCCTCCCATAAATTTGTTTCCTAGCAATTATGGAGTGTTGTTCTAATGGTCGGGGAACCTCCAATGGTCATATAGCTTCACTAGAGCGAAGTCCCATTCTATGTGGTTTTGATGTTCTGGTGAGGTTCAAATCTTGCAAACCTGCCTCCTGCGAAGTTCCAATCTGTGAAATCTTCCATCTGTTCTCTTTAACTTCTTGTATATTTTCCAACTTATCCTTCTTCTTACTGAGCTTCCTTGCCTTCTTTCCTATGATCTGAGTCTCTCTAACTGTTTCTAGATTTGTCTTTCCAATCTTATCCTTATCTTCTCCTAGAAAAGTGACTTTGTACTGTTGATGTGCTCTCAAAGGGTTTCAAGTTAGTATCCCTTCTCTTACTATTTCCTGGGTGGATATACTTCTTTCTTGTATGGATAGGTCCTTCAAACCTTCCTGCGTTCTTTCAACCTCGATAGTTATTTATCTAGTCTTTTGATTCTTCGACTCAAATTCTCATTCTTCTATCAGTCAACCTATTTTTCTATCTATGAGATCCCTTAGTTATTGCTTTTTATTTTATGTATCTTCTTCCTCTGATTTCCTTCTGACATGATCTTTCTCAATCCAAGTCTTTCCTAACAAAAGAGGGAATGGGGCGTTTTTCTCAACAAACTTAATAACTTCAAATTCCTCTTTTGTTGATGTTTCATGGATGATAACAGGTACATTAGCAACTCTTCAACATAGAATTATCATATTTCCTTTAAACAAACCTTTTCTTCCCAATGAAGGTATCATAGTAGGTTTTCCCAAAATTTCCCAAGTGCTTTATGTCATAATATTCACTTGTGTCTCCTCATCCAAGACACAGTCTATGTCAAAGTCTCCTATTCTTGTATCTATGCATTGTTTTTCTTTCATGATCTCTGGTAAACTGACATATTTGTGATCATTCATCATTTCTTTCAATTGTTCTAATGCAGTCTGGACTTTCTTTGATTCTTTCTCTTGATGATTCTTTAACATGTTCTTATTCTCTTGACTCATGTTCATTCTTTCAACTTTAGCAACCATCCTTGGGAAATCCTCAACCTCATGACCAACAATTTTACAACAAAGACAAATAGGACCTATACTAGGTAATTCCTTAGCAAGATGTCTCGGTCTTCTGCAGTTATAACATAATGTCAATCCTCTCTTTCTCTTGTAAGTTCCCCAACTTCTCCTATACTATGCACTAGGATCACAGTGTTGGACCTGCAATCTGCAAAAAATCTTTCTAGGTTCCTACATCCATTCATTAGTCCAAAAATTCTTTCTATGCATGGGAATAACATATCTTTCTCTATTTCTATCAAATTTATTCATATCAAATTTTTCTTATAACTTTTCCCTAGCTTTCAAACTAGGACGTAATTTATCAAACATTTTTGAAACAAAAAATTCCACTTATCTTACTCTATCCAAGCACAAAGCTTTACTTCTTTCAAGATCTTACCTCTTTTCTTCAGAGCGAGTTTCTTTCTTAGTACATAATCTCGCAAGTCAAGTAGAATATTGCGCACTACAGCAGCAAATATATGCATAGAGATTCTCTTTTCTTTACTTCAGTTCCCAACAGTCACAGTTTCAGGTCTCGGCAATGGAACCATTTGCTGGCACAAGGGAAGACCTAGGTTTCAACACTTCAACAACGCACCAAGAAAACCCTAACTACTTGCCCTTTTGGAAACACCTACGAAGCAGGCGAAGTCTCACCTGAGGTAGAGGCAGGGGGGGTTACAAGACCCAGGTGTCGGTAACCAAGCTGGGACACAAATATGTGATTACAACACTTCGTAGGGTACTTAAGAACAACGTATATTAATTCATTATCTTTATTCACATCGTAGATCAAAGCTTAAGTACAGATCGGTGCAGTAATAATGACAAAATACACATCGCACTTAGCATCATAAGTTAGATCTAACACATTCAACATATACAAAGAATTAAACATTCATAGATATATCTATCATTCCTAACATTCAATGCACTAATCAGATTCACAGTATAAACATTACAACACAAAGAAAACCATAAACACAATATTTACATGGTTCACCCCAGTGTGGGGCTACGTCCACCAACAACTTCTTATTCTTTATTAGTCTTCAATCTCTTACATCCATCCTCTCCTGTGCACTAAGCCATAGAGACAAGATTCGCACTGGACAGGTGATATGTGCACTAAGAACCAGATCCACCATCCCAAAATTAGGTCAAGGCACAAATCCAACTCCTCTATTATGCACAAAGGCTTACATACACGGTCTATTGTAGAGAGAAACTCGGAGCTACTTTCCTCTTGCACTTATCTACTTACACCACTTCACTAAGATACCTCTACCTTACAATATTTTCTTATTTATACTTTTACATCACTTACAAAAAGGCCTAATCATGGGTAAACCCATGGGTTGACAACCCATAAACCCTGATACCCAAAACCCTAGTGAACCCCTTGTTGGGTCCACAAAACAAGTGATATCCTGCGATCTCAGATCCTCCTGGGCACTCCATCTTCGACCATCCTGTAGAAGTCCAAAAGTGGTCAAACCAGACCAATGTTTCCTCAAAACTTAGTCAAGGGCCAAAAATGGCCATTGACGCACTTATTTGGACTGATCAGAGCATCAACTGATCAACTGGAGAAAAGGCCCCCGCAGGCCGAGAGCTCTGTCGAGGTCGCAAGGGAGGAAGTGCTCCTTACACAAGAATGCAGAACAAAAGAAGCCAAGAAAACATCTAGGTTAAGCACAGACTGGAAAGAGTGCAGGAAAGGCTTGTTGAATCCTGGCCAGAGATTCGGAAGGTTGCACTTGAACTGCCTGAATCCAATGATGCAGGTGAGCTAGAGCATCAAATTGAGCTGCTCCAAGAAGCATGGACACAACTCACCACTCGCAATGAGAATATGGAAGTATAGTTGCGACAGAATTAGAAAGAAGTAGAGAAAAAACCCCAGAATATGCAAGAGCAGATGCAGAAGATAGTATCGGAAGGAAACAATGCCCAAGAAACACTACACAAGTACACAACGGAATGCACAAAATATTTAGGGAAGTCATTGATTGGATGGGCATCATCGCTCGATGCAACTAGGTCTTGGAGTAGGTGTGCACCAAGATACAGGTGTTGAATTAATAAGTTGTGGCCATGATGGATCTGATGGAGAAACAACAGAATTTCGACCAAATCTAGTAGGCAAACAATGAACTGAATTCCCTCTTTGATGCATAGTCCATAGCAAAGAAAGAGTTCTGTGACTTCTGACCTATCATTCAGACAGTGTACATGAATATGAATCAAGTTGATGCAACAACGGATTTCGAGTGGAATTTTTTGGTCACATCCAAGCCAAAGGGGTTTAGTACAGAGGCGACCCAACAATTTGTTGTAGAGGCATCACTCCTTGCTAGGAAGTGGAAGGATAAGGTTGGAAAATTTCGAGTGAGACAGAGAGCCTTAGAGTTGGTCCCAGATTTGGGCCCTTCATTTGAAGAGGAAAAAGAAGAGAAAGCACAAACAGAAGAGCATAAGGAAGAAGAAAAGGAGGACAAGGGAAAACAGCAGATGCTCCTGGAATCTGCAAAAGAACCAAGCACTTGACTCGAGGGTGAGTCAAGGGTTGTGGTGAAAGCCTGTTGGGCCCTTCAGTTTTGGAATAAGGAATCATGCAATTTTTGACTAAGCATGATTTGCGCAAGATTTAGAAGAAGCTGGACAACAAAGCAAGAAAGAGCAACATAAATCAGTTGCAAAAGACAGTGCAATGTCAGCTAAGAAACAACGGTTTCAACAGAACAAGAAAGCGTGCAAGACAAGATGAAAGACACAACCTAACTTATATATATGGATGAACATGATTGAAAAAGGGTTAGTTAGATATGGGTTTAGCTGAATTGTGATCAAGTTCAACCTGATCTTTCCCTCTCTATTAGGTTGTTGTCAGTCGAATCAAGAAAAGGTCTGAGTCTGTAATGTAGTATGTACCCTTTTTGAAAGTTAGAGCTCTGTGACATGAATCCAGAGCTAAGAGTCTGTAATAGAGTACTACTGTATGGTTATGAGATTGTAAATGAAGGAAGATTCTAAAGATAATATAAAGAAGGATCTAAATTTTCAAAATATGCTATGTCTTCTTGTGTTTACTCATGCATTACAATACTTCTTTATGGTTTATACGTTCATCATGATGGTTCTATGTTTAAATGATTTTTCAGTAACATAAGTAGGTTTGATTCTTTCACTCATAAGATTCATATCTGTTCAATATCTCAATCTCTTGCGCAAGGTCAGGATGAGTCCCGAAGGTTTTTTGAATCCTCTTGAGTCTTTTCCTTACCCTTCCCTATACATTTGTCTCAATAGTGCTTCAGGTGAGACTTCTTCTCTTTGGAGGAGATGAAAATTCCAACACTCTAGACTACCCGGTACCTTTTATTGGTAACCTGAGAAGGACCCTCGTCTGATCAAACTTGTGCCAACACTCTTGGTTTTCTTTGGTTGATGAAGCATACTGGCTCTACATTTTCCTCTGCTCCTTGGAATGTAGATTTTAATCCTAAAAAAGAAGGATATTTTTCAGTTTCATGGGATTCTTCACAAATTTCACAAACCTCTACAATGTTAAGTGGGCATTCATTCCTAGGATGCCTTTTGGTGCATCTAGGAAAAAATATAACTAGCGATCTTTCTGCTTCTTCTTGTTTCTTTTTTATCTCCAAGGTATCCATTTGCATAGATAATGAATGCAAAATTTCATTCTTCATATCTTCTAATAATATTCTTATATCATTTTTTATAAGAATTGAAGGATTATAAGATTGGGTTACCGTTCATTTACCATTTATACCTTTCTTTCTCTAGGATCTGGAGTGATTCTTGAAGATTTGTTTAATGTATTCATAATACATCTAGTAAATATATCCATTTGATAGGAGACTCAATGTTTCCATAACTTTTTAACTTACTCCTCTGAGTAAGACAATTTTAGTGAATCTTCATGCATAGTGCATTTGTGGGATCTCCTGTAGCTTAGTTGGAATCTTTCCTAAAAATATTCTAAGGATTAATCCATGTCTTTCGTCATCTGAAATATTTCATCTCTTATATCCCTTTCTATACAATAGTCCCTATACCTTTTGTTGAAGGTGTTATTCATTTTGTCCCATCTTGTAATGGTGTTTCCTTCCAAGCTCATGAACCATACTAGAGTTGATTCCTTTAGAGTATAGGGAAAGAACTTGAGTTTTTTTTCATCTATGGTATAATCATAATTTATGCACACAACTGCAAATTCAAATAAAAAGGTGCTAGGATCTTCTAAGATAAGACAACGGAAGTTAGGTAAGGCAAAATGATTGATGTTTTTTATTTTAGTTTCTCCATTGGTTTCCCATATAGGAAACTCAAATATTTTTTTCTGATCTTCCTCATCATCCTGTATGGTGAGAAGGATATTGTCTTCCTTTTGAGATATTTTCAAATTCCCTTTATCCTCTTTCCAAGAAATCTTCAAGAGTTTATGGAGATTCTACAAAAAGTGTTTCACAACCAAATTATTGATTGCTTGGACCTATTTATGTGGTGGGGGATTTAGGTAAGAATTTTCATCTTCTATCCCTAGGTCAATTCATTCATCTAAAAATATTTTAAAACAAAGAAAAATGAATTGTTTTCTAGAATGTTTGCACAAGAAATTGAAAATAATGTATAGACTTAGTACCTCCCTGGAAATGATGCCAAAACAAATTTGGCCTTGGAATAGCAGAAATAATGCTACCATTTCCTTAGCTTGGTACTTTAATTATCAACCCGGGATTCGTGCAAACTTATGAGGTACCATGAAAAATATATGCAGAGTACACTTATTTACTCGTATGCATATATCTGTTGGTTGGGACTGATGATACCCTAGGTCTTACTTTCATCACTTGATAAGGGGGATAAATCACTTGAGAAAACCGAGTTAAATGAAATGAATGAACAATAGTTCTAATTATACTTTGTTGAAGTAAAATCATACTTTTCTGAAAGAAAAACTATTATATTTTCATAATGGAAAACCATGCTTTGTTGAAAGGAAAACTATTTTACTTGTATAAAGGAAAGTCACACTTTGCTGAAAGGAAAAAAAGTCTAATTGCATAAAGGAAAACCACACGTATGACTAATTTATCTTCTGAAAAAATTGGCTCCTAAGCCATTATGAAGTACCATATCCTAGTACCATATCATTAGCATTAAATGTCATCGTGAATAAATTGAAATGAATGCAATGAATTCTAATCTGAATTGTCCTATAGGAAATGTGACATTTTTACAAGAATTGTAACAATTCTACATGAACTATACAGTTTCTATAGGAAACTATGAAGGATAGACAAGAAATATCTAAAACTCCTATTCAAATCTTCCTAAACTAATGGGACAATAAAACTATGTGTTAATGTTGTGAAGACGAAATCTGTTAGAAAAATGGGTGTGCTCATTTAACCATAGACAATATAGAAATATTTTCACCCAACAATAGGCACGATGGCCACCCCCGAGAAACTTAACCTTGACATATGGAATAATTCTAGTAGCAAATCAATAGCCAACCAAGGCTAGCACACCAAGCAAGGATAACCAAATACCAAGCAGAAATTCAAAATTGATAACCCAAGACAAGATCACTATTGCAGTAGTTGTAGTTCTCATTCACTCATGCACACTTCTTGTCCTTATGCAGTCATGAGTGAGTGAGTCACAAATTAGCTCTAGCACCCTCTATTTATACTGCTCGATCTTAAATGATTGGGCCGACTTCTCTTCCTGGGGGATAATAACTCAATATTAATTATTCTATTAAGCTGACTTGTCTTCTAAGGTTATTATCCAAGGATTTAGGGTTTCTCTTGCTTCCTAGAATATTCTAGTCTCGCCAAAGGTTACAAGTGGAGGTTAATACCTCTCGTAGATACCATAATATCAACACTCCCTCCTAGCTAGGGAGGTATTAAATGCAATGTCCTTGAGAACAAACAAACCATTCAAATGGTAGCATCAGCATAGCCACACAGGCTATCTCATGATCAAATCATGAGCACCATCATCACTATCCAACTAGATAGTCTCCATGGAAATTAGAACAATGTCATCCAATAGAACATAATTGTGTCTATTGATATTAGTATACAACTACTATCCGGTGGTACAGAACCACTCTCAGTAGCACACTGCTACTAACCAGTGACACATAGTCACTATCAGTGGATCACATCCAACACATTAGCATACAACTATTGTCCAAAGACATACAGTCTCTACAAAAATCATATCATCTGATATACATATACATAAGAAATATCATGATACAAACTAATTCATCTGGGCCATTCTTCCACTCATATCTATGATATATGGAAGAGCATATACCCTCATAAAGTAAAACATCAGCCATGGACTATCTAGACTATTCTTCCCAATCGTAGAAGAATAATTTTCCCTGATTTTTGAGCCTAGACCATTCACTTAACTGATCCATTCTTCCGGCACTAATCATAGTGCAACCTGAAGAGAATGATTCTTCCCTAGGGAATACTTATCCCTAATTATTGAACCTGGAACATTCACCTAACTAGGTCATTCCTCCGCCACTAATCATAGTGAAATCTAGAGAGAATGATTCTTCCCTAAGGAATGACTGTCCAGACCATTTCCTAAGGAAATGAATGTCCTGTTCCAACCTCCAAAATGGACCATTCTTAGAAACTTCTCACAACTGTGAACTTCAAAAGAAGGATTTCCCGACAAGGCAAACCATTATACTTGACCACTAATCAGAGTGACTGCCAAGAAGAATTATTGTCCTAGACCATTCCCCCACACTATCCACAAGGGGAATCATTATTTATGGTACATCAGCAATATATCGGACCATTTTCATTATGAAAATGACTGTCCAATATGGACCATTTTTTGAGCTGGAAATTTATTTTCGTCAGAAATCTCAAACCACTTTCTTAACAAGAAAGGAACTGCCCAACCTAGACCATTTTCCAAACTGAAAAATGACTTCCCATGAATCAATAATATATATCAGTGTTCCCTCCAAACCTGGGGAGCCATATATTCCCTTTCAACTAAGGGATTTATCTCCATGAGCCCCATCTTGTCCCTTAAGTACGTAAAATTTATCCTGGGCAAAGGCTTTGTCAAAATATCTTCTACCTTCTCATCGGTGGAGATATACTAGAGTTTCACTTCTCCTTCCTGGAATTTATCATGAATAAGGTAGTATTTGATCTCAATATGTTTCGATCGGTCATGAAACACTGGTTGTTATGATATCCTCATACAACTTTGATTGTCACAATATATTATGATCAAATCTGGTACCTGATCAAATAATCCAGAAATCAACTTCCTCAACCATATTGCTTTGGTACATTCATTGCATGCTACAATGTATTCTTCTTCTGCTGTGTTGAGTGTGAAAGACTTCTATTTCGTGTTGGCCCATGATATCGTAGAAAATCCCAAACTGAAACAAATCCCCAAAGTACTCCTTTTGTCTTCTGCACTCCCTGCCCAATTTGAATCTATGAATCCATGAAGTTGTATATCACTGGATGAGGTGTAACTTAAACCACAATTTAGTGTCCCATGAATACATGTTTTGTAGTTATCAAATTTTCATGTCTAGGTTCCACCTAGAACTAGCTTCAGACGTTTACAACAAAGAAAATATATGGTCGAGTATTCACTAGATACATCAACAACCCAATCAATTGTCGATATAGGTATGGGTCTATTGGATCAGAATATGCATCTTTTACTTTTCTTATATCTATGGTCATAGGAGTGGCCATGGATTTGCAATCCATCATTCCAAATTTATGAAGAATATTCACTGCATACTTTCCTTGTCCAAGTAATATTTCACCACACTTATGCCATACTTATAGTCCCAAGTAATAGTGCATGAGACCAATATATTTCATATCAAACTTAGAAGCTAATTCATTTTTACACTGGGTGATGAGAGACTCTGCACCTGTCAAGAATAAGTCATCGACATACAGCAGTAGAAGCACAAGTGCATTTTTCACAACCTTGTGGTAGAGATTTGGATCTGCGTGATTCTTATAGAAACCAAGTCTTATTAAGTAACTGTCAATTCTGGCATACCAAGCTCTTGGAGATTGCTTGAGTCCATACAGAGATTTATTTGATCTACAAACATGAGTGTCTCTGGAATGTACCTCAAAACCTTGTAGTTGTTCAATGTATACTTCTTCTTCAATTTATCCATTGAGAAAAGTTATCCTTACATCCATCTGATGTAGACTCCATCCCATGGAAGTAGTAAGAGACATAATGCCTCTAATAGAAGTATATATGGAAACAGGAGCAAAGGTTTTGTGAAAATCATCTCCCTCCTTATGGGATAACTCTCTAGCTACGAACCTTGCCTTGTATCTGTCCACACTTTTGTCTACTGCATGTTTGATTTTATAGATCCATTTTGAAGTTACCACTAATTTTTCCTTGGGTCTAGGCACGATTTACCACACATCATTTTTCATGATAGATTGGTATTCTTCTGCCATGCCTTGTTTCCATTGTTTCTTTTGAGTTTCTTCTTCAAATGTGGTGGGTTTTTCATTTATAAGTTTTTTCATACATGTTTCGTAGCTGAAGAATCTTTTGGGATTTTTTCTTTCTCTGAAGGTGCCACTTGGAGCTTTG
Source organism: Picea glauca (assembly GCA_000966675.3). NCBI lineage: Eukaryota > Viridiplantae > Streptophyta > Pinopsida > Pinales > Pinaceae > Picea > Picea glauca. Next base: position 219,789 of record JZKD02S1186865.1, on the reverse strand, counting down.
ATTCTTTCTACTTCTTGTATAGTAGATTCAATCCAAGATGGATGTTTTCTAGTTTTTGGTACAATAACTAATTCAATAGGTTCACATGGTTATATCGGATGATCAAGTTGTTATGGTTCTTCATTCTGACTTTCTGGGAGACGGGTATTTTCTTCTTTATGCTCTTCATATTATTCTTCTCCCATGGATTCTTCTATATATTTCTTGAAATACATCTTCTCATTGAATGTCATGTCTCTTCTGAATTCAATATTATTTTGTTGTGGAATATATATTTTGTAGTCTTTGGATGATTCACTATATCCAACAATTATTCCCTTCTTTCCTGAGGGTTCTAGTTTCTTCCTTTTATCCTTGGGGATATGAAAGTAAACAGGGCACCCAAAGATTCTTAAGTGTTCCACATTGGTTTTCTTTCCCGAGAAGGATTCTTCTAGAGTCATATCCTTCAATATGCAGTGGGGACTTTTGTTCTGAACATATATTTCTATCATGGATGCTTCTCCCCATAAATACATGGATAAACCTTGATTGTTCACTATTGCCTTCACAATTTCCTCAATGGATCTATTCTTCCTTTCTACTACACCATTTTGTTGAGAATTATGAGGAACAATTATCTCCCTCTTAATCCCCATTGATATACAAAATTAAACAAATTTATTGGATGTGCATTCTCCTCCATTATCTGTTCTCAAAGTCTTGATTTTCTTGTTTGTGAGGTTTTCTATTTCTGCTTTTAATTCTTGAAACTTGCTAAAAACTTCATCCTTTGTCTTCAAGAGATATAACCAAGTATTTCTTGAGTAATAATCTATGAAGGTTACATAATAAATAGAACCTCCTAGATATTTGACTGGCATCGGACTGCAAAAATCTAAATGTATTAGATCTAGGATTTCCTTAGATCTATTATTGCTACTTGAGAATGGCTTCTTAAGATTTTTACCAAGAGCACATCCCCTACAAATTCCTTCATGTGTATATTGTAGTTATGGTATTCCTTCAACCATTTTCTCGAGGAAAGGTAATGCTTTATAGTTAAGATGAGCATACCTTATATGCCAAAGTTCACTAGGATTGACTTCACCATGTATAAGATATTCATCGTTACGTTCTAGTAGTCTATATAATCTGCCTTCACGATTTCCAATAACTATAGAATTCTCTATGCTAGAGTCTCTAGACCAATATAGTACTTCACCTTCTACAAAGGATATTATATTTCCTTTTTCTTATAGGAAAGATATATATACAAGATTCTTTTCTAAACCATGTACATATAAGACATTACTCAAATGAACATTGTTACCTAATTTCAATTTGAGGGAGGCTTGACCAATTCCTTTGACTGGCGAGGTGTTCATGTCTCCAAGTTATACCTTGTAGGATGTCTTCTTTTCATTCAGAATGGAGAGTTTGATCTGGTCTCTTGTCATATTCCTGGAAGCTCCACTGTCAATTATCCACATATCATCTTCAAGAGTTCCTATAAGATTTGAATAGTGTAGATGATTTGTCTTTTCATTCATGATTTATGTTGACTGGTAGCTGGTAAAACTTTGACTTTGATTGGTCAAATGTTCACTTTGACCAAAATATCAACCATGATGTTTTTTCCTTCTGAGAGTGTCAATAGGTGTGTTAGACTAAGGCACACTAGAATATCCTCTCCTTGAGTAAAGTGTTCCATCATAAGGTGTTGGGAAAGAGGTTTCAGGGTTTGCAGTTGCACCTTCTAGTAACCCTAGAGATAGTACTTCAATAACTGCACCTAATAGAAACCCCAACAGAAATTATTCAATGAGCATGATAATATTATGGCTTAGCTTCCTTCCAATGGTTAGATTGACTGAAGGAGGTGTGGTCTCATAACCTTTGAGAAAATGGGTGTGCTCGTTTAACCATAGACAATATAGAAATATTATCACCTAACCATAGGCACAAAAGCCACCCTCGAGCACCTTAACCTTGACAGATAGAATAATTTTGGTAGTAGATCAATATCCAAATAAGGCTAGTGCACCAATCAAGGATAAACAAATATCAATCAGAAAGTCCAAACCGATAACCCAAGACAAGATCATTGCTACAGTAGTTGCATTTCTCCTTCACTCATGCACACTTCTTGTGCTTATGCAATTGTGAGTGGGTGAGTCATAAATGAGCTCTAGCTCCCTTTATTTATACTGATCCATCTTAACTGACAGGGCCAACTTCTCTTCCTGGGGGACAATAACTCAATATTAATTATTCTATTAATTCAACTTGTCTTCTAAGGTCATTATCCAAGGATTTAGGGTTTCTATTACTTCCCGAAATATTCTAGTCTCGTCAAAGGTTACAAGTGGAGGTTAATACCTCTTGTAGCTACCATAATATCAACAAAATCATGGTCCTAGAATTCTTTTTTATCCAACTCTAATAAACTCGTAATATCTTCTAAAGGAAGTGGAATGAAATTACAATTATCAACATGTTTGGTATGCATATAGAACTACACTACAGTCATGAATAAAATGATACGCATAGATATTTAACTCTATGGAAATAGATAAAAGATGAATTTGAAACAAGACAACATGAAAGAAAGGAAATACAAAAGGGTCCTTGAGCCCTCTTGAGTGGGCCCTACCCAAGCAGCATAAGGAACCTGAAAATACTTTAATAAGATGAAAAGTAAAACATCTTTATTGATCCATCACAAAAAATACATTTAGGGAGCAGATCTCCAAGTCTTCAAACTCTCTAAGAAAAATAGAAAAATACATTAGTCAATTCTCTATTCTCCATATATTGCTTCTCCTCCTTGAGGTATATTTATACAACTAGAAAAATCGGCATTATCCTTGAATCAAGGAGATATTGTGGGGATTTAATCCCTAGTGCTCCTTCCTTCAAAATACTTGTCTTTATTGGCTATCTTTTGGATCCCTCAAGTTCAAGTTTGAATATAGTGTATATTAATTACTTGGAAGAAAATGTGGTTGTAGGTGGAGACAAGATTCCTTGATTTTCTCCATATTTTTGCATCTCCACCTATCCATGAGTAGTTCAACTTGTGAAGGTTAGGCTACACATACATTTTCATTGTGAAATTTAGGAAAAATATAACCATTACTCATAAAATCTCAAACTCAAATTTTTTCATTAAATAACTTTCAAAACAAGCATATTTAATATTAGACATGGTAAAAAAAGTGAGTTCTTAGGTACATAGTAGTAAAAAACATGTATTTTATGGGCCCTTTAGATAAGAATTATATAGGACCATCATAAAACTTATGATCTTTGTCAAGAACCAATAGATTCCCATCTTGATCTTGATCCTTCTAGAGACTTCGCTATACTTCCCTTTGCACAAGAAGATAGTATTGATTATGTTGATGATATGGTGTTTCCAAAAGGAGAATATTACAGAGAACAACCTATGGAGTATGAGGATAAAGGTCCAGGGCCTCTTACAATTTTAAATCAAGGTAATGAAGGAACCATACATTTGTTTAAAGATGATTGTAAGAGTATTTCCTTGATTAATTCCCATCCTCCTACTTTAGATCAAGAAAAGAACTCTCAAGATGATAAAGGAATAGTTGATACTGAAATAAGGGTGGAATATTTTCAAACGGGAAGTTTAGTACTTATATGGGACAAAAGAAAAGGAAATTTAAATACCTACAAGGAGTTTGATAGTTTATGGCATGACCCTTACAAGATTGAGAAGAAGTCTAGATTTGGTTCGTTTTACTTTTCCACGCCGAAGGGAAGGAATTTTCCATTACTCATTAACGGATTCTTTCTCAAACCTTAATATGCAAAAGGAACCTGACTTCTTAGTTTTAGATTAGAGTAGGGTAGTATTAGGTCATGTTGTGTGATTGCATCTTGATTGTATTTTTCTTTATTTGACTTGATTTTAGTTTATTTATTGATGAATTAATGTTATCTTATATTATACATGTTATATAAAATATATATATATTGATGAAATGAAAAGATTTGTTTTCCGAATTTTATTCTTACCTTTCATATATCAGGGTGGATCACATCCCCCTTCTCTTTTGTTACTAATGGTTTTATGTTAGAATGTAGTGATATTTTTTTAGAGTGATGTAGGTTGCAGGTCTTGAAGTACTAGATATGTTGAGGTTCTCATGTGCTCTATGGTGAGCACATTTCCCCATGTTGGAACGAGATGTTTCCCCCTCTCACCTAGGGGTAACTAGAGGAGATCATTATACATGATCCACATTGCTGACAATGATCCCACAAATGGTGATAAAAATTATACACGTGTAATATCCCCTTATATGCCTTTATTGGAACCTCAGGCTTTGATGTTTCATCACACTTTTCCTAGAATCAGTTGGTCGGGTGGTCAACCAGAAATTGGAAACAGTCGATCGAGTGATCGATCAAAAGTCGACATCAGCGGGTCAAGAAGTTGAATAGTAGTCAAAGACAGTTGGTTCATAGATCGACCAACTGAGAAATTGACTTTGAGTTGGACTCATGGATGGTAAGGTCAAGAAACAATGATGAGTCAACTAGACAACACAGATTTAACAGAGTAAACTATAACCACCGATGGTCATATGTGGACAAGATCTTCCCAATTTCTAGGAAGTTGGTTAGATCTTGAGACTATAAATAGAGGACCCGATGGGTCATTATCACAACAATGTTTAACATGTCGAAAATGTTCAATATGCATTGTGATGTTCTAATCACAATTCATTGTGATTAAGTACTATAACAATGTCTTTAGATGTTGGAAACTTGGTTTTCATTGATGTTAACCCTAGAAGAATACCTAAAGCAGGTCCAGAAGCCCCTAGAAGTGATGGGTCTATTTGAAGGAGTCTCCAAAGTGGTCCCCTTATGGAATATCTCTAAGCATGGCCCTCATGGGAAGACGCTTTGAAGAATCACTAGGTGTAAAGAAAAAAATGTACAATGTATGGTCAAGAATCCTTGAAAATGTGGTTAGGAATCCCTAAAGGTGTGGTCATCAAGACTAAAATTTATTGAAGAAAATGAGTATGAAGGACATTGAAAAAGCATTCAAAAAATACATGGATTAATATTCCTCTTCAATCCATTTAAAATGGTACGTGGAATGCCACGTGGTTCCTCATGGTTGAGAAGATATTCCCTCTTGAATATGATCATGTAAATTCTGTACCTAAATGGTTGTAAACAAGAAGTTATAAGTCGTACCTAAAATCAAGTAAAGAAGAAAAATAGTTGCAACAAGAAGTTATAGGTACGCCCTAAAGGCAAGTAAAGGAGGTACTTGGAAGGATATAAATAAACATCAAGAGCCTCTCATTTTGATCAAGAAAACTTGTTATCTCTTAGCGCAAGTGAAGTAGCGAAGGCTTGCAAAAGAGGGAGTTCTAAGAGTTGCAAATGTGAGAAGGGTTTTCAGGAAACCCTACCTAAGTTGACCCCCATGTTCCAAGTATAATGTGTCATGTGAGGCCCCTGTTGGTTTTCTAATACTCATCATGCGATTCCATGCATGTTGTTCAGTTCAATCCCATGAGGTTGAGGAGGGGTTTGAGGAAGAGGATATTCTCTTAATCCTGAAGTTGAAGAAGGTTTTGATGGTATGAGATCTCATTCATTAGGGTATGTACATGATGAATGTTATGTTTTTCTATATGTATTGAGGCTTGTATATTGGATTTTTTAGCATATGCTTTGAGGCATATCTTGGAGGTTTTGACATATTCTTTGAGGCACATCTTGGAGGTTTGGTATATGATTGAGGTATATCTTGGAGTTTTGGCACATGATTGATGTATATCTTGGAGGTTTTTGGCACATGGTTTGATGCATATCTTGGTGATTTTGGGGGATATTATTGGAGATATTTGCATAACATTTATATGGTTATTGGGTTGAACCAGTTTTGATGATGATGTATCAGTATCAATGACAGTAAATATGATAGGTTGATTGTCTGTTAAGAACCCAATACTGAATACAAAAGCACCACAACAGATATAGAAGAAAAATATAGAAAACCATAACTTTATTATAGAAACCCTTGAGGTAGGGCAACACCATACAATGGATCCTATTATGGAAGGGATCCTCTCCTGTTCACTTGCCTCTTCGAGGGGGCATCC
>JZKD02S1186865.1:189007-212160 GCA_000966675.3 Picea glauca | reverse complement strand
ATAGTGATAATAGTGGAGGTCATTCAATGTAAGTTGGACTAGGTCCACTATATTATTAAATAAGGCCCACTATGGTAGTTAGATATAATAAATGGGTAGTTAGATATAATAAATGTAAGAGGATTTCTCAGAAGGTTCTACTTATAGAATATTCCTCCTCTAGAATGTTCTTAGGTGATGGTAGCACTATATAAAGGAGTTCAAGCAATGTAATGAAACATGAAAAGAATTATTGTATTTGGAGCGGTAGCTCAATAGGAGGATGCCCCCTCGAAGAGGCAAGTGAACAGGGGAGGATCCCTTCCATAATAGGATCCATTGTATGGTGTTTCCCTACCTCAAGGGTTTCTATAATAAAGTTTTGGTTTTCTATATTGTTCTTCTATATCTGTTGTGGTGCTTTTGTATTTAGTATTGGGTTCTTAACATTGTCTCATTCATAATTGAGGGAGGAAGGAAGGGGCAAGGAAAGAGGGTTGGATCCTCCTTCCAGTTGAAGCTATAAAATTTAGGGAGTTGTAGCTACCTTCAGGTTGGAGCCTGTAAACCATGGGAGTGGTGCTTCCTTCCAATTGTTGGAGAATTTTGGAAGTTAGTGCTTTCGGTTGATGTAATCTTCTAATACATTAAAAAGTGTTATGTGGTTTTTTCCCATTTGGGTTTTCATGTAAAATTATTTTGTATTGTGTATCTGTGGTTATATGTTTATGATATATTGAATGCAATCATAAGTGATAATTTTTTGATAATCTAATATTTACATGTTGTGGTTAAAAATGGTAAAAAATGCCCAATATTGATTCACCCTCCCTCTTTTTTTTATTGAATATTCCAACAATTGGTGTCAGAGTGGGTCCTTCAGAAGCAATATAAGCACTGGAAGGTAGATCATGGAGTGCAATAAGAATGGAATGTCAGTGTTTTATGGTCATAACTATGCCTTCTAGAGAAGAAGGATGAAATTTTTTTGCAAGCACATGGATTTGATGTCTGCCAAGCAGTGGTAGATAGATATAAGGCACCTACCACTCCCCCAATAGGTAAAGATGGAAAGAAAATTTGTGAAAATAATTTGAAGGCTACGAATGCTAGTCTAAGTGACCTGGCTAGTTCAATACATTTCAAGGTTATGCATTGTGACTCTTCACAGGATATTTGGGACAAAATTTAAAATGTTTATGAAGGAGATGCCAAAGTCAAAAGGGCCAAGCTTCAAACTTATAGAGGTAAATTTGAACAATTGAAAATGAAGGAAGATGAAGATATTGCATCTTGTTTTCTGTGAGTTGATGAAATAATGAACACTATTAAAGGATTAGGAAAATGGATTAAATTTTCAGTGATTGTTCAAAAGGTACTAAGGTCCCTTCCAATGATATTTGATCCTAATATTTCAACCCTAGAAGAAAGAGAAGATATTGATATGTTGAGAATGGATGAGCTAAGTGGAATACTTACAACTTATGAAATGAGAACAAAACATGATAATCCATCCAAGAAGGAATACTTTTTTAAAGAATCCAAGAAGACAAGAAAGAATAAGAAAAATTCAAAGTCAAGCTTCAGCTGCAACGATGGTTCAGATGAAGACGAAGAGATAGCCAACTTCGTGAGGAGATTGAAGAAAGGAACTAGCCAATACAAAGGTAAGCTTCCCTTAAAGTGATTTAATTGTGGTAAAATTGGTCATTTTTCTTCTAAATGTATGTATGATAATAATTCAAATAGTGATGAAGAATAAGTTTCCAAGAAAGAAAAGAAATACGAAAAGGGAAACAAGAAAGGAAAAAAAGAAATTATTCAAGAAAATCCTCTACTCAAGAGAAGACAGTTCCTTGTCTAATGAGGATAATGATAATGATCATGGATCAGAAAGAGTTCTCTTTATGGAAATGGAAACTCATAAACAAACCCTTGAAAATGACGAAGAAGATTATGAAGAAGGCAAAGTGGATCTTGAGGCGGAACTAATTAGTGCTTTGAATGATATAAAAAGGGAAAGGAGGAAAAACAAGTCCCTCAAGGAGGAATTGATCAAGATAAAGGATATTTCTCAAAGCCCCAACAAAAATTCTGAAGAAGTCCAACAGATTATCATAAAACTAAAGGTTCAACTAGAAGAAGGCAGATTGATTGAAGAAACACTGAAAAATAAGTTGGAAAAAAAGCAGAAAATAAACGAGTCTTTAGAAGATGAAATAGTATCACTATGAAAGGAACTTCAGAAGAAGGACACCCGACAAAACTTCGGTAACAACACCAAAATATTGAATGAAATCATCGATAGTCAAAGTCCATGCAATGACAAGTCTAGACTAGGATACAAACAAACTCATATTGAGAAGGGTTCAAGCTCCACAACAACATAAAGAGAAGTAGAAAAAAAGAGCTATGCAGAAGTCATCAAAGGTACCATAAAAAAAGAATAATGCAATCCTTCAAAGGAGAACATTCAGGCAATGAAAATCATCCAAGAAGAATATCATCCAATCATAGTAACATGAAATCAACAACCAACAATGGAGAGGACTCAAGAAGAAAATTACAGAAGCGATACATTATCTAGGATATCTCCCACACTCAGGTATCAAACTATATTTCCTTGATTATTTTATTCCTACAATAATTTTGGGCACAAGGCCATAAATTATAAATCCTATGCTAAGAACATAAGCAACTATAGAGTCTACTCTAGGAATAATTATCTCAGAAAACATCATGAATCTTATAACATAAACTATAATTGTTTTGGATCATTAAATAATGAAGTGAAATGCTAAAACTTAAACCATTTTGGACACATAGCCAAAGATTGCAAGTTGATTGTCCCTCCAAAGGAACCGAAGAAATATTTTAACAGTAATGTAAAAGAACCATCAAGGATATGGAAAAGGAATAAGGATAAATTGAACATTGAAGAATGTTTGATTGCTCTACAAGCCCAAAGAAGAAAAAGTGATCGGTACATTGATAGTGGTTGTTCAAAGCACATGACAAGTGACAAGGATATATTTGTAACTCTAAAGAAATAAATAGATGGATTAGTTTCATTTGGCAATGATAACTCAACCAAAATTATAGGAAAGGGAACAATCAAGCTTGGAAGCAAATATGCCATGGAAAAAAATGTACTGCTTGTCTAAAACATGAAGCATAATATGATAAGTGTGAGTCAAATGTGTGACCAAGGACACACACTTCTATTCAAATCAAAGAAATTTGAGATAAGGAAAGAAGGATCAGGTAGGTTGGTGGAAACAACAATAAGGACTCCAAACAACATATACATCTTAAATGAGATTAAAAAAGAAACATGTTTCTTGGAAAAGGAAAATGAATGTTGGATTTGGCACAGACTAATAGGTCATTTTCACTTTGATAATCTTGTCAAAATCAGCTGAAAGGAAACGGTAAGAGACATGCCTAAAATTTTAAAGCCAACAAATATTATGTGCAAGGACTGTCAACATGGAAAACAAACAAGAAATAAGTTCAAGACAAACGAATACTCTACAACGAAACCATTGGATATTGTACACACTGATCTATGTGGACCTATGAGAACAAAAGGGATGAATGGTGAATAGTAGTTTATGCTACTTATTGATGATTACACAAGAATGACCAGAGTCTTTTTTTTCAAGAAAGCATCAGATGCGTTTGAATGTTTCAAGATATTCAAAGAGATGGTTGAAAACAAGACTAATTTAAGAATTAAGTGCTTGAGATTAGACAATGAAGGTGAGTTCACATCAAAAGAATTCATGGATTTTTGTGAAGAACATGGAATAAAAATGCAATTCTCAATAGCTAGGACACCTCATCAAAATGGAGTCGTTGAAAGGAAGAACATAACTATACATGAAATGACTAGAACCATGTTGAAATATTCCAAGTTGGGTGATGTCTTTTGAGTACAAGTTGTGCGTATAGTTGTTCATATCTTGAATAGATGAATGCTTAGAAACAACAATGACAAGACTCCATATGAACTATGGAAGGGAAGATCGGTGAACGTCAAGCACTTTAGAGTGTTTGGAAGTAAATGTAACATAAAAAGAGAAGATAATAAGATTGGAAAATTTGACTCTCAGGTTGATGTAGGAATATAGGTTGGATACTCAAGAAAAATCAAGGCATACAAATTCTACAACCTAAGACTCAATAAAATAGTGGAAATCATCAATATAAATATTTATGAAACAAATGCATTGAAGACCATAGAAGAAAGTAGAAATTGAAAAGAGTGGGAAGAATAAGAAGAACTAAAAGAAGAAGAAGTTGAAGAAGAATAAGAATCAGAAGAGAAGAAAATAGAAGAAGAGCAAGAAGAAAATAGAAGACAGTCAACAAGATCTCCAGACACGTTCTAAGACACCTAAACACTGGTGTCAAAAGAATCATCCATGGGAACAAATTATTGGGGATAAAAATGTAGTAATAGAAACTCAAAGAAGCAAATAAGCACATACACCAGAACATAGACATCTAGAATTATTATCCACAATTGAACCAGGAAGATTTGAGGAAGCCATCAATGATGAACATTGGATTAAGGCCATGGAAGAAGAATTGAATCAAATAGAGAATAATGATACATGGGAACTAGTTCCAAGACCCAAGGACAAAAACATTATTGGTACAAAATGGGTGTTTAGAAATAAACTAAATGAATATGGACATGTAACCAGAAACAAAGCAAGGTTAGTATGAAAGGGATATGCTCAAGTTGAAGGAATAGATTTTGAAGAAAAATTTACTCTTTTTTCCATAATGGAATTAGTTAGAATGATATTGGCCTATGCATGTTCCAAAAGAATCACAGTTTATCATATGGATGTAAAATCATCATTTCTAAATGGAGAATTAGAAGAAGAAGTCTACATAGAACAACCAAAATGTTTTCTACTATTAGAAAGGGAAGATTATGTTTGAAAATTGAAGAAAGATCTGTATGGAATCAAGAAAGCCCCTAGAGTTTGGTATTAAATATTGGACAAGTAGTTACAACAACAAATATTCAGAAAGGGAAATGAAGATATCAATCTCTACGTAAAAGTGGATTAGGACAACATACTTATCATTGAAGTATATGTGGACGACATCATCTTTGGAAGTGATATGATAGGTTGAGTCATAAGTTTAACAAGGAAATGCAGAGTGAGTTTGAAATGTCCCTACTTGGTGAGTTGAATTTCTTCTTGGGACTCCAGATATCTTAGCTAGATGAAGGTATTTTCATTTCCCAAACCAAGTACATCAAAGAAATGTTGAATAATTTTGGAATGGAATATTGAAAAATTGCAAGTAATCCTATGGTGGTTGGTTGCAAGTTGATAAAATATGATGAATCTAAATAAGCATATCAGAGACTCTATATATTGATGATTGGCATCCTACTCTATGTCACCACATTAAGAGAAGATGTGATGCAAGGAGTTGGATAGGTTGCAAGATTTCAAGCAGTATCGGAGGAAACCCATGTTATGGAAGTAAAGAGGATCTTCAGATATCTCAAAGGAACAACATAGTTTGAATTATTGTATCCAAAAGGGAATGAGATGAATATGGTCACCTACATATATGTATATTGGGAAAGAAGAATTTATTATAGAATAAGTACTAGTGGATAAGCCTTATACTTGGGTAATTTTGTGGTGTCTTGGTTGATAAAGAATTAGTATTCAATATCCTTGTCCATAGCAGAAGAAGAATATATTACAGCAGTTGCATGTTGCACTCAGGTCCTCTGAACAAAGAAAACCCTGCAAGACATACAAGTAAAATATGATGAGTCTATTTCAATATTCTGTGAAAATACTAGTGCTATAAGAATCTCCAAGAATCTAGTGATTCATTACAAAACCAAACATATTCATATCAATTTCCACTTTCTACGGGAACAAGTCACAGAAAATAATATCAAGTTGGAGTACTTTGGGACAAAATAACATATTGCAAATATCTTCACCAAACCTCTCCCAAGGGAGATATTTTAGTATCTTTAATAGAAACTAGGAGTAGTTTCTTCCCCACGTTGATATACACAACATCTTGCAAAGAATACAGGGGGAGATAAATCGTCAGGGGGAGTTACCCTTTACCACTAATATCAAAGGGGGAAATAAATATCATAAGCATGAAGACATGGGGAGTAGTGGTCAAAAGGGGAGTATGAGTGTCACCATCAATTCCAAAGGGGGATATTTTTGGAAACTTGGTTTTCATTCATGTCATCCCTAGAAGAAGCCCCGAAGCAGGTTCATAATCCCCTAGAGGTGATGGCTCTATTTGGAGTCTCAAAAGTGGTCCCCTTATGGTGTATCTCTAATCACGACCCTCATGGGAATATTCTTTGAAGAAGACTACAAGAATCCCTACGTGTTAAGAAAAGAAGTTATAGTGTATGGTCAAGAACCCCTGAAAATATGGTTAGGAAGCCCCAAAGGTGTGGTCATCAATTCTGAAGTTGATTGGAGAAAAAGAGTATGAAGGACATTGCAAATGTATGCAAAACCTACATGGATTGATGGTCCTCATCAAGCCATTTTAAATGGTAGGTGGCATGCCATGTGGTTCCTCACGATTGAGAAGATATTCCCTCTTGAAGATGATCATGTAAATTCTACCCCTAAAAAATTGCAAACAAGAAGTTATAATTCATAACTAAAATCAAGTAAAGGAGAAAAACGGTTCTAACAAAAATTTGTAGGTCATCTCTAAACTAGACAAGTAAAGGATGTACTTAGAAGGATATAAATACACATCAAGAGCCTCTCATTTTGATCAAGAAAACTTGTGAACTCTTAGCACAAGTGAAGTAGTGGAGGTGTGCGAAGGAGGGAGTTCTCAGAGTTGCATGTGTGAGAAGGGTTTTCAGGAAACCCTATCTGAGGTGACCCCCATGGGTCAAGTATAGGGTGTCCTATGAGGCCTCCACTGGTTGTCTAATACTTGTCATGTGACACCATGCTTATTTCTTATTCAAATCCCACGAGGTTGAGGAAGGGTTTGAGGAAGATGCTATTCTCTTAATTTTGAACTTGAAGAAGGTTTGATGGTCCCAGATATCATGCATTAGGGTCTCTACATGATGAAAGGTATGTTTTTCTATATGTCTTGAGGCTTGTATCTTGGAGGTTTTAGCATATGTTTTGAGGCATATCTTGGAGGTTTTGACATATGGTTTGAGGCATATCTTGGAGGATTTGGTATATGCTTGAGGCATATCTTAGAGTTTTGGCACATGCTTCAGGTATATCTTGGAGGTTTTTGGCACATGGTTTGATGCATGTCTTGGTGATTTTGGGTATATGATTTGGGGGATATTCTTGGAGATCTGGTCATAAACTTTATATGTTTATTGGGTTGAACTAGTTTTGATGATGATGATGTATCAATATCAGTGACAATAACTGTGACATGTTGATTCTCACATTTATATTTTAGGGACGAAGTAAGGGGCAAGGAAAGGGGGTTGTAGTCTCCTTCTAGTTGAAGCTAGAAAATTTAGGGAGTTGTAGCTAATTTCAAGTTGGAGCCTGTAAACTAGGGTGTTGGTTCCTTGTTCTAGTTGGTGCTAGAGAATTTTTGAAGTTAGTGCTTCCGGTGGATGTAATATTCAAATACATTAAAAATCGTTTTGTGGTTTTCTCCCATTTGGGTTTCTACGTAAAATTCCTTTGTACTATGTATTTGTGGTTATATGTTTATGATATATTGAATGAAATCATAAGTGATAAATTGTTGATAATCTAATTTTTACATGTTGTGGTTAAAAATGATAAAAATTGCCTAATATTGATTCACCCCCCCCACTCAATATTATTGAATATTCAAACATTAGACACCACCTATATTTTATGAAGTTATTTCTCTTTGATTATCTGTAGTTATGTTAATTTGTTTCATATCAGGTTATACCCAATCTCCAGCATGGTATCAGAGAAACTAGTTTATACCTCACCTATTGTTTGCAAATATTACTGAGTCAAATATGTTTGTGATTGACTTCGGGTTGGTGATTTGTTGACTGTAACGTATGGAATCTTTTAATATTTGTTTGATATCAAATATGCATTTGAATATCGATCGTGTTATTTTGAATGAATCAAATTATGTTATTTGCGTACCATATATGGAAACCTTATTGAAAAGTAAAGGAGTTCAGAAGTATATGAAGACTGCAATCCTAGACCCGATAGAAAATTGAATTAAGTTTTTTTTTTTATAGAAAGAAGGATGAGGATATAGAGGTCATCACAACTTGTATCGCATGGGATATTCAGTTCAATACTAGTGGAATCAACTACCCTCATCAATTATAGAAGAAGCTAAAATATCTATTTGAAAATTTGATGAAATCCATGTCATGCAGTCAGAGAAAGACTTGATCTTTCTCGATTCTCATTCCATCAATAGAATTGAGGACTATTTGGCACGTGTGACACATATATAGTTGAAATTGGGAGAATGTGGGAAGAATTTTCAAGAGAAAGAAGGATAAATCATCGACATTGTCCTAATGAATATGAGAATGCCATTCGACATGTTCATGTCAACATTCAAAACCAACTGGAAAGAACGTAAGGAACATGGTAAGGATTATACCTTTGAAATGTTTTGTGGATTATTGATTAATGATCAATGTATATTTCTTGATGAAGTGAAGCTTGGTGGAAAACATCAAGATCACTTTCCCAAGTGAAAGGGAAAGATGAATCATAAGGAAAGAGGATGATTTTATACCCCTATACAAAGACTGGAATGCCTTGACAAAAAAACCAAAGGAAGGACTAATGAACCTGTTGAAGCAAGGAATTTAAATTCCTCACTCAAGAATTTTTTAATATTATTAGGATAAGGTAATATATATGAGAATGTTACCCTGGATTTATAGCCTATGCAAAAATATCAATCAGTGCTCAATAAATATTTTCTTGGACCTGATGTTATGATAAAGTTGTTTTTTTTTTCTGCTAAAAAAATGAAAAATGTTTATATAAAAATCTTTTAAAAAGATTAAAATGAATGAAATAAAGAATATAACAATCTGGAATCATAAACACAATCCTCAATTGAGAATAAATAGATTTTATTAATAATAGTGTTTTCTGAGTTACATCCAGAATGCGTCTTTTCAAACCCCTATGAGGGTGAGGACCAAGACTAGACTTAGAAGTCTAAGATGGAATTAAAATTGGTGTCTGAAATAAAATGACCAAGACTGAATAAACTAGATCAACCTAGTCACAATTCCACCAAGTATTGACTCTACAAAATAATCTTAATCGAAACTAAAAAATAATTCATATATTCTAATAAAACTACACAAACTGCCAAGAGAAATGAATGACCTTATCAAGCATGTCTGTTACAGAAATATTCCCCTGTGGATAGGTGAAATTTCCCTTGGATTATAGACCCCTAATACAAAGAAAAAAAAAGAAAAATTGGACACTAACATCCCTTTGAATTTAGTTTAACTAATCGGAAAGAGAGAGAGGGAGAAAAGGTGTGATGCACCTAGTTTCAAAGTTTGTCCTCACTGCTTCCAATCCGATCTTGATCTCCAAACTCCTTAGTGAAAATTGATACTTGAAATTCAATAGATAGAAAAGAGAAACAAAGAAATCCTAATCTACAATATTATATCAAACAAATTCATCTACAAAGTTTGAAGGAACAATAGACAATTAGATACAAGAATACACAAGCTTGAAGGAAATAGGCCAAGTATATTAAAATGAGAACACAAAGAGAATACTTACAAACATGGATGATGATGTAGCAATCTTCCAATCTCTCATCGTCCAGACCCTTGCATGAATCCCAATATCATAAGTTTGATATATCTTTCAGTCTCATAGATCCACATTGTATTAGTTAGTGGCTATGTTGTATCATCTCGTAGCTCCACTGTGTATTTTTCATGGCTACAATCAGTTCATGTCATGGAGGTATGGATTCACATTGTATCTCTGGTGGCCATATCCTTAGTCAATATTTTTCATGGATCTACAGTTTATTAGTCGGTGATCATGCTTTGAGTCATCTCATATTCCAAGCATAGGTATTTCTGCCTTGTAAATGGAACATATATTAATATTGTTTGATGGTTTTTTGTAGCTTCTTCCAGGTTCTCAAAACCCTTGCATTGAATAATTGTAAAGTATTTCGGCCATCAGTTTCTCTTATGACCTCACACTTTAGGGGGAAATCTATTACACACCAAAATGTCACACTTAAGTACATATCCCTAAGTGTCACAAGTGTCGTAAAAGTGTCATATACACCTTGCTAAGTGTTTCATACACCTTAACACCATGAAAGAACATTTGTCACAATCCCTAGTCAATGTGGAGGAGAAATATATTATATGAAGGTCAAAATACTATGTGCACATGAATTATTTATTAATATTCATAAAAAGGAAATTAATTTAGTGTGAGAATCCACCTCACATTTAGTTTTTGAATCTCAAAGAGAGGTTGAGAATATCATGGATGTTTGAGATATTTTCTCAAATCAATATCCTAATTTGGTGGATCTTGAGAGATATTTCCTCCTTAAAATCCTTGAGAGATATTTTCTTATTAAAATCCTTGAGAGATATTTTCTCCCTAAAAATCTTGGAGATCTCATTTTAGTGGATCTAGTGAGTGATATTCTCCATGGTGGTTAAGCCTCCAAATCCTATATAATGAGGGATTTCCATGGAGAAGAGGAGAAATACAGAACCTTGGAGATATCAGACTTATGATCATGGGATTCATGCAAGGATCTGAACGAGGAGAGCTTGGAGGAATGTTGCATCATCATCCATGTTTGTAAGTATTATCTTTGGGTTCTCATTTTAATATACTTGGCCTATTTTCTTCAAGCTTGTGTATTATTGCATATGCTTATCTATTGTTCCTTCAATATTTGTAGATGAATTTGTTTAATATAATATTGTAGAGTAGGAGTTATTTATTTATCTCTATTGTCTATTACATTGCAGGTATCACGTTGTGCTAAGGATTTTGGATATCAATCTCGGATTGGAAGCAGTGAGGACAAACTTTGAAACTAGGTGCATCGCACCTTTTCTCCCTCTCTCTCTTTCTGATTAGTTAAAGTAAATTCAAATGGATGTTAGTGTCCACTTGTGTTTTTTGTCTTGGTTTAGGGGTCAATAATCCAAGGGAAAGTTCACATGTTCCAAGGGGAATATTTCTGTAACAAAAATTGGAGACTCCATTGGGGAAGGACATTGACTTGTCTTTACTTAGATCATTTGATATTTTTCTCACCTTTATATATTAATTGATGTGTGTTTATGATATGCTTCCCTTTCTCTCTTTTTCATTGAATATTTCACAGAGTCTTTGGCAATTTTTTCTGAGTTTTTAGCCTTTTTTCTAAGTTTTGGGGAAGGGAAGCACTCCTCTATTATGTACACCAGAGTGTTGATCTAGGATCAAAACTCCTTTGTAGTGCATACCAAAGCTTTTTATAACTCTGTCCCTTTGGAAACATGAGCATCGATCTCCTTTTCTAGGTTTTTCTGCCCCTTTCTGCTCACTTTTTCGCAGCCTGGTCCTAAGGGTATTTTTTTTTAGAGACCTTCGAATACCCTTGACTTTGTTTTGCTGAGAGTTGGGAATTTATCACTCATTTATGTTTATCCTTTGAGTCTGCAAATTTTCTCTTAGTTGCGGTTCCCTTGGGTTAACAAGATCCCTTTGTTCTTTTTTCCTTTTGATTTTATTTGATCTTCATCTCGTGAAGCTTTCAAATTGCTTGATTTTTTAAGATTCTTCATCAACTAAGGTTTGCAAAGGTTTCTTGGTATTGAGCCTTCTTGTCTTCATTTGAAACATCTCTATTTTATATATGATTAGGACTTTTATGACAACCTAGCTTGATTTATGTTTCTTTCTGCTCTTCATTTGAGAATTTTCGTGAGTTTTTATATTCTTTCTCTTTTGCATCTTTTAGTTATTCATTGAACAAGTTATCATACTTGTTTCTTTTAGTTCTTATTATCCTTTGAGTGCATTATTTGTTTGAAATATTTTTTCTTTGTGTCTTTTGTATCTGCATTTGACTCTTTCACTTTGATTGAAAGTAATGGAGTATTAAATGATTTGCATTTGTTTTCTTTTAAAATCAAATAAAGAAGATAATTGTGTTATTTCTTTTGGGTAGTGTAGTAGATTGAATTTATTAAATTGTGTTTGGGAATTAGGTGTTTTTGTTAAATAAATTTGAACCTCTTCTACATCTCGTATGTAGGATTCATTAAAGAAAAATATTTGCATCTCATTATTTTGCATTCTTTTGGAGTTGATTCTAAATCATCATAAGTTTCACTTTTGCACCCTTGAGTAAAAAAAATCCCTAAAATGAAGCGCTTATAAAACTGATCAAACACTTTTATATTATTTGGTAGAAAACCTACATTAACTTAAATTGCATGGCTTTGGAATGGGTTGTGAGGATAACTTTCCAAATCCATCAGAAAAACATAGAATCTTGTGCTAGGAGTAGTAAATCCAACTATTTGTATAAGAATAGTCGGGATCCCCCTCTTACACATGGGTTAAAAACAAGGTCATCTACGGGATAGCAATAGATATTTACCCTCTGAAGCTTAACCCACATAGAGGAAAGATTATATATTGGGGGTTCTTCTGGAGAAGCAACTGGTTTCATTTGGTCTCAAAGGTTCATGAATCCTAAATCCATTCGAGGTTCTCAATAGTATTCTAGTCCACTTGTCTTCAGTTCTCTTGAAGAATTTTAGATTTTCTATCCTGCCCATACATTCCTTCCCGACTGTTGACTGTACCCACCTGGAGGCTGACTGTGAGTTGGTAACCTTAGCAGCCTATATCTGTAGGGTTGATACACAAGGTGATGGTGAAGGGGAGTATTCTTCGAACCTGGGTCGAACGTTGGTCAAAATCACTCGGGCTCCTTGGAGGGTACACCCACAGGTAAAACCATGTGGGAACTTGCACCAAGGCATAAGTTCGTTAAGTAGGTCACCAACGTAACTAATCCACTCACTCTATCCAATACCCTTCCTATTTTGATATCGCGATGTTGGATTTCATCACCAACTAGTGGTTTCATTGTGGAAAGTTTTGTTTGATTGTTTTCATCTTAGATTTGTAGCATGTGTTGTTTGTTTTCCTTAGTGGACCTTAGGTCGAGTCAGTGTCAATGGAATCAATTCCTGGGAGTACCAACGGAAGAACCCATTTTCCCAAGGAACCTTTCTGCTTTCCTTCTTTTGGAAATGTTAGTCCTCTATGCATTTCCACACTGAGTCTTTCGAGACTCACCATTGGGTTATCAATTTGGTTGTTCCCCACTCTGATGATCTTGACTTTTCCCAATTCTTTGAATGCACCTAATGCTTCAGATGTAAGCACACCACCCAAAAATCAACCTCATGTCGACCTTTATCCTTCTTCACCTGTTAGGTCTCCTTCCCTTTCTCCTTCTTTGCCTAGTGAAAGCTCTAAAACAAGTAGCCAAGTTGATAAGAAGAAGAAGAAATGGAAGGGGAAGAAGAAGAAGAATAAGAAAGAGACCAAGCCTCCAACTGCATCAGGTCATGTTGGATCTGAGCAACCAGCTACTGTTAATTGTATTGGGAGTGTTGATAAAGTTGACAAGTCTAAAACGAAGAATCCTAAACCCAAATTCCCTTGTAGGATTTGTAAGGGTGACCACTTTCTTAGGGATTTCCCTAGTCTCCCTAAGGTATTATAAATGTGGTATTCCACATCAACATCCCCTGTTGAACATTCTAATTACACCCCATCAACTAGTGACATTAAGGTTGGTAAGAAGAATAGAACTATCAAATTTCCTTGTATGTTATGCAAAGGTGATCATTACTCTCACCTTTTCCCTCGTATGGACAAGGCTTCTTATATTTTGGAAAAGATTCAACTTCCAACTGGTTATCATAATATCTCTCCCAAACCATTATTATTTGATGGACTGGTCAATCTAGTTCCATCCCCAATCAGTCTGGTTGATCAAGGGGTCAATCTAGTTTCATCCTCGGTTGAACCAGTAACCCAAGTAGTTGATCCATTTTCGTCATCGATAAGCCCGACTCTTCATCAGAAAATTGAAACCCAAGTGATTGATATAGTATCATCATCAATCATCCCCACTCTTCATCTAAAGAGTGACAAAGTGGTCGATTGATTTCCTTCATCGATCGATCCCACTCCTCCCTTGAAGAGTGCAACCAAAGTGGTCGATCTGGTTCCATCATCGATCAATCCCACTCCTCATTCAAAGAGTGAGGATGTTTCTCAGGTATACCTCGTTAATACTAATTCACCCGGACAAGGGGGCACTCTTCCTGTTCCGATGGCACCCACTTCAAGCAATCAAATGATTTCTATTAATTGGAATCATTTGACAGAACCATGTCTTCCTTCTTATATGTCTTTCCAAATCACCGTGCAGTTTTGTGATAGGAATATTCCTAACACTATAATAGATGAAGGTGCTTATGTTAGCATCTTATCCGTGAATGCTTGGAAATATTTTGGTTCCCTACAGTTTGCGCCCGTGACTCAGAATATGTTGACCTTTGATAGAATATTTACTCAACCTTTAGGGATCCTTCCTCAGTTTCTAGTTACTTTGGGAGGAAAAATAGTCTACATCGATGTGATGGTAGTTCATGACCCCTTGTAATTTAACCTGTTCCTCGGACGATACTATTTCTATGTTATGAGAGACTTTGTGTCCACTCTCTTTCGAGTGATATTTTTCCCTCACAATAGAAACATAGTAATGATCAAATAGTTTTCATTCATTGACCCTCATCTAATGATCAACCATCTGCCTTCTCTGAAAAGTCCATACATGCCAATGATGTCTGCCCCACCGCAAGTCAATTATGTAACAAACTTCCCCATGCATTCAACCCTGCATGAGAGGGAATATCTCCCTTCTCCTGACTTAGATCTGGTATTTGACATGTTCATCTCTTCGATAGGGCTATTAGATCTAGATCTCCCTACCCTTCCCGAGGTCATTGACATGTATTCCTTCTGGAGTGTCTTTCTTCCATCTAGCGAAGATCTCCTGGAAGCAATGGCTGACATTTTTCCCTTGACATGCATTCCTTCCAGGGCATTGTCCTCTTGGAAGCCATGGTCAAGGAGAATTTTTTAGCATAGTTTTTATTCTCTGTGGCAAGTTCATTAAAAAATAAAATGAAGGTTTTGAGCATAACTTTTATTCTCTGTGGAAAGCTCATTAAAAAATGAAATAGAGGTCTTGAGCATAGTTTTTATTCTCTGTGGAAAGCTCGTTAAAAAATGAAACAAAGGTCTTGAGCACGGTTTTTCTTCTTTGTGGAAAGATCATTAAAAAATGAAACAAACGTTTTGAGAATAGTTTTGCTTCTCTGTAGAAACCTTGTTAAAAAATGAAATAGAGGTTTTGAGTATAGTTTTGCTTCTCTGTGGAAAGCTCAATAAAAAATGAAACCTAGGTTTTGAGCATAGTTTTTCTTCTATGTGGAAATCTCATTAAAAAAAAGAAACAAAGTTTTTGAGCATAGTTTTTCTTCTCTGTGGCAAGCTCATTAAAAACTAAAACAAACGTCTTGAGCATAGTTTTTCTTCTCTATAGCAAGCTTGTTAAAAAATAAAACAAAGATTTTGAGCATAGTTTTTCTTCCCTGTGGCAAGATCATTAAAAAATGAAATAGAGGTTTTGAGCATAGTTTTTCTTCTTTGTGGCAAGCTCGTTAAAAAATGAAACAGAGGTATTGAGCATATTTTTGTTTCTTTGTGGCAAGATCGTTAAAAAATGAAACATAGGTCTTGAGCATAGTTTTGTTCTCTATGGAAAGCTCGTTAAAAAATGAAACAAAGGTTTTGAGCATAGTTTTTCTTCTCTATGGAAAGCTCGTTAAAAAATGAAATAGAGGTATTGAGCATATTTTTTCTTATCTGTAGCAAACTCGTTAAAAAATGAAAAATTCACCTCTCCTATCAAGTCGAGTCTTTTCACTAGATATCATAAATATCGAGTCGAGTCTTTAGCTAGATCTCGTAGATGTTGAGTTGAGTCTTTCGTTAGGTATCATATTTGAAACTTCATTTCATCCTCCTTTGTCAGTTGACCCTTTTTTCTCCATATGGTACAAAAATTGGTGACAATATAAGTGTTGATGAATGAAATGAAGTTTGGGGGGAATGTATGTAGCCTTTGATTATCATTATGGAGTTAAGTTTCTAGATTTACAAGATGGGGGAAGAGTACCAACCATCCATGGGTATCCCTCAAAACCTTTGGAAATTATGTTGGGAAATTACAAGCATAGCTTAATTTTTTTTCAATCTTGTGTAAAAATGAAACCAATTCTAAGCTTAGTCTTTGTTATTTCTCATCTCGTAAATACATGAGAATGTGACTGAGTATACTTTTATCACTTTTTTAGACTCGTAAAGGTTATATGAAAAAGGAACCCCCATGAGTCTCCTTTAATCTCTTTTCAAACTCTCTAGACATGAAAAGATTGTCGAGTGATCTACTCGTTAAAATGTTTGAAAGGGTGTCTTTTGAGAGATAGTTTATATTTTTTTCGACCTCGCAAGACTAATTATGAAAAAGGAACACTCTAATGAAGAATGATTATAAGAGTTCTCCCCGGTATTTTTTTACACTTTTTTTGGGCTTGGGAGACTAAATTTACAAAAAAGTCATCCATGGAGTCACCTTTAAGTTCTTTTCAGACTCTCTAAACATGAAAAACCACCAATTTTTCCTTCTCTAGACTCTCTAAACTACATACTGAAGGACCAATATGGGGATGAACCCTTACTTCTTCCAGTTCATTAAATAAAAGAAGAGGAAATTACCGAAGGTGAGTTATATCGAGGATGTTTTACCCTCCTCGAGCTCATTAAATGAAAAATAGGTACTCATCTATTTGGGTGGGGGGGAATTGAAGGAAGTGGGTCAAGTTTTTGGGAATCCTATATGGCATCTATTGTCTCCCTTGAGCATGGAACTTGTTTGTGTCTCGTCTTACATTTGGGTGATTCGCTTGTCTTTGATTCATACCAATTCAATTTGTTTCCATACTTTTTTCGTCTAGTGGAAGAGTGTCATTATTTTTGTTACATTACATTTTTTTTTACTCGTCGAGTCAATGCTTCCAAGTCAGATTTCGTGCCTCATCATGTTCAAGGGAATTTTCACTTCAAACCATCAATCTGCAGTATTTCTAGTTTCCATTTCCTATGTCATTCCATACTCATTCAATTCACCATATTAAATCACTTTCCCGTGTCAGTTTTGTGTCGATGATGGGAGATACATCAAGGCCCTCCTTCGATGAGTATTTTCATGTCGACTTCAACACATCATTCGAGAATTAGACTCAAAACTGAATTAATACCTTGGGACTTGCATGCCTCAATGGTAGGCCTCCTCGCCTCCGAAGGTAGGTTTACATCATTGACCTCTGATCGAATGATTCCACGAATGTTCGACCTCAACTCATTTATATTTCACATTCTCTATACTAGGGTACCTTGGGAGTCATTGAAATCATTGGTGATTTTCCTCACACTTGTTAATGGTTTACCTCAATGATCAGTAATCAAGTGGTTTCTACCATGATCGACATCAAATCATCTATTCACATAGATATATTCACACCACATCGGGATTGGGATGAAAACCTTGGAGTAAGTGTTCACTATGTTATCTTCTTTGCCCAGGATGCAAAGGAGATCATTTGAGCATGCCAATATATATACTGTCACATAGATCCATATTGTCTTAGTTTGTGGCTATGTTTTATCATCTCATATCTCCACTGTGTATTTTCCGTGGCTACGATCATTTCATGTCATGGAGGTATGGGTCCACATTGTATCTCTGGTGGCCATATCCTTAGTCAATATTTTTCATGGATGCGGAGTGTATTGGTCAACAGTCGTGCTTTGAGTCATCTCATATTCCGAGCATAGGTATGTGTGCCTAATAAATGGAACATATATTGTTTTATGGTTGTTTTCATATTCTTCCAGGTTCTCCAAATCCACACCCTTGCATTAAATAATTGTAAAGTTTTTCGGCCATCAGTTTCTCTTCTGACCTCATACTTTAGGGGGAATATGTTACACATCAAAATTCCACACTTAAGTACCTCACCCTAAGTGTAGTAAAAGTGTCATATACACCTTGCTAAGTGTTGCATACACCATGACACCATGAAAGAAAATTTGTCACAATCTCTAGTCAATGTGGAGGAGAAATATATTATATGAAGGTCAAAATACTATGTGCACATGAATTATTTATTAATATTCATAAAAAGGAAATCAATTTAGTGTGAGAATCMACCTCACATTTAGTTTCCTAATMTCAAGGAGAGGTTGACAATMTCATGGATGGTTGAGATATTTTCTCAAACCAAAATCCTAATTTGGTGGATCTTGAGAGATATTTCCTCCTTAAAATCCTTGAGAGTTATTTTCTCCCTAAAATCCTTGAGAGATATTTTCTCCCTAAAAATATTAGAGATCCCATTTTAGTGGATCTAGTGAGTGATCTTCTCCATGGTGGTTAAGCCTCCAAATACTATATAATGAGGGATTTCCATGGGGAAGACGATAAAGGAGGAAGCTTGGAGATATCAGACTTATGATTGTGGGATTCATGCAAGGGTCTAGACGATGAGAGCTTGGAGGAGTGTTGCATCATCATCCATGTTTTTAAGTATTCTCTTTGGGTTCTCGTTTTAATATACTTGGCCTATTTCCTTCAAGCTTGTGTATTCTTGCATATGCTTATCTATTGTTCCTTCAATCTTTGTATATGAATTTGTTTAATGTAATCTTGTAGAGTAGGAGTTCTTTGTTTCTCTTTTTTTTCTATTACATTGCAGGTATCAAGTTGCGCTAAGGAGTTTGGATATCGAGATCGGATTGGAAGCAG
Source organism: Picea glauca (assembly GCA_000966675.3). Taxonomy (NCBI): domain Eukaryota; kingdom Viridiplantae; phylum Streptophyta; class Pinopsida; order Pinales; family Pinaceae; genus Picea; species Picea glauca. The sequence goes on along the minus strand of JZKD02S1186865.1, from coordinate 193,176 downwards.
CAAGGACAAACTTCGAAACTAGGTGCATCACACCTTTTCTCCCTCTCTCTCTTCTGATTAGTTAAACTAAATTTAAAGGGATGTTAGTGCCCACTTGTGTTTTTCTATCTTGGTTTAGGGGTCAATAATCCAAGGAAATGTTCACATGTTCGTAGGGGAATATTTATGTAACAATGTCAAATATCAATGCTTCATAGTCCTTTCTTCTTTGCCACCTTTAGAAATATCATGTTGCCAACAAGAGGATTTATCCCTTTTAAGAAACTCAAAATATGGAAGAATGAAATTCAAAATCTCATTGTGAAACAAAAGAAAACCTTACTCTAATTCATCATACCTTATTTTTCCTTTGATTCTTCCTTTTATTCTCTATAAGGTAGTTCTTCAAGTAGTTGAAATACTTTTAGTTACTAAAGTTAAATAAATTTAGTTAATAAATAGGACAAATAACTTTACTAATAATGATAATTAATAAATAAATAATAACTAAATAGGTGGGGTCCCCCTCTATAATTCACCTCTTTATTTCAATAATCAAAATAGCTTTTCCTTGTTGCTCCATCATAAAATCATCAAATATAAAATCAACATCATATAGAAAACCATAAACATGCATTCAAAACACCATGGCATAAATCACTTGTGTCTCCCATAAAAATAACATAACGTTTTAAAACTTTCAAAATAAAATATCATGGTTATGCCATTTGTCCTCATAGTGTTATAGTCAAAATCAGTCCAAACATAATTAAAATAATTCAAGAAACTTTTTCCTAAAAAAATCATCTATTTCCTTGATAAGGTCCTGATATTGGGACTTCTTCTCTTCCAGCTAGGAAATTTCAGGATGCACTTCATGTAAACTTATTTTTCCATTGCTTGTTGATTTTATCTTTGAGTGAGCAAAGGAAGAGGATTTGGCCATTTTGGTAGAATTAATAGGCTACTTTCCTTTGTCAATTTCAGAACCATATGGTGTAGTTTTATGATATTTTGGAGGAGGAGGTATAGATTCATGTGTAGCAGTTTTGTGAACAGGTGATACTAATTGAATTGAAGGTAAAGGAAAAGATGCACTAGCAACAACAGTATGGACTAATGGAGGAGGGGGAGGTATAGGCCACTGATTGGCACCAAAAGAAGGATTGGAAAGTAAATTACCCCATCCATCACTATGAGGTTTCACAAGAGACTTAGAGATGTTAACAATACCAGGGTGAGGTTGCAAGATATCATTTGGGGTTGTTTGGGATTGTGGCAAGGCTTGTTGACGACCAAGCTTCAAATTCCCAATTTGGATCAGTTGTTGGAACTCATCAAATTCATCATGAAAATGAATAAAGAACCTTAGGATTTTATGTCCCCCGGGTTTCCAAAAGGTGTTTGGCCCTCTACCTCTTCTTCCTTTGGTTCCTCCTCTATTGCTACCTCTAATGAAGAAGCTCATATAAATCATGACAATCCAATTAGTACAAGTATAAAATACAGTAAGATAAAACATCAAATACCATTTGTCATCATGATTATATTAGCTCTGACATAACACAACCATGCCATACAAATGGGAAATGAAAAGGAATAATGAAACCAAGACATAAATACATCATCCATCAATATCAACCAGCAACATCCAAGTCTCATCCATACATATTGATTACTATTTCCATACATAAACCTTCACAAATTTAATTTCAAAATATGTCTGCAACTGTTCATTGTCACACCACTCAACTATATTAATTCCCAATTCTCTTCATATCTTTTAACTTTTCTCTTTTATATTGTTGAACACATCTAACAATATCTTTTCTTATGAACATTTTTTAATTATATAGACTGGATTGAAAGGGGAAAAGAAAATTGATTAAAGGGACTTTGGGAAAAATTTTATGTAAAGTTAAACCGTCGAAGGAAATTTGACCTATATAATTAACATATGACCTCCTTTAATCAACTTCATAATATCACCAACCAAATATTGCCTCAACCAAATTAAAACTAACTATTTCATAAATACTTCCCAGCCATATCTCATCATTCATAATTGTTGTAACAAAATTTTACCTTTTATTAATGTTGGTTACTCATCCAAACTATGATTTTTATAATGCATATGTTTCATATTAATTACATATATGGGACACAAATGAGAACAAGAAATAACATGAATGGGACTTTAGGGAATATCTTGAGTAAAGTAAAATTAATGAAGGGGTAATGAGTCTATGTAATCATCCTTATGCCTTTCATCACTTATTTTTATCAAAATGTGAATCATCAAATGCAAATTAACCATGTAAGCCACATACATGCTCACCCAACCATATCCATATGTAAACTTCAAATATTAAAAATATGCATTTTAGGCTCCAACAACCAATATTAAATAGTAATAGAGTCATAAAGCATCGTTATGAAAACTGAAATACATTGTTATATGTATCAAATACCATCATAATATAATTTTTATTTCATCATCCTTTATTCACAACTTCACAACATCCTTAATATAATCATTCATAAATTTAATACCAAATAAGAATGATGTCAATAATCATGAAAAAAAAATCAAACTCGGTCATATCACTCTTTAACCTAGAAAAAATATATTGATCAAAACCTCAACAGGTCATGGATAGTGGCACAGACCCCCTGCCCTCGGGCCGAGATCCGCTCAGGATCTTCACTAAAACCATGCCAAGGGTTAATTAAACCTTTTTTTTAAGCCACAAAGGACTTCAGGTTTCGGGAGTTGGAGAGTCCCGATGTATTTCCACAGTTCTCAGCAAATGCCGAAATGAGAAACGTCAACGAAGGTTGACTGCTCCAACCCGACGAGCACATGCCACCTGTTACCCACCATGGATGATTTTAGGGGCTAAATTTCGCTCATGGGATAATTTTCCATGGTTTTTCCAAAAATGATATTCGCTATTTTAAAAATGATTCACCCAAATTCTATAGGATAAAATTATTTTACCTTAAAAATTGCCAAAATTTTATAAAAACTATATAAAATCCTTATAAATTTGAATATTTTTACAAAAATATCGCCAAACATTTATAGTTGGCATATGACGGATTAGTGAGATTCACCAAGGTTTCTACATTTTAAAGCAAATTTCCATCCTTTAAATCATCCCTATTACCCACTACTTTTGGCTTTTGGGACTTTGAGCGAACAACCAACAGTCGTTTCTCTTCCTTTATGATTTCCCGAACTCTGAAATGTCAGAATGCCGAAATGGTCTCAACATCCCAAGAAATGTGAGATCGATGGCCTTTCGAGATTTTCGTTGAAGCTTGACCCCTCCTTTTACTTCCGCCACACGTACCCTCTAACTGAGACTTGGGACCCACCTTTTCGGCATTCTCCTTTTCACAATTTCGGGAGTTGCGTTGACCATGCAAATCTACCTCTTGAGTCTTGAAACCCTGAAACTCGATTGGTGCCAACGGCTATTTCCCCTCGAATTTTTGGGAATTTTTCCTTTCCCTCTTCGGGATTTCGCGAACTGGGAGTTTGAAACTCTTGATTCCAAAGTCACTGCCTCCTCTACTTCCCAAACTCTGGAAAACCAAAATGTCGAAATCCCACACCAAAGGCACACTGCGTTTCACGACTTTGGTATTTTCAATGAAAAGAGTCTTGGTTCCTTGTCATCGGAACTTCTGGTATGCCAAACCCCGAATTACCGAAATTCTGAAATTACACACCTAATAATCCCTTTCACGATCCGGGAATTTGTGTTACCAAGGATTTTGTCCTGCACTCCAAACTTGCAAATCTCGAATCCCCGAAATGATCTGACAGTTGAAACAGACCACGATCAACGGTCCACATTGATTCTTGCAATTAGGGTGGTGTGTTCGTCCAACTCCTAACCACCTTACAACTCCTCTAGATCCTATGTTCCTCGTGACTTCATGAGTTCTCCATGGAGAATTATGACCACCAGATGCACTCCTCAATGACTCTTGTCCAAATGACTCGGTGTTTGTTAAGAACCAAACATCAATATAGCATAGAAAAACCTCAGGAAAAGTACTCAATGCCCTGAAAAAGAGATAATTTCATATAATAAGCCTCTTCGAGGGGGAAACCTCCTTTTACCCCACTTAAATGTTCAAGTACAAGATGATTCAAAATGAAAATGTCTCCTTGGTAT
>JZKD02S1186865.1:148998-171973 GCA_000966675.3 Picea glauca | reverse complement strand
TAAAGACTTACTGCCACTAAGATTAATGATTCGAAGTTAAAAATGAGAGAAATGGTTAATAATTTACAATAACTGATTCACCCCCCCCTCTCAGTTATTTCATACCTGTAACATAATGGTTGGTATAACCCTGTGTTCTACCTTTTTCCCTTCGTTTGCTGGCAAATTCTGCATCTATCCATGAATTTCCTAAAATATTTTCTCATCCCTGGCCAAAAATATGAGCCATTCAGCTTTGAGAACGTCTTTTCATGATCAAAATGTTTGGCCAATCCTCCACTTTGTTTTTCCTTCAACAGATTCTCCCTCATGGAGCATTTTGGAATACATAGTCGATTTCCCCTGAACAATAATCCATCCTGGATCATGTATTAAGTCCATTGGCTTATGTCCCTGAGAATTGGATTCTCGGATGCTTCATATGCCTCTTTAAAATCTGGGTCATCCCTGTACATTTCTTTGAGGTTATCAAAACCCAAAGTCTTGACTCTGAATTCCTGCATAAGCAAACATTTCTTGCTCAAAGAATCAACAATTTTGTTAGCAGTTCCAGAAATATGCTTAGTCACAAAAGTAAAATTTTTCATGTATTCAACCCATTTAGCATGTTTTTGGTTCAACTTCTCTTGTCGAGTCATGAATTGCAAAGCGTGATTATCACTGTACAAAACAAACTCCTTGGGAACCAAATAGTGTCTCCATTTCTTCAATGCTTGTATGATAGCATAGAATTCATTGTCATACGTGGAGTACTTAATATTCACTTCATTTAGTTTTTCGCTGAAGTACGCAACCGACCTATCGTCTTGGCTCAATACCACTCCAATTGCAAACCCACTCGCGTCACACCTGACTTGGAATGTCTTGCTAAAATCCGACAAAACCAGAATTGGTTGCTCAGTGATCTTCTTCTTCAGCAGATTGAAACTCTTGACTACTTCCTCTGTTTAGTGAAAATATTTATGTCTCTTCTTCACTGTATCCATCATCGGTGCACTAATTCCACTGAAGTTTCAGATGAATTTCCTGTAGAATCTATCCAAACCATGGAATCTTTGAACTTAAAACACGCTCTTCGGTGATGGCCAATTCTTAACCGCCTTTATCTTTTCCAGATCCATTTTTAATTCATTTGCAGAGATAACAAAACCCAAATAAATGAGTTATGTCCTCATAAATGATGATTTCTTCATATTAATCAGCAATTTCTCCTGTTGTAATCTCCTCATTACTGCAACTAAATGATTTAAGTGTTTTGCTTCTGTCTTGCTGAAAATTAATATATCATCAAGGTATACAATGACGAATTTCCCTATGAAATCCTTGAGGACTTCATTCATCAACCTCATGAAAGTACTAGGTGCATTCGTTAAGACAAATGGCATGACAATACATTCATACAGCCCTTCATTTGTCTTGAATGTTGTCTTCCATTCATCGCCTTCTCTCATTCGAATTTGGTGATACCCGCTTTTCAAATCAATCTTTGAAAAAAATATTGCTCCACTCAAGAAATCCATCAAGTCATCCATCCTTGGCAATGGAAATATGTATTTGATGGTAATATTGTTGATTTCCCTTGAGTCTATACACATTCTTCTGCCTCCGTCTTTCTTTGGGCTGAGCATTGTTAGAACAGCGCATGGACTCAAGCTTTCTCGAATCAATCCTTTGTCCATTAAGTCCTGGACCTATCTCTTAATTTCTTCATTTTCCTGTGGTGTCAACCTATACGCGACTTTGTTCAGAAAACTGGCCCCAAGTATAAGATCGATATGATGACTTATACTCCTGATAGGTGGCAACGAACAAGGTAGTTCGTCCACTACTATATCAGCAAACTCTCCCAATAACTCCTGGATTTCTTCTGGTAAATCATCTATCCTCGTACTGGTCAAAACAATTTTGGGCTTCCTGACCACAATAAATTGTGTGTCTTCCTTCTTCTTAACCTCATTAATAAGTTCATTCCCACTCATGAGAAGTACAATGTTGCTTGTCTCTATTTTCACCTCTTTATCCTTAATCAATAGCAACATGTGAGTCCTACCATTTTTCTCCAGGGTGTATGTGTTCTTTCTCCAATCATGAACTACGTTTCTATCATATTTCCATGGTCTACCCAGAAATAGATGACAAAAATCCATGGCAATGACATCACATAATATTTCATCTTTATATCCTCCTATTTTAAATTCAACTAAACATTGTTTAGTGACATTTACCTGATGTCCTTTTTGTAGCCACGAAACTCTGTATGGGCTTGGATGTACAACAGTCTCCAACTCTAACTTCTCTACCATCTCTATAGATACGAGATTGTTTGTGCTACCGTTGTCCACTAAAACTTTGCATACTCTGTCTTTATTTTTGCAAGCAATCCTAAATAGACTGTTTCTTTGGGTTGGGTTCTCTGCCTCCTTCTCTAGCTTCAAGAGAAATTTTCTCATCATTAAGGATCTTTTTCCTTCAGCATCTTCTGCCTCAACATTCCATCCTTGATCTTCGGTAATGTGAGTTTCACCACCATCTTTCTTCTTATCTTGACACTCATAGGATTTATGTCTGATTTTTCCACAGATAAAGCATTTCACTTCACCTCCTCTGCCACTTCCTCTTCCTCTGGCTTGAGGAAAAGAATTTCTATCAGCATATTGCCTTCCTTGTGAGATTCCTCCTCTCTCAGGTTGAGTTTGAGGTTTGTTTCCCTCTTCTTTAGGTTTCTGAGTTCTATCTTGGGCAATCATTTTGCCTCTCGCTTGAATTCTACCTCGGCCTCTTTGACCTTGCTTCCGGCTCAGCTTCTCTTCATCTTTCAGAGCTATCTGATAAGCATCTTCCACATTTCGAATACTCACCATACTCATCTCATATTGAATGTCATATCACATACCATTCATGTACCTGGAAACCTTTTCATCATCCCTTTCTCGATGACCTACTCTAATGTTTATCCTGTAGAATTCTTCAGTGTATTCTTTCATTGACATCATCTTCTGTCTCAAATTATGCATCCTCCGAAACAGAGTGATTTGATAATCCCTGGGTATAAATTTGGCTTTCATCTTTGCAACCATTCTATCCCAGCTTTTGATTTTCTGCTTTCCCTTGCAGCATCTGTCAGCCTGCAGTTCATCCCACCACAGTGTTGCATGCCCTTTAAGTCTAGTAACGACATGTTTGACTTTCTTATCTTCCTCGACATCCTCATAGTTGAAGTATTTGTCTAGATCTCTAATCCAGTCTAGAATTTCTTCAACATCCAAGTTGCCTTCATACACTGGAATGTCCATTTTTTCCCTAGCACCTATCCTTGCAACAGCCTTGAACAGGCGTTCATCTGCAGCATCTTCGACTGCAAATTCTTCTCCTTCGTTTCTAGCTTCATTTCCACTTTCAGCGTCGCTGATATCCCCAACGTCGACTGTGCACCTCTGTGATGTCTCCATATCATCAATTCTGGCACGTAACTCACGCATTTCTCTTTCCACTGCTGGATCAGGCATTGTCCTATCTCTTCTTCTCAGCGGCATGGCTAAAAAAAAATTCTCTTTTCTCTCTTCTATAGAAAGCAAAGAATTTTTTATGTGCTCTAATACCACAACTGGCGCAAACCCCCTGCCCTCAGGCCGAGATCCACTCAGATCTTCACTAAAACCATGCCAAGGGTTAATTAAACCCTTTGTTTAAGCCACAAAGGACTTTAGGTTTCAGGAGTTGGAGAGTCCCGGTGTATTTCCACAGTTATCGACAAATGCTGAAATGGGAAACGTCAACGAAGGTTGACTGCTCCAACACAACGAGCACATGCCACCTGTTACCCACTACTTTCGGCTTTTAGGAATTTGAGCGAACAACCAACAGTGGTTCCTCTTCCTTTATGATTCCCCAAACTCCAAAATGTCGAAATGTCGAAATGGGCTCAACGTCCCAAGAAATGCGAGATTGATGGCCTTTTGGGATTTTCGCTGAAGCTTGACCCCTCCTTTTACTTTTTCCACGTGTACCCTCTGACTAAGACTTGGGACCCACCTTTTCGGTGTTCCCCTTTTCATGATTTTGAGAGTTACATTGACCATGCAACTCTACCTCTTGAATCTCGAAACCCCGAAACCCAATTGGTGCCAATGACTATTGCCCCTCGAATTTTTGGGAATTTTCCCTTTCCCTCTTCAGGATTTCACGAACCGAGAGTTTGAAACTATTGATTCCAAAGTCACTGCCTCCTCTACTTCTCGAACTCCAGAAAACCGAAATGTCGAAATCCCACACCAAAGGCATGTCGCGTTTCACGACTTCAGGATTTTCAATGCAAAGAGTCTCGATTCCTTGTCATCAGAACTTCTAGTATGTTGAACCCCGAATTACCAAAATTCTGAAATTCCACACCTGATAATCCCTTTCGCGATCTGGGAATTTGTGTGACCAAGGATTTTGGCTTGCACTCAAAACTTGTGAATCCCGAATCCCCGAAATGATTTGATGGCTCAAACAAACCATGATCAATGGTCCATGTTGATTCTTTCTATCAAGGTGGTGTGTTCATCCAACTCCTAACCACCTTACAGCTCCTCTAGATCCTACTGTCCTCGCGACTTCATGAGTTCTCCATGAAGAATTATGACCACCAAATGCACTCCTCAATGACTCTTGTCCAAACGACTCAGTGTTCTCCCTCCTGAACTTAAATTCTGTGAGATGATTTCAATCTCCATCTCCCTTTGAGCACTTCAAAGGTGTTATCCTTCCTGAGCTTTCACTTGTAAACTCAAGCTTCCCAAAAGGATCCCTGCTCGCACTCCTTGCGTCAAATCTTCAAATAACCTCTAGTTATTTGAGTTTTTGACCCTGTGCACTCTTTGCAATAGTGGTCCTTCAACCTTCCCCTTAGTTGATAATTTCTAAGACTCCAACCATATTGCGCACACCTTGCATGGCTCTGTGCTTCACCTACACTTCATATGGTATGAGAACAATGGTATCTCTCCTAAGCTTTCTGAGATAAAACTCAGACCCTCGTCAACGCACACCTTGCGGACATTCATTGCACTCCTTGCAGGAATTCTTAGGAAGAGAAACAATTGAAACTCATTCTCCTCCTCTCTCATACTTCATACATTCAACATGAAATCATACATACAATATAGCATTGAAACAAATGCATAACAAAGAAACAAATCAACTGTAAAAATACCATTCAACAAATGTAAACAGTAAGCATCATAACACCATGAAAGTTGAGTTAAAGCTTCATATATTAACTCAAGTTATCCTGTACATGATTTCTTCTCTACAACTCTCTGCTTCAGTTCTACAGCTTATGAATTCTGAATGCTCATCCAAAAGATTACAATGATACAAGGGTGAGGGTGTTTATATATGTTTTCCCTCTTGTGCTTCTAAACTGTCTAATCTATTAAATTAAATCTACCTACTTGCATTCATTACGCATAAATACCTTTGCATACTACAGATGAGAGCAATGCTCAAGATCTATGTACAACATCTAGACATAAGTGTAAGTACGCTTCCCTTAACTATTACATTAATGCCCATTCATTAATCTCAAAACACCTCAAAATGTGCACCAGTGCTTTTCCAGCTGTCTCCCGCTTTTACGTTGCTTGCTTGGCTGGCTACTTATGATGCTCCTGCATCAAATAGTCAAAATAAAAACCATAGCTCAACTGGCAATGATATAATGTATATGATTTTGAAAAACCAAGGTTCAAATCTCATAAACTATTTTTTATAGAGAAGGTTTTTAAAACCTATAGTTTTGATGCGTGACTTAAATCTTGAAATGAAGTCATCAACAAGTAAAATATTTTCAAACAATACTTCCAATTATATTACATAAAATGTTGGCAATCAAAATGATAAAGAGGATGAGTTTGTGTGACTCGGACAATCTGAGATTGGAGTTTTAAGTTCATTATTATACTAGGGTTTCAAAAGTCGTCACTTTTATTAAACCCAATATATGTTGGAGTGAGGAAGAGTACTAAAGAGTTGGTTACATGTAAACTTTATAAACCAAAATCAATCATTGAATCTGGTCTTCGAGATAAACGCAACCATGTTTAAAGGTTTCAAATTAAATGACTTTTAGATCAAAATTAAAGACCTGGGTGGTACCCAAGAGCATGTGAGTGTCCTTTTTGTTAATGAGTGGCTCGATTCTATAATTTTCCTTTTTATAGGAAAAGAGAAACCATTATGCAGGATCAAAAATTGAAACTATGGACACTTCTGTGTGTAGATATGGCATTTGGGTATACCCATATGAAACATATGACAGTATTTTGTAGCAAGAATCAGACACAAATCAAACAACACCAAAACTCCATAACTATATAAAGAAATGGGTATTTCCTAGCATGACCAAAAAACTAAACAAATAAAGAGAGTTTGAGTTTGAATATCAACCATATGTAAATAGGGACTGTCAAAAATATCTTATTTTCATTATAAACATACATGGAAAGTGGGAGGATGGAGGAAGCAAACAAAAATGTTACCAATCCACTATAAAGAAAAAAAAAACATTTTATTTCTCAAGAAATAGTAGAGAAGGGAAAAAGAAGACATTCATGCACACAATTATGTAACGAGAGCCAAATCTAATCAGATAAATGCATTGTATCAGATGTAAAACAAACAGGTAGTTCATACCTTGCACAATGACACCCTTTAAACCACGATTGAAGGATGAGTTCATTACCAAAACTGTCAGGTGCTAGGTTTTGGCTAACAAAGCTCAGATCTTGTTTTCTCCATGAACAACAAAGAAAATGACCCAAAACTAAGGATAAATGAGAGTTATAGTGCACCAGACTATGGATTAAATTACCATGGCCCTTCTCCTTCAATGCATGGCCAAATCAATGACGTATCCATCCCAACAAACCAATGCAAAGTATTACAGGTCAACAATCTAAACCCTTATAGCATGTGAGTTTTCCATCAAATCAAATCAAATGAACCTCGAGCGTGTTGCTCATAACTCCAACAATAACCATGTCATGAACTATATATCACATGAAGTGCATTTTAATACTCTTGACACTTTATCATATGCAAAATGTATAAACCATGAAAACTATGTATTGTATTTGACCCTCAAAAATTAATTATGGACCACATAGCACTTGTATATACCATGTATCAGGTGCATTATATGTGGGTATTTCACTTGTGTTTTTTCAATATAAAGTTTTGATCATAACCCAAAGTTTTGATTCCATAATAACTAATGTGACTCACATATGAGTTGTCAATTACATTAACCTTCTATCCAAACTATGCTAGAAGTGTGACTTTTAAGTAGAGTGTTCTAATTATAGAACCAACACCTTAAACCATGCAACCAAAGTCTAAGATTCAAGTGATGCACTTTACAATTCTCATATATGAAGTTTGATGAATGTTAGGACTCATAACACAACCCAAACCTTAACAACATCATAACATGTAACTTGAAATTGACAATGTTTTTCATAATTTTGTAGAGAAATCATGACCAGTAATGCTTGTATAACTCAATGCTTTTATACATGTGTTGACCATTTATAAGAATTAATCTATAAACCATCAAAATTGTCATAGTATTAGATCTTTTTTTGCATCCAAAAAACCAAGTAAGTGAACCCTTTTAAATATCAACCATATGCATGACCATGAATCCATGATTGAAGAGAACAAAACTAAAATATATCATGCTAAGGAAAAGATTTAGAAGGCCATTGTTTTTGTATTTTCTCCTTGGGGAACCCACCTATTAGTTATATAGTATAAATAATCATAGGCTTCACAATAATTTGTGATATTTTGATATAGGTGACGAGAAATTGAGTCAACATCTGGTGACTCCATAAGGAAGTTTTCTTATAGTAGACTTAGAACTCATAATTTTCCGGTTATTGTTTTTGAAGTTGAAAATTAAGTTTGTTGGTGTCTTCTTCTTATCAAATATTTTTTAATTTTTTTTTATACACTCTTGTAATGATTCATTCATGGAGGGAAGCATGGGAAAGAACAAGAGGGAAACAACTAAAATCACCAACTTAAAATAAGACATTTGTAGGTTCATCAAAAACTACATAAGTAGTGTTGTGGACTGAAAGCCACTCATTAAACTTTGTTGTTGTTTATAACCGATTAATGAAAAAATTGCAAATAAAAATCAGACCAACAACTTCAATTGATCCAGTTTGACTCAAAAAGTAAAAACTGAAACAACAAAAATTAAATCTAAAATCAACAAAACTATACAAGTAGAAAATCAAAATATATATAGGAAACACTGAAGATTGTAAAATCAACCAAGTTCAACATAGTGTTTCATATGTGAACCATTAGTCGTATAAGAAAATAATCGCCCATCAATGTCTTTCAACAAATAATAATTATTACTAATGACAAAGGTGATTATGTAAGGACCCAACCAAACCTTCTAAAATTTGGAATGCTTACCTCTGTTTGCATGAAAAGAATCCCAAAGTAACATTTTTTCATCAGCTACAAAATTAGTTGATTTGGATTTCTTGTCAAAATAATTTTTGATAGATTGTTCTCTCATTTTTATATTTTCGAGAGCATAGCTCCTTTGTTTCTCAATATCCAAAAAGGCATTTATCCTCTAAGGGATGTTTATAGAATTTAGATATTCATCGTGCAATGCTAATATAAGGGAAGTTAACTCAAGTTCCACATGTTGTTGGCCCTTAACTAAGTTTTGAGAATCCCTGGTCATGTTTGACCTATTTTGGGACTTCGACAGGCTTTCGAAGGCGGAGCGCAAGTCAAAGCAGAGATCGCGGGATCTCGGCCCCTTGTTTATGGATTTTGGGTTTTGGGCTTATGTAACGGGTATGTGGATGTCATCCCATGGGTTTAGCCATGTTTAGGCCCTTTTTGTAATGTATAAATAGAAAGCTAGGCGATGTAAGTAGGAGGTGCTAAGGAAAATTAAAGGCCAATGTGCTAAGTGCAAGTGATAGTTGTAAAGGCTTTGTGCATACTGTATGAGACTTGCAAGGCTAAGTGAAAGTGATTGTAAGAAGACTGTGTAAAGGCTTTGTTCTATAATCTAGATTAGGGAAGGAGGATCTAGCGAAGTGTGCACAGATCTCTTGTCCTATGCAGAGTAGGATCTTGTGGCTCTGTGCATGTAGAATATTGACAGAAGACAATAAAAGAGAAGAAGAATTGGTGGACGTAGTCCCAGTATGGGGGTGAACCACATATATCTTGTGTTATGGTTTCTTGTGCATTATGGTTGTTTCATTGTTCATATCACTAATGCTTAGTGCACTGATGTATGCTTAGATGAATCTAATATGATAAGCTTAGTGCTGAATAATATGAATGAATGTTAGATCTAACTTATGTGAATGTGCTTAGTTCTTGAATATACTAGATCTGGGTGAATACTGCGTTGATATGTTATTAGGGTTTACCTACACTATAAATTAAGGCCGAATACTATTGATCTATAACTTCTAAGTGCTTTTTTAAGGTGTTAAAATCACATATATGTGTCCTAGCTAAAGTTGCAGACACTAGAGTCCTGCAACCACCCCTAACTCTACCTCAGGTGAGACTGCATTTGCTTCGTAAGTGTTGTCGAAAGGGTCTATAGTTAGGGTTTTTTGGGTGCGTTGTTGAAGTGTTGAACCCTGGGTCTTCCCCTATGCCAACAAATAGTTCTGTTTCCGGGCCCTGAAACTGTGATTGTTGGGAAATGAAGAAAAGAGAAATGTTTGTGCATAGATCTATTTCCCTAGTGTGCATTATTCTACTTGATTTGTGAAGCTATGTGCCAAGAAGAGAAGTCAAATATGAGGAAAAGAGGTAAGATGTTGAATCTTTGTGCTCTGATAAAGGTAAGAATAGTGAATTGTTTTTATTGAAAAGGTAAGATAAGTGGAAATTGTTGTTTCGAAAGTATGAATCTAGGTATGTTTGATAAATTTTGTCCTAGCCTGAAAACTAGGGCACAACTAGAAGAAAGAATAATTGATATGGGTAGATCTGATAGAAATGATGAAAGATATGTTATTCTTATGCATAGAAAGAATGCTTGGACTAACAAATGGATGCAGGATCCTAGAAAGAATTTTTTGCACGTTAGATACTATGATCCTAGTGTGCAATACAGGAAAGGATGGGGATCATTTAAAAGAAAAAGAGGATTAATTCTTTGTTACAGCTGCAAAAGACCGGGACATCTTGCTAAGGAATGCCCTGATAGAATACCCAGTTGTCATTTTTGTAAAGCTATAGACCATGAAGTTTTGGATTTCCCTAGAATGATTGTTAAGATCAAAAGAATAAATATGAGACAAGAAAACCCTGAGGAAGATCAAGCAACTAAGACCATGGCAGAAACCTAGAAATAATCACAGAATGTATTGCTACAAATGAAAGAAACCATGAATGATCACAGAAATGTCAACTTATCAGAGATCTTCAAAGAAAAAGAGTGCATCGAAACAAGAATAGGATACTTTGACATTGACTATGTTATGGATGAGGAAACACAAATGAATATCATGACAGAAAGAACCTGGGAAATTTTAGGAAATCCTGTTATGATTCCTTCATTGGGAGGAATAGGATTATTCAGAGGAAATTGGATAACCCTATGTGGAAGACTCACCCAAATATCTATGAGTTCTCATGGAACTTCGACAGTGGAATATTTTGAGGTTGTTAAATTTATTGAGAACAATGCCCCATTTTCTATGTTACTAGGAAAAACCTGGATTAAGAAGGATCAGGCGAGAAGAAAAGAAGAGGAAGCCCTAGAACAAAAGAAGCAAGAATTAAAAGATTTCATGACTAGGAGGATAGCGCACTTGATTGAAGAACAGGATAACAAATCAAAGTTGTTTAGAACCAGAAACTTGGATGTCAAAGCTGAAAGAACACAAGAAGACTCACAGAAGAGTGGAGCACCTAGCCCAGATAGAGAAGAAGTATTGCCCTTGAAACCTATGAAATAATCTCAACAGCGTGAATTTACTATGCCGAAAGGAGATAATAATCAGAATGGAAAGACGAATATGAGACAAAGATCACAGGGAAGAAGGCTAGAAAGCTCAGTAAGAAGAGTGAAAAGATAGAAAAGTTGCAGAAGGGTCCAGAGGGGACTTTGCGGAAGGAAGGTTTGCAAAACTGGAAGTTCGTTGAGATATCAGAACATCACAACATGGAAATTCGCCATGCCAGAGGGATATAACCATTGGAGGCATTATGACCGTTAGACTGATGCCCCCAAATTGTTAGAACAACAGTTATGACCAAAAATCTTGTCATCAGACCATTGGGACTGTGCTGCAATGGACATAACTGCATTGATGAAGGCCTCTCTTCCATTGGAGAGATTTGTTACCTTTCTCTCTACTTAGTCCCTTGACTGTTGCACCGAGAACACTTTTGTGAATTGTATCCAAGCCAACTCACTGCTACCATGTTGTGTTTACTGAGATCAACACTTGTCTTATTGCATTGATCATTCCTTCATTGACCTGAGTTATCTGATCGAGAGCATGCATGTCAGACGAACTCAGCGCCATAGAGAAGTTAGTTGAAGAATTTCTAATCAATCTAAAGGCTGAAAAAGTAATGTCCACAGTAATTCAAACATCGTCGACGAGAGGAGTGCAAGCCTCCCCATCAACTACTCATGGATCCGGACCATCTCGAGCTACAGCCGAGAAAAGAACCAAGCATTGAGATGACTTGGATAATGCGAAGTTAATCCCAACTATCTTGCCCGACTACATCCCACCTCTGGCTGATGCGGTGAGTCATGATAGTGTCCCCAGAGACTTCAAGTATACCCTATTTACTGCGTACCTCTCGAAGGGGATACGTGCAATTAGAACACAGCAAGATAAGATCGCTACATTAAAATTCAACGACTTCAACCTAGGAGGCCACAAGAACCATAGTATTCTCTCTCCTCAAAGATACTTGACTAGGATGAAGGGGAATAACTTGAAAATAATCCCCCAACCATGGACTATGAACCTCGTGCAATCCACCATCTCTAATGTGATGAATATTCCACATTTTGGGAGGCACTGGGAGGTTAACGCGTGTGTTAACCTCCTGCTATCATGCTACCATGGTGGCTATCTATGGCTAGACAGACGCATGACAGTTGATCCAACATTTATCCATATGATCATTGGATTGAGCATGTAGGGACCAAACCCGCAAGACTTCTACCCAAGGAAGGCCACAGATCGTGCCCTGGCATAGATAATTAAGGATACCTATGGCGATGTAGAAAAGGGGACGCAAGGCTACAGGATAGCTTCCATCCAGAATGGTGTAGTGTGTCTGGCCTACTAGTTGATTGCAAGAAATTTGGTGAGAAAGAATAGACCTATGTAGGTCACAGGGTTCATTGTTGACCTCGCCAAAAAATGTGTATAAGGACTCCAAATGAACTGGGTGAAGTACTTAGTCAACTAGCTAGATTTGGATTTCTGCGAAGCTCAAGATCAAGGCTATGAGTTCCATTTCAGCTGGATATTGATCCTTATATCATTTACTACTTAGGAGATGCTGAAAGGTGTGACCTTCCCATACATTGAGCCATTCCAACCACTTGCTACGAAGTTCACCACGCTCTGGTACTCGAGCGATATGGGAAAACAATGGCAGTCGAATGCGGTATTCCACACATACTATCTCCAGTTAAAGAGGGTTATTGGGGTTGTCCCTTGTATGACGTCGAACACCCTGCACCATTTTAGACCCCTCATGAAGTTCCGCACAGATCGACACTTTATTTATATCACTACACGCGTAGAAGGGAATAAAGAAGAGCTTCAGTCATACTATAAGCTCACAGAGGAAGACCTCGAAGAGATAACTAAGGACTGGTCTATGGAGCTCCTTATCCCTACTGACCCCACAGAAATGTCTAATCCCGAACTAATTGGCAGCTCGGAGGCCACTCATGAAGAGCATGATACACCTGGACCTAGAAGAAGGAAAAAGACCGAAGAGTTACAAAACCTTAGCAGTGCATTAGATGAAACTTCTTCAAAATCACCTGGATGAGGAGATAATGATGAAGTAGATAAAGAAGAGACAAATGGCAAAGAAGATCAGCAGAATCAAGGTGAAGTAACACCGCCTAGGGATCCTATTGATGAAGTTGATCCCTCTAAGAAAATAAATGTTCCCCCCACAAAACCTACTTCGCAGAAGAAATCCAAAGCCACCAAGAATAAGTTGCAGACTGTTCTCAAGCTCAATGACTTTGACTTCATCATCACAGTCATATCAGATGCTTCATAGGATATTATGCAGAACACAGAATCTAAGCAAGCAACCATGTATGAAAAAATTGAGACAGAACTAAGAGGGGTACAATAGGCCCTTCAATCCATTAGCACAGTATCCACTGGGCCCCCTCCATTAGAAGAACTAGAGTTAGGAGATGATCCTACCCAACTCCGCAGAATAGCTGATGTGATCGAAGCTCACCTTCGTCGAGTGCAAGAAGAGAAATAACAAGCTAGGGTGGCCCTGAAGAAAGCACAACAAGAAGTGGTAGAGCAATGTTGAGTTGTGCAGTAGGAGAAGGATTACCTCCACACCAAGTTCGAAGAGGAGAGAGCACAGGTCAAGCAAGAGAAAGAGAAGTTGCTCGCGGAGAATCTCGGAGATGAAGAAGCAGTCAATAGAGAAATTCACTCTATGACAAGCTTAGAGAAAAAGGTGGAAGAATCAGTAGAGCATCAAGTAGCATAGCCCGCGGAAGATATCCAATAGCTTCAACAGAGAATCGCAAACCTAGAGCTACAAACAGTGCCAAGTACCCCATAGGATGTGCGAGACCAAAGAGAAGCCACTACCCAGAGAGTAGTTGAGAGGATTAGAGCATTCGCTCTAGAATGTAAATAGCTTAGCAGTATATGCACACAAACCTACGAGCAACTTACTTAATACCCTGAACTAAAGGAACTAGAGTAACAACTCTAGGAGGGAAATTAGCAAGCATCGACAATACATGCATGGTTGAAGCTTTTGTCAATAGTTTAAAGGATGAAGCGATTGCAGGAACAATGCACTACTCAACAGTAGGTCCACACCATATAGAGAAAAGTAATGGAAGTGACTCAGAGGCTCCAACCAGTCTAGGACAAAGCGTGCCAACTGTTTGAGGAGATTGAAGGCTGAGGAGAAGAGTTGGAACAAGTAGTCACTTCATTCAAACAACACTTAGAGGGACCTGTCAACGAAGAAGTTATCCAAGAGTTCATCGAGTAGGAGGCATTGGCACAACAACAGGTCGAAGCATCTCAATCCAAGATTGAGGCTTTTGAAGCAGAGCTACCCAGACCAGAGTGACTCAGAACGAGTCACAGGTGAGTGTTGGGGGCTTGTTGGCCCTTGAACAAGTTTTAAGGATCCTTGGTCATGTTTGACCTATTTTGGGACTTTGACAGGCTATCGAAGGCGGAGCGTAAGTCGAAGCGGAGATCGCGGGATCTTGGCCCCTTGTTTAGGGATTTTAGGTTTAGGGATTATGTAATGGGTATGGGGATTTTGGCCCATGGGTTTACCCATGTTTAGGCCCTTTTTGTAATGTATAAATAGAAAACTAGTTGATGTAAGTAAGAGGTGCTAAGGGCAAGTAAAGGCCAATGTGCTATTTGCAAGTGATAGTTGTAAAGGCTTTGTGCATACTGTATGAGACTTGCAAGGCTAAGTGCAAGTTATTGTAAGAAGACTGTGTAAAGGATTTGTGATGTAATCTATCTCGGGGAAGGAGGATCTAGCGAAGTGCGTGCAGATCTATTGTCCTATGTGGAGTAGGATCTTGTGGCTCTGTGCATGTAGAATATTGACAGAAGACAATAAAAGAGAAGAAGAGTTGGTGGACGTAGCCCTAGGTTGGGGGTGAACCACATATATCCTGTGTTATGGTTGCTTGTGCATTATGGTTGTTTCATTGTTCATATGAGTAATGCTTGGTGCATTGATGTATGCTTAGATGAATCTGATATGATAAGATTAGTGCTGAATAATATGAAAGAATGCTATATCTAACTTATGTGAATGTGCTTAGTGCTTGAATATACTAGATCTGGTTGAATATTGCATTGATTTGTTATTAGGTTTTACCTGGCTGTAAATTAAGGTCGAATACTAATTATCTATAACTTCTAAGTGCTCTGTTAAGGTGTTACAATCATAGATCTGTGTCCTAGCTAAGGTTGCAAACACTGGAGTCTTGCAACCACCCCTACCTCTACCTCGGGTGATACTACATCTGCTTCGCAGGTGTTGCCAAAAGGGTCGATAGTTAGGGTTTTGTTGGTGTGTTGTTGAAGCATTGAGCCCTGGATCTACCCCTATGCCAACACATGCATAATAACTTCTTGGCCATATAACAGTTGGAAATGGGTATGTCCAGTAATAGTTTCGGTGGTAGTTTTATATGCTCGTAGTGCATAAGTAAGTAATTTGTGCCACTAACAAGGTTTGTCATTTATAATATTCTTTAGAATATTAATCAAATTTTTATTTGTGGAATCATCTTGCCCATTTCCTTGTAGATAGTAAGTAGATGAAATAGAATTATTCACCCCAAATTTATTAAGAAACTAAGTAAATTTTGCAGAAATAAAAGTTGGTCCATTATCATAAATGATTTCTATTGGAAGACCAAAATAAGAAAAAAAAAATAGATTCCAAGAAAGTGGTTATCTCTTCATCATGTGCATGCTCTAGTGGTACAACTTCAGTCCACTTGGTGAAGTAGTCAGTTTCTATAAGAATAAAAGTATGTCTAGCAGAGGATGGAGGAATAATAGGACCATTGAAATCTAATCCTCATTTAGAAAAAGGAAAATATTGGAGAATTGGTTGTAAAGGCATGAAAAATAACTTTTCTCTTCCTACAAACCTTTGGCATTCATTACAAGCTTGTGTAAATTTGTAAGAATCTTTAAAAATTGAAGGCCAGTAATAACCAATTCTCAAAAATTTTAATGTAGTGGCTTTTTCAACAAAATGACCACCAATATGAATACCCGAATCTATTGATCCATGAATTTGCTTAAAAAAAAATTGGGTTGTTGTATCGTCCACACAACGTCACAACAATCCATCAATGGTTCTATGGAAAATGGAAGTACCAAAGATTAGATATTTAGAGGCTTCTAGATGAACCCTCCCGCATTGCATATTTTCAAAATTGTTAGGACATTTTTAGAAATTGTAAATAATAAATGATGTCCGTATACCAAGGATGTTATGTTAACCCAATATTTTTATGTTCAACCAGAAAAAGTGTAAACAAATCCTCCTCATCATATTAAGAAGTAACACATGGTTCAGGATCTTGAGACAGGTGTAAGGATAGATATCGTCCCTTGACTGTGTGAGAAATTGTTATCATGAAATCGTGTTCTTGTATTTTGGAAATCCAATGTGTAAGTTTTCCTGAAATATGAGTTTGAGAAAGAAAAAACTTGACAACAGGAAAAGGAAGTTTTACCTATGTATGCTTGCCTAAGATATAATGGTGAAATTTCTCAATAGATTTTACAAGAGCATATGTATGTTTTTCGATTAAAGTATATTTAAATTCATCATCTGATAAACTTTGGCTCGTGTAAGCTATGAGATGGTCATTATTTTGATCATCCTTTTGAAGAAGAATAGGAGATATCAATTCTTGAGTAGCATTGGTATAGATAATAAAATATTTTTCAAAATTTGGTTTCTCCAAAACCGGTGTAGAGTTGATAGCTTTCTTGACTTCTAAAAAATACTTTTTCAGTATCATAATTCCATGAAAATGAACGATCTTTCTTAAGAATATTGTGAATTGGTTTAAC
The DNA here is from genome assembly GCA_000966675.3 of Picea glauca. NCBI lineage: Eukaryota > Viridiplantae > Streptophyta > Pinopsida > Pinales > Pinaceae > Picea > Picea glauca. The sequence goes on along the minus strand of JZKD02S1186865.1, from coordinate 155,096 downwards.
CATTGTTGCAAAATCGAGAATAAATATTCTAATGAAATTGATTTTACCCATGAAATATTGAATATCCTTTTTAAAAGTATAAGATTGAATATTTTGAATACTAGTAACCCTCTCAGAATTAGTGTTGATTCCTGAATCAGAAACAATATGACCAATAATTTTACCTTGTGTGACACCAAATATTGATTTTGTAGGATTCAATGACATTCCAAACATTATGCATCATATGAAAACTTTTCTAAGATGATCAAAATGATCTTATCGGTTTCTAGAATAAGAAATTAAATCATAGAGATAAACTTGAATAATATTACCAATAAGATCTTCAAAGGCTATTTGCATAGCCCTATGAAAGGTAGTACCTGTATTTATTAGACCAAATGGAATTCCTTCATATGCAAAGGTGCCCCAACGAGTAGTAAATGAGGTTTTGTATTTATCTTCCCTCTTGACTCTGATCTAATTATAACCTAAAAAATCATCAAGAAGGGACATCATTTGTGATCCTGCCACTTGTTTCAAAATTAATTCCATGTTTAGAAAAGGAAAATTTTCTTTCACACTTTCCCTATTCAAAGCACGAAAGTCAACACATAATTTGATATCGCCATTTTTCTTCTACACTAGGAAAATATTAGACACCCACTCAGAATATTTTACAAGGAAAATAATGTGAGCACTAATAATTTATCAACTTCATTTCTAATTGTTTATTTTAGGGTAGGATTGATAGGTCTTTGCCTTTCCTTGACTAGTCTCACTTATTCCTTGATAGGAATAGCATGTTGTATGATATTAGGATCAAAACCAAGAAGATACTCATATGACCAGAAAAATATGTCTTTAAATTCACGGAATAACTCCATGAATTTATGTTTTTCTTCTTCTAAACATTGGGCTCCAATTTTTAAAGCCTTTGGATTTTCATGAGTCCAAATATTCAGAGAAATAGTATCACCAATATTTTTTTTTACTCGTCTTCTTCTATGTTTTTTCTTATTACCAACATCACTTGATGAGATTGAGATTTCTAGAGGAGTCAATCCTTTATGAAATTTATCATCTTCCAAAGATATAATTTCATTTCTTTTAATAGGCTCATTCTGCAAAAAAGCACAAACACTTTCATCATCAGGAAATACTTTCCATGATTCTACACTATTTCAAAACATGGATGATATAATGGCATGAATGTACAATCGGGCCTTGGAAGCAATTTCCTTGAAGGTTTTGCATCAAAAACAACAATCCTATCATCCATTGAATTCAATTCTTTCCTCATGTATGTGATGTTAAAAGATAAAAAAATTGATATCAAATACCACATTGCTTCTGTATATCTTTTCAATAACTTGTTTGAGGGAGTATAAATAATTCTAAATATATTTACAATCAATTCAGAATCCCCAAACACAGTAAGACAATAATATCCAATATTAAAAGCGTTTTCAATTCCCAAAATCAAGGCTTCAAAGTCTGTAATATTATTGGTACAAGCAAATTCTAATCTGTAAGAAAAATTGTGAATCTTTCCTACAAGAGAGTATAATATAATACATGCACCATCACCCTAACTCTAACATGCACCATCAAAATTCATGTTCCACATTCCATCTTTAGGCTCTGAAGAGGGAAAAATAGAATTATCATCTGCTTTAAGAAAAATAGAATATACATCTAGGTCTACCTCAATATAATTTACATGAGGTTGTGGAAGACTCTCAATATATGGTGAGATACGTCCTTCCCTAAGGAAAACAATTTTCTTTCCATTTTTGGGGAGGGACATGTGTGATCCATCTAAAGAAATGTACCCACCAGTTAATTCCTACTAATCTCTTCCTAGAATAATTAAATAATTATTAACTGAAATATCTATATCTTGAATGTTGCATGAGATTCTAATCTCAGAATGAGCACACAAGACTAATGTTACATATTTGATTTCTCCAATTTTGACTTTTTGTTGACTATTATAAGATATCATGCTCTTTTAATTCTCATTAGTACATGAAAGAACCAATTCTTCCATGATTATTTTTGACATAACATTGGGACCTCACCCACCATCAATTAGGAAACAATGGGAAATTTCATCCATTATTTTTATTGATACATAGAAGGGATTATTTTTTACATAACTCCTAGGGTTATATACAACTACTTTATTTTGTTACGAGAAAAATCTCTCTATGGCTAGGGGTAAACCACAACAGATGGAAATTACTGCAAAAATCAACTCTAATCTCAGGTATGCTATATAAACAAATATGCTAGAAAGACAAGATAAAAGGCCTACCTCATCCAGACGTTCGATGAAGTCCACCTTTGAGCACTTGAATCAAAGAAATATACCTACAACTTGTCCTCAACAATCAAGAAACACAGGCATATGGTGATAATATATAATGTTAGCACATTCAATAGCATAATACATCAACATTCATAACAAATACGGCCATGGAATAACAATTCAAATATTTGCAAGATATTAATTGGATGAGAAAAGAGTATTTCTATTAAAATGTAATCAACAGAAGTGAATGAATTACAAACTTTCATGCTGACACAGTTTGGAACTAAGAAACTAAGTCCCTTCCAGTTGGGCCTCCACCACTTCAATCCTCCACCAAAGGCAAGCTCATATAATAGAGACAATGAGGTTCTCAATCATGTAGGCAAGAGCTTGGGGGATGAACCATGTGTTCAGAATTAAAAGGACAAAGGGATGCAGACTCAATATGAAGTGAATAATTTCTCTAGAGTAACTTTGCTCTCAAAGTTTAATTCTTCTCCTCCTTTCCATAGCTTGGATTTGTCCCATTTGTAGCCTTCAAGTGGAACAAAAGGGTCGATTCGAAATGTTTCCAGCATATGGAAGTCCAAGGATCATATATCTCATGACGTGACATGGAAACTTGACAACATTTTTTAATTTTGGGAACAAATCCCAATGTACGCCAGTTGTATTATAGGTAGGGCATGTATATGTGGAAAAATAATGTTTTTTAGCTCTGGGATTTGAAAAAAGGGACTTCAAGTCTGCATAGGTAAATGTAAAAAGTCCCTTTGTGCAAGTTTTCATAGGGTGAGGAAAATCTTTCTATAACAGATGCCCCCTAATGTGTGAGGTCATAGGAGTATCTGTTATGGCTGAAATACAATATAAGACCCAGAAGTGGAGTAATGGATACCTAGCTGGATGAACTAGTTTCTCATGAGAATATTACAATCTGTATTGACTTTGCACACATGGTTGTCAATTGAATTACACTGCAAATCCATGTGAAAATATACCAAATAGTTGTCCATGGCCATGAATATACAATACAAAGGTGGCTACATGCCAAATGTTTTCATAGTCATAAATAAGGCCCAGTAAAACCAGTCTCAAAATCAATCTGAAGATATATGTATACAATGGAGTACAATTTGATCTCCCATGATCATTGAAGTCACACAGGTACTGGTCCAATGAAAGGTAGCAACAACTCAGGAAATCTGCAACTATAAACTGATGTCTTCAAGTCTTCTACATAATCTTCCAAAGGTGAAATTCTACATCGTGTGAATAAAGGAGTTGAGGTCGAACACAATGAGACTTCATTTTATTACTGGTCATTGAGGTATACCATTAACAAACATGAGACAGACTACCGATAATGAAAGTAGGTACCAAGACATCAAGTACATTCTTACAAGTGTGAATAAAGGATTCAGGGTCGAACACTTGAATAATCCATCGATCAAGAGACATTGATGTATTCCCAACTATCAATGTCAAGAGAAATTGCCACTAATGACTGCAAGCCTCTAGGTACTCATAGGACTCTAGGTATCATCTCCATAATAGATGAGTTGAATTCAATGGAAGGAGACACACTAAAAGGAGAGCATTAATTCATCTCTCATCATTCAGCATGAGGTACAAAGCAGGATCTTGATGATTTGGAGGGAATCAGACGAAGAACATGTTCATGAACCAACGACCCTATGTGTCTTTTGCTTGTACCAGATGCAAGCGGTGCATGAAAAATACCCTATGAATAGAAGACAATAAGGAAAAATGTTGACAAAGGCGAGGAAACCACCAATAGGGCTAATGCTATCCAAGACACTGCACGAATCCCAATGTGTGAATATATGTCTTTCTTTCGAACACAAGTGAAACCACCCATCCATCAACCAATGATGAAATTTCGACTGTTGGGTTCAAGGTTACCTACCAATGAGGAAAGTAGGACCATGGTGCACAGTAGGAATATAACTTCATGTGATTCTGAGATACATTGAGGGTATGGCCAACATGAAAAGTCAATATTTCTAGGGAGTGGCCAACACAGGTTGATAAACATCCTTTGAACAAGAGCATGAGACATATGGAAGACTCTGGAAACATAGACTCAATGATGAAACTTTGAGATGCAAGAGGCATCAATTAAAATCTCCATAGGGACTGGAAGAGTAACCAATCGAGGGAGTAAACTCTCTATAATGAGCTCATCTTCCTAAGTCATTCTAAAACAAAACTTTTGATGACAAGTGGACTCAAAACAATTGTTCTTTGTTCAAAGGCGACACGACTGTTGCCAATATAAGATAATATTCCCTTCCCGTCCATCTCTTTTTTTTTTTGATAGTTAAATGAATTCTATGATACAAAGGATGAAATGAGTGTCGCAAGTAAGAAAAACTAGTTCCAACAGCGGAACATACCTATGCTCAATGCAAGGAGGTGCATGCAGGATATGGACACTCGGGGGAATGTTTCATCTTGGGTATAGGGTGTCAAGCTACAAAGGATATAATCAAGACTCTTCTTGGTTGAGGCTGCAAACTGTTGAGGTGAATGACTTATAACATAGAAGTGAGAAGCGACAATAGGCTCAATACTGCAAGCAAGGGCATGAGATGCAATTACAATTTAATGCCAAAAAAATGTCATTTTTCATAATCTTAGTCTACTTGGTTTGAAAAATGGATAAAATTGCACCAAATAGACGTCCTTTCAAATCCAATTTACGAGTGTGAAAGAGACAAGTTCACTCAAAAATCTTTTCTCTTTTTAAAACGAGTCGGAAAAGAGCTTAAATCAAACTCGCAACCTTTCAAATCAAATTAACGAGTGTGAAAGAGACAAATTCACTCAAAAATATTTCCTCTTTTTAGACGAGTCAGAAAAGAACTTAAATCAGACTCGTTGGGGGCGGGTTTCTAGGCAGCATGTCATGGGGAAGGCCAAGGCTCCCATGTAAGATTTTTGTGAAAGGTCAACAACTTAAGAATAGTTGACACAAGCTTGGGAAAGCCCAAATCTCTCCAAGTCAAGGAGGACAAAGTGCTAGCGGAGGTTACCTTCTCCATGATATATCAGAGAACGTCTTTTACCTGAAAAGGCATGGGAGGAGGAATTGGATACCCCACAAGGAAATCCCATTCAAAAGGAACATCTCCAAGGCTTGGAGGGAGAGTACTTGGTGTTATAAAAACAGGACCGCGGAGCAATAAAATAAAACAAATGCAGAAACAAAACACAGAAGACACACAATACAAGAGAGACACAGATTTACGTGGTTCACCCAGTGTGGGATATGTCCACCAGAGAAATTTCCAGATCCTTCCTTTATTATTATCCAGCAAATGAAGGGATACAACCTACAACAAAACCCATTGTAACTTCCTCTTCTTTCTCTCACAGTCTCCTCTCTCAAAATACAATATTCACCACCATCCATAGTCGCGATACATTTCCCTCATAAAAGAGGGTTGTCTTCTAGGGAAAAAAACCCTAATATAATCTCTACCATTAGATCTGCGACCTTATAATGAACAGTCCAGATTTATAATGAAATTACAATATACTTTTACAAGGCAATTTTTGCTTCGGGGGCTTCGCCCCCAAACCCCCGCTGGGGGCCTGCTTTCCCCCAGACCCCGCAGAGGGGGTACCCCCCCTCTACACTCCCCCTCGTGGAAGAGTGTACATACTTCTGGGGTGTAAATACTTCATGGGGTATAAACACGGCTGAAAGTAAAAGACCTATAAATCGGGAAGATAATCAGGCTCCACAACCAACAATCTCCCACTTGGAGACTGA